>CM066217.1:7524828-8124828 GCA_033675125.1 Athetis lepigone
TCAATACATTTTAGAATAGGATAAAGTGAAATAAACAGGACTTGAAACCACACTTAGGTAGGAGACATTAATAATTTTCGAGCAGCGAAGTGTATCCTAGAGGGTGGCATCGATCATTTGGCGTAGACTGTTGCCTGAAACAGAATGCAGAGGGGGGAAGTTCGCCATGTAGGTACTAAAATACGTCGTGTAGTGAGTGGAGCATATTGGTGCGTGCCCACACGCGTACTCACCACACAATGCATACAATGCACACGTAAATACATCTTCGCCCGACTCCACTATGCATAATCACGTGAATTTGCAAGTAAAATGACGAGACACGGCACTTTTTAAGCTTCGCAAATGTAAAAACACAGCATTGTCTCGGCTTTCCCAGTAAAGGTGAGTATCGTGTTCCAAAAATTCGATACAAGGTCGGCAGCGATAGATGCGTGACATGGAATATTAGAGATGCACGCTAAAGGGGTTCGAGTGGTCGTATTTGGGTGCAATTTATGCAGGCATGCGCCGTTGCGTCGATCACGCCCTAAAAACGGCGCTAACGAGCCGTGCCGGCTACCGACGGCGCACAGACCGCCGCCGCCGGCATGGGAACGGAAATCACCGCCTCTTACTGGCGGGAAATCCAGACACACTTCAGTCAGACAATTGACCACGACGTAACAACAGAAAAAATGTCTTATCTAAGAAAATTACGGCAAACCCCCTGTTGTTACTCGGTCACAGTCGTCTTAGTAACAACTAAGTACAAAGTGGATGTTTCCCGACATAAATTCGGAGAATATTCGACGTTTGAAACTCATAAAAACACAACTGTGTTTATATTTTCCACGGAAAATTCACAGTAACCGAGTGAGTAAACAGTATTGCATTAGAAAATAATGTTCTTGCTTTAGTTAAACAATCATTGCTTTCACAAGTCATAAGAAATAAAGGTATTATTTATTCGTTGCGGCGTAAAATCATGCGCATTTATGTAAGCTTGTAGACGCTTGAAATAACCGCAAGTGTGTCGAGAATGCATTGACTCATTAGATAAAATAAATGCATTTTAAAACTGCAACACATAAAAGTGTACAATGAGGTTAGTTGTGTAGGTAAGTAAACTTATTACTGATGTTTTATTTAACTGACATGCCTTTACTGTGTTTAGTTTTCATTACTGGGTATTCAATTATTCATTTGCAATTTAATAAAATGCTAGACTTTGTAGTGAAATGTTACCATAAAAGTATTGCGTACAGTCTCAATCACAAAATCATTTAGGATTATTTTTTTGAATTTTAAATCTTTGATTTTGGTGAACATCAACAACAGGAATAACTTGATTCCTAAATTGGTTGGAGTGGATATTTTATCAAATTTTAAATATTTGGTTTTAAAGTACTTTTTTGCAAGTCGTAGACCTAATTGGTTGAAAGAGTTTTAATAGAACTGACACTTACGTGAAGAAATATATTTTGTTCAAACTTCGAATTTCAAATCTTTGCGAGTCGCCTCTAAATTGGTTGGAGGAGTTTCAATAAAACCTGACACACACTTAAGACGTACAATGTGGTGCAGTGATATCCTTTAGAGGCCTCCCCTCCTCAAGTTTGCTTCACGCCCGACTGACGACTGACTCACAGTGGTCGCGCCTCAGACATGCTATGGACTGCACTTAAATAATTTAAATAATGTACCTCCTTACTTCTAGTACACATCAGTTTTACTTCAAAGTACGGCTTGACAGGCATTAGCCAATGTTTACCATCTAAGTTTCTACTATGTCTGAAATTGGAATTTAATCAGTAGATTTTTAATGAGATAGATAAATTGAGAATTAACACATGTACTGTAATGTTACTTATGTAATAGCAGGTAATTTGCATTGTGATAATTATTGATAGGTATCTATTTTTATCCTGTTAGTGGCCAAAGCCATTCAATATTTAATTATTGTTATAAGAACACGACAGCTGCAGACATCCCCTTCCGTGACCAAACGTAAATTATTTTGGTCGTGAAAATATGGAAAAATACCAAATTTACAATACCAATGAATGAAAATTTACGATTCGCAATACTAACAAGGTCTAAACCCGTGTTTACGTCGGAGCTTGGCTCAAGGCCACGCCTCTACCCAACGCTTTTTATGTAACTAAAACATATCGTGATATTTATCAAATAAATATTCATTAGATTATTCATCGCTGTAATAATTACACAGACATGTATTCAGGACTACTATAAGAAATGAATGAACGTAAAGGTACTAATAAATTATGTTGGATTGACATTTTAATTTGAATAACTTATCATGAACTTTATCTGCGCTAGCTGTATACTCGTAGTAACACAATATATACCTATGTATAAAATTTTAACAGTATACACGTTTACCCATAGTGGTATGCAAGTTTGTAAAAACTATACTCACGAAAAATACTACATTTCATTCATAACAAAACACACAATTATACATTCCGTAAATGTTACTTCACGCATATTACGTGATCCTTAGATAATAAGTATAACTACATTATACTTTAAAAACTTAATAACACGCTGCCAAAAATCTAAACAACCGAGTTTTTTTTCACTAAACAGTCACGCCCACTCATTAATATTTAAAGAAACCGGTTTTTTAGTAACCGCTTATCATAAAAATGTTTTCGTCTCGACTCTCGACCAGTGTAAACTGCATTCGTTAAGATGTAGAAAAGGTAGATGTACTTTGTATTTTATATAACATTTAATAGAATTTTCAAGTAAATAATTACAAGTTCTTATGCAATAAACATGTAGCTTACTCGTTTTCTTTTCATATTTTTATTTATAAAAAAATACGTATATGTATACTTAGTGATTTAAAGTGATTTTAAGATCCTACTTGTATATCAAACAATTTCATTTCCATAGAGATCTTTTGTAAAAAGTTTTGTAAAAAGCTATTGGCATCACCTATCTGACCAACCGGTGGACACTGACAATTTCTTATGCCTAATTGACTAAAATCTGCGCCTTGAATTTTGAATTTCAGAAACGATGGAACAAAAAAAATAAACACATTTATAATTTAATTAAAGTCAAAGGTTACTTTTTATAGGTACAATATTGTATGTATTATTCTTTTTCCTATTATACACAAACGGGTTTCACCATCAATGCCCATGCTATAATTATATTGTATAACAGTAGTAATTACTGTTTAAATTATAGCCTCTACTAAACTCAATAATTGTAAGTATGCATATCATGCTGTAAGTTTTTTTATACTATTTATTTTTTGCAGTTTCTTTTTTATACTATGACTCAGACTATGATGTTGCTCTAATTCAGTAAGTACATAAGATAAGTTTTTTGTGACTTCAAAAACTAAGCTTTATCCTCTGCAAAGACAAAAAAAGGTTTTTATGATCACCATTACATCTGTTATTTTTTTATCAATTTTTTAGCTCCGGAAGAATTATGTCTAATGTTTTGATTAGAATCTTGCGTAAGTTTATTGCACAAAACTGGACTAGAACGGTAAATGTGAAATATTGAACCATAGCTGGCTAACTAGTAACAGGTCACTAACCTACATAACAAGCAATTTTAAGGAAATAATTTTCGTCTAAAATTGCTTTGAATGCAATATGCATTATTTAAAAAGTTTCGCAATCTCCTGACTACTGGTTTTTAAGCTTTTGGCGACAGAACCCTTAAAACAAAATCTTGACGGAACGGAACTCTTAAATAATTCAAAACCGGTTTTATTCAAATTCGATGTTGATGTGTATTTTTTTTTTATTTGCATAAGAGGTAGATATGTCGTGTTTTTGAAAAATATTTACCCAATATCGGTTATTTTTATTTTATTTTTAGTTTCGATCAGTGTTTTCCCACGGAGAGATTTTAAGTATTCTGCTCTAGTTCGATGATTATCTTAAAGAGACAGACTGTTTGATGGAATCAGCAGAAAGTACTAAAATTGAAAAACCCATGATATTTGAAATGTTATTTTAATGACGAAGACGCACACTAAAATCATTTTTTTGAAATTTATATACATTTGTTAAATTTATGAAAGTTTGTATGCGATATTAATACAGTATCGATAATATAACTCACGCCAAATAATTCTCGGGATAAAAAATCATCGCGCATTGAAAACATTTCTTGTGTGTATGCCTTTAAAGTGAATACTTAGTACCTATAGTACGTAGGAGTATGACAGCTGTACTTCTTACTCAATAAATTCACGCAAGATGTCTTAAGTATGTGTACACAACTCAATATGCGATGCTCCTCAGACGGACGTGGAATGCAAATGGCTTTATTTTAAACAGGTAATTTCCTACAGTTTTATATAGCAACAGCAACAACGTAAGTCATACACAATGTTATTTACATAGTTGCTAGACTTGCCAGTTGTTGACGTTAGAATTTTGAATGGAAATGTATTTGAAAAGATTTTACTGAAATAGTAGTACAGTAGCGAACTTAAATACCCTTAAAAAACAGTTTTTTGTATTATTTACAAGCAAGTATTTAAGTACACTTTACATTTTTTACTAGTTTTTTAAGTTAAAAAATCGGTTCTTTATTACACCATACCTCATATAAACATGATAAACTTCAAACTTAAAAATCGAATATCAAATTGATGTCCGATATCGACTCGAGACATAATAGACGGTATTTATGCGTTAGTAACATAATTGAAAACAAAACGATGCGCCGGCGCATACTAACTGCTTCATTTGTTCTGTTTGGAATCGATTTGAGAAATCTTATTGGTAGTTGGGGCCTCGCCTAATGACGTAAGATTTATCGAGACGGGCGCGTCTGTTTATGTGATTTAAATATTTTGGGCTGTGTTAATTGAACGTTTTTAAAACGACAAGTTTTGAAAATTTGGGTAGACAGGTAAAATAAAAATAGCTGTTATGCAATTCGTTCGTTCATAATAAATAATAATACAAAATTTGTTTGTTTTATTCGTTTTCACGGCTAAACCGCAGAACGGGCTTTGATAAGATAATTTTTGGTATAGAGATAGATTAGACCTTGAAGAGGGATTAGGTTACCTTTTAATCCGCGGGTTCATCTGTATCATTTAAGCGAAAATTGTCTGGTTTGGACCAAAAGTTAGTTATAGGTATCTACTTCGATGGCCAGATGAATTGATTGACCACGATGATGGTGCCGATTCTCTTGTGCACAAACTATCGTAAATTTAAGTTAAGTGCATCTTTCTCTTTCCATTTCTTAAAGAAAAGGACAGAAGATACATTTTAGTTTAATCCTGTCAAATTAGACAGCGCCTGATGAAAATTGACGTGTATTTAGACGCCATGTTTTTAAATTGCGTCTAAATTATCTATGGAGTGTCTAAATTTGACAGGACTTAACTAATATTTGATCTTCTGTCCTTTTCTTAATTAAAAGGAAAAGAGAAAGATGCACTTAACTTAAATTTACGATAGTTTGTGCACAAGAGAACCGGCACCAATGTCTACTTATAAGCCAAAGTATTTACTAAGTATATTTATCACGACCTCAGACTTTTATCACTGCTATTCTCTCACAAAAACATAATTAGTTACTATCATAACGGCACGTGTTAATAACGTTTAAAAATCATCGAGGTCATCATACATCATATTAGGTCAAGTTAAAATAACGATTTTATAAAGAGTGGTTAGATGCGCCGGAGTTCGCCCACGGTTCAATAAAGCGAATACCTAGTACTCAAGATCACCTACACTCTGTTAGATAGAAGCGTCACACGAATGGGCCCGCGAATGCGAAGGATCGTTTTATATTTTTTTTTGTTTTTTTTTTTTACTGGCTGTTTTAAAGATGAACGTTTAAAAATACCCCATAAACGTTTTTAGTCAATTTTAGTTCTTTTTTCGTTTTGTGGTTAAATAAATTAATGTTTTTAAAAATGTTTACTTTTGCCCATCTGTGAATTGATCAAACTTAATATATTTTCTATGGTGTATGGTATGGTGTGGTGGTGTTCTATGGTGTCTAGCAAATAGCAATTTATGAAGGTGTTGTCAATTTTGCTAGATTTATTTAATAAGGCTAAAAAAATCCGTTTCTGCGTAAAATGTAAAGAGAAATTAAAAAATTATTTGTCTGTTTGTTATCTACCAATTAAATATTCATAACATCAAAATAAAACAAATTCTCGGTTTCTATTAATTTGTCATTTTTCTGCAGACAGATAATTTAAAAAACCGGTTACCAACACAATAAAAATTGCAATGTTCTTTTTTGCCAATACTGGCACGAAAACAACAATCTAGTCTTCGTATAAAAATGATGTCCTAAATTTTGAATGCTTATCTGTGTTATAAAATTTATATCAACAGACAAACACAAGATATGAGTGATAAGATTACCACCATGACACTCCGATAGGTATGAATTTATCAATGCATAATATTTAGGTATAATCTGTCAACGTCGAAAAAGAGGTTTTAGTACTTAAGTATAAACATATTTTTTTTAACAAATAAAATACACTTTTTAGTCCGTTAATTTTCACCATTAAATATGGAGTACTATTAATTAAATAGAATAATAATATTGAATACAGGATAACGTGTTGCATTCATTCATGTGATGTTTCCTATTAATAGAGCAATAGTTATCTTAAAGAATTAATAATAACGGGTTCTTCTTCGCTAGTTATTAATATACGGTTAAAAAATAACATACAACAACAATATTATCTAGTTAATTTTATAACACAGGGATATTAAAATTCTTTTGTTTTTTTTTTTGTGCATTGTACTGAAGTTCGAATACCTATCGTATTTTTTTAATCTCCTACGTTTTTTAAAAAAATGTTTTAAGTTTTTATACTTATAAAATTAAATAAAAAGCCCTAGTCATTACTATGTAAATATGTTTAAAGTGTTATTAAAATAAAGAATGTCCTCTTAGTTCATACTTTTTTTTAGAAATATAATAATATGTTGTAATAAATAACAAATGAACAACAACAAAAAAAAAACAAATTATAATACTTTGGCTGTGGTAAGCGGTGCAGCGGTGCAGGGGTGTAATGATTACACAAACAACGTCAGGTGTTCCCTTTTTTGGCGAAGACAACGCGAGAACAACAATTTGGGCAAGGGACAGCTGCCGTAATTTCGGGAAAAACGCACTTTTGCCAGGAAACGGAAACCAGCTGTGCAGCGAACCGCGGTTTTAATGTTCTAAAGCCGACGAAATTGCATTTTTAAGGTTCCACCAATTTGGGCACAAATTAATTTGAGACATTATTTACAAAAACTGCACCGTCTGTTAAAAGCTTACTTTAGAAATTGCTGTCAGATTACGTGCGACAGAATATTTACATTGTAAGTAGGGTAAGTTCGCCTGTTCGCGTCCATAGAGCAATTCGCGTCCATTTTTCGGACCTCCTTCAAAAAATCCTCGAAATTAAGAAAACTTACACACCAGTCAAACGAATAGTCATTACCAGTAATACTTCAATGTATAAGAGACACGCACATAAGGTCAAAAGGTCCGTGCGACAAACCAATTCTGTTTAAAAAAATATTTAGTCCCGGCTGTTGAACAAGGAAGCGCGAAAGCGCGGTTTTTTAGATAAAAAATAGTGTGCAGCGGTGCGTTCGATGGTAAGTTTTTTATTGTTTTATGTGAATTTTAGGATTAATAGCTGTTTCTAGACTTTTATAATGAAAAAAGGAATAATTTTAATCATGAATTTGCTTAGGTTTTTTACATTTAACGGTTAAAATAAGGTGGACGCGAATTACTACATCGAATTTACAAAACTTCCACTTTGCGTCCGCAATGGACGCAAACTGTACCTACAGTGGATAATAATAAATCCAATTGCGTCCACTAAGTATTTTAGTTAAATACAACTGTCTTCCCGTTCCCGGGGGTTTCCGGAATGAAAACTATCTATCCTATGTCCTTTCTCGGGTCCCAGGCTATATCTGTACCAAATTTCATTCAAAACGGTGCAGTGGTTTAGGCGTGAAGAAGAGACAGACAGACAAACGGATTATTAATCAAGACTGATATTTTGCAAAAAGAACAGAACTGATTACTGTTTATTGTAAAACGTGCAATCGTTATTTATTGCAATCATTAGTACTACTTACAGTCAATGTTGAGATGAAATATATTTATTTTTGTAAAGTAATTTTTTAATGAAAATAATGTCAATTTTTAGGTTTCCGTACTTCTGTTCCTTCCTAGTAAAGGTAAAAACGGAACTCTTATATAATCACTTTGCTGTCCGTCCGTCCGCCCGTCTGTCAAGACCCTTTTTATTAGAAAGACGTCGTGATATCAAGCTGAAATTAATATCACATACATAGGTCTGCTAATTTCTTCTTTTGGGTCGATGAAACAAATAATGAAGGGAACACTCCCTCTTTTCCTAAAAAGGAAGCTAATGGACATGAGCATTCTGCCCACCCTCACCTACGGAGCGCAAACGTGGTCATTAACCAAGCGTCAAAAGTCCGCACTCGGGGTTTGCCAGAGAGCAATGGAACGCAGTATCTTAGGAGTAAAACTCGCAGATCGCCACCAAACTTAAGTGGAACTGGGCTGGTCACATCTGTCGCATGCCGGAAGAGCCTGCTCTGGGCAAAAGTAACCACATTGTGGATCCCAAACAGCAGTAAACGGCAACGGGGCAGGCCCAGGCGGAGATGGCGGGACGAACTTGATAGATATGACAAGGATTGGCCTGAAACCGCACTAGATAGGGATATGTGGAAGGAAGGAGGGGAGGCCTTTGCCCTGCAGTAGGACACAGACGGCTGACAATAATAATAATAGGTCTGCTAACTCTCAAAGCAGTGAAAAAATCGAATTTCTGAATCAACGCAACAAAAATGTATGGCTGATTGGATGTTTACTTTCCATTTATATTGCACATTTAGACATTTGCAAGGGAATCAAAACCTATAGGGTACTTCCAATTGACCGAGAATCATGAAATTTAGCAAGAAGCATTGTCATGTGGCACAAGTAAAGGAAAAGCTCCAAAAACCGTAAATTTGAATGTATTTTACAAAAAAAAAATACAGAACCCTCGTTGCGCGAGTCCGACTCGCACCTGACCATTTTTTTTCATAATTTATAGCCATAAATAAAGTTTTTTTGGAATTCAGCTTTTTTTTTACAAATTCTTAAAAATATCACCCCTATATTCCTTTTCTAAGTGGTTGGACGCAAAGTGGTCCACGGGTGGACGCAATTTGGATTTTTTGGACGCAAACTGGGTAAAACGCCTAATTCAGAAACTTTTCTATTTAAAAAAAAAACACTAAAGGTTTCGAACAAAACTGCAAGTAAATCTTAAAATAGACTAATATAACTAACACATCACATAATTTTTTCATTAAAAACAGTTTTAGAACAATTTTATTATCGCCGTCAAAGTTGCCAACTGCACTAAATGGACGCAAACAGGCGAAATGACCCTACATTTTTTTTTTAAAACGCAAACTCAAATTATTCAGAGACAATAACAATTTGAATTTATTTCAGAACTCGTTTATTAGTTCAACGACGAATGTGATTAAGATTTTATTTGTCACATTCTAATTTCGAACTGGTTTATTTACATGTGGCCTTTATTAATTTAAATGGGATTAACTGTTACATTTTTTTATTGGTCTATCTATTGTTGTTCTATGGGAGTTTTTGTACATTACCAACCTACACATAAAAAAAAACTTTGCAAGGTTGTGGTAATAACAATAAGAGACTAACAAACACCAATCAGGGTTCAGGAAGTGAGTGGATGTTTACATTTAGACTATAATATACATACCAACTCAAAGGTTTTAAGATAACAAAATATTTTAATGGTTTGTTTACTAATAGAATTTTTATCAATGACTCATGATGTCTGTTAGACACGTTTCTAAAATAAATTGGCACGTAAATATACCTACAATTTTTATGTAATCGTATCGTTGATAATAGAGTAGTTACCTATTTTTAAGACATACCTAATCACAATTAAATTAGATATAATACCTATCAATTGACACAATGAATTAAAACTTTTTGTAGTAAAGTTGAATTATCGTTTTAAAGCTAGACAGGCAAGTACCTTTATTGCTTCGTTAAACGGGTAAATTATTATCAGGCTTTTAAATATCCTATCACTAGTCTTCTAATAATTGCTGAAGGTTGATAAAGTAGTTTCAGTTGGATATCTCTCTTTAAAAAATCGAAGGAGATTTTTTCTATGGGTATTGTAAGTGCATACCAACTTGCATGTTATCTAAATTCAATAGCGGGGTGTAGGGCCAGCCGGTTTCCGTGCCGCGCTCAGCCGCCTCCACCGGCCGGCACAACCAGTTCTACGCCAATTATGTGGGGCTGCTATTCGATACGATATAAACAACACTCAAGAAATGCATTCAATACACACACCGCGATGTAGGTGTACCAACCTACACAAACAAAATTCAATGCACTCGGGAATCCGTAGGCTTATCTAAGTGTTCATAATTTGTAACACCATGGCATTAGCCGCTTACGGTGAAGTATAAAATAAATACTTACCTTAGGCAGACTGTTTATAATTATCTCTTGCAATTTTTACCAGCTTCGAATACCGGTGGTTACTCAAGTAGTTTGTGCATAACTGCAGATATTTCGTAATCCCCGTGAGGTGTGTGTCAGTTAAATACCTACATACAGATTATCTGATAAGAATATTATAAGAAACAAGTTTGTGAGTTTCTTACCTGATCCTGTCGGAAACAATTTCTGGTTTGGATATCTTCTTAGCGGGCGTGACGGCGTGCGTCGGGGCATGAGTGGGACTGGTGGAGGGCTCGGAAGGAGCCGAGGGCGGCGAGCACGAGCCCGAGCTGGACAGGCTGAAGGCACGCGCGCGACCGTCCGTCGCGGCCGGAGTGCGGCCTGACCGGGTGCGCCGGCGACGCTTCTTCTCCTCCTCCGCACGAATAGCAGCACCCGGAGGCGCCCAGTCCAAGTCTTTCTTCAAGTGCCCTCGTCCACACCGGCAACCGCAAGCCTTGAACGCCAGATCGTACCCTTTCTTAGTCCACAAATTCTGATGCCTCTGGCGTTCAGACCAGGAGCGAGCTCGACCGCACGATTTGAGATAAGCGAGAACTCCTCCTTCCCATTGCTCGAAGCACTCTCGGTGCATGTACCGGCCGGCGGCGCACGTGTCGTTGTTGCATAGCACGCGCACGGCATCCTCGATGCGTACGGGCTCCCGGGGGCGCAGGCACTCGCCGGGCACGCAGCACCCGCGGGCCTCCTCCGCCTCGCGCTCGCCAGTGGCGCCTTGCCGTCGCGGGGCCATGCCGCGATCGACTTGCCAACGAAATCGAACGTGCCGCGCGGAAGTAGTGGAGCGCGTCACACGAAACACATGCTTGCCGGAGCGCGCGCGGCCGACTAATAACCGCGAGTGAACGAAAGCGAAATTTCAAGAGCGCAGCGCGTCGCCGCGCCGCCGCGCTACCCGCCTGCATGCGGGGCTGACCTTGCGCCGCGGAGGGGCGCGCGGTGCAGCGAGGGGCGGGCCGATGCGACGCCGGCGGTGGGGAGAAAGTGCCTAGCGAATTTTCACTTTCGCGCGGAAGCGGGTAGCGGGCGCAGGAGCGGATGGTGGTGGCGCATCCTCGGCGGCTAGCACTGGCAGGACGATGCAGCATTGCAGTAACACCACGCTACGGGGTTGTTTCTTGATGTTCACATTGTCTGCAAGTTGCATTGCAATGTTTGTGTGTATTGTATTGCCTGACGTTTTGCTAAAACTATTTTTAAATTAAAACAATTTCAAGTAAAGTTTTGTCCTAAAACTACTTACTTGTATAATAGCCTATACCCAAATTACCCAATAGGTACCATTGACTATTTATATCCATTTCATACGTTTATAAGTATAAGTACCTTCGATATCATACGTTTTACTTTGTTGACAACGTTGACAACATAAAGTGAGGATCTCTTATCGGAGTCGCGGAACATCGCAGTTCACTCTCGTCTCGTCTAACATACCTAAACTATATTGAGTCGCCGTTTACTGTGACACTAATAGATATTATAATATAATCATAGATACCTTCTTGATACATTGTAACGAGATAACATCAGCTGTCATGTCATAGGCTGGGGTGACTGAAAATATTTCAAACACAAACATGTACCTTCACCACCTCTGTTAGACTTAGAACTGTTCATTTCAAAGACCCTTCTTATTACCTACCTAATTGTTTTGTATGTATGTTTTCTTAACTGCAAATAAAAGGGAAAATGACAATGTACCTAAGTACCAGGTGCTTATTCCAATAGATTCGCGTTGACTACATAGAAACAAAATAATTTTCAATAGATTAAGGAAGTCCAATAGATAAAAAAGATCCTGTAGATAGGTAATACTTAATATGAAAGAAGTATTTAAAAGCATGTGTCATCATGGGAAATTAATTTAGAAAAGTTGTATATTTCGAGAGGGTTTGACAAAATGTTAGTTTATCAATAAAGTTCCGAGTTCCGAGTGTGATTTTTTAATTCAGGAATAGCTTGTATTTAATGCAGCAACTAAGTAACATGAGTATAGATAGGTTTAAAAAAAAAATAGAGTGGGTACCATATATAATGGGTTGGTAGCTAATAAGGAGTATCAGAATAAGTAAAAGGTAGCAAATTAATATGTCAGTTTTAGGCTTCGTTTTAATTTAAACTAGCATCAAGTTTATATTTTGGGGACTGAATTAGTATCTAAGCGGAAACTTGATGATGAATTAAAAATAGAAAATGACCATTCAGAAATAATACAGATTTGTGATTTGTTAATACAGTCGAGGGCGGGCTTGGTCGATGGAGCCCAGCCAAGCGGGGCTCCTGCTTCTGGGTGCTTTATAAAAAAATAACCACGTAGAACAACACTACTACTACTACTAAACTAGTAACTACTTCAGTACTAGAAGTACTAAATGAATATTATGTCAAAAGTATATAGCACATTATTTTTGCCACCCTACTAACCTTATTATAGCTCCTCGCCTAATATTTTAATGGACTGGTATAGTTTATTTGCTAGTACCTAAACGCAGCTGCTAGTTTTTAGTAACACCCTTAATTTTGAACCTTACATAATATAATAGTTGCGAAAATATTTAATCGCTGGCAAGTTATTTTATTTGTGGCAAACATTTAGTCGACTTTTTAAGTTATTAGTCACTCGGAAAATAAAAAGCTTTCAGGAAATACTCTACTATCAAATGTCGATGCTGTTTGGCCATCACTATTAAAAGCAGTGATTCTTCTTTAGAAAAGAAAAACAAATTAAATAATAAAATATCCAACTGTAACATCTGAACTTTGTTTATGTTTCAGTTCACTGCTAGACTGCCAACAACTTCCGAAATTACAGTTGGGTTATGTGATTATTTAATTATATTTTTCGCCTTTTTTTTCAACTGAGACAAATTTAATAACACCCCATAATTATGTGGAAATCCCTTAAACGGTTTAATGATATACCACACTAAGAATTTCTCCTGTAGCCTGTGTCGCAGTACACGTATTTACATATTATAATAACATAATTATAATTAATTAATTATTAAAACACTCCGCATCAACGCTTTTGAAAGGCAAAGTAGGAGATAATTATGCGTAATGTTTAAATTGTTATTAATGTATTATTTTAATCTGTTGTGTATATAATTAACAATTCAAAAATAAAATGCATCACCATTAATTTAATTAAAATAAAGATTAATCCTACTCATAAACTCGTGCAAAGGTAGGACGTAGGAAAATGTAAATAAACATTGGACTTAAGTAATCAGAATAAAAAAACTCATTGTTGTCACCCCTAATTCTGTGTTATTATATTCTAAAAACCTAAGAGCTTAGTGAATCAGAATTCTTCATTCATGTGAATTGATGTGACGATTCTCAAAGCGCGCACGTGTTTAATAGGGGACGCGTATGAAAGGAGTAAAGGAACAAAATCGTCTTGTTCCGTAAACCGGTCCAAGGCTGAGGGCCCGAGTGCTTCACTCAGAGGGAATAAAGAAACTAGTGGCGTAACGTGTGACCCAATTTTATTCCTTAGAGCCAGGTGATAGGTGCATTTCTCTGAGGGGAACTTGCAGGAACACGTGTATCGAACGAAACACCAGCTATATTATAACCCTCACAAACATACTTTTGCGTGCGTTCAACACAACTTAATCGGAATAAGAACCTTATGGCTGCTAAATACGGCGCGAAGAACCACGAAATAATTGGTGATTCGTGAATAAACATATTGGCAAAGGAACTGCGTCTCAAACAAACGAGTTTCAGCAATATTATTACGCAGCTTTTGTCTGTAAGGCCCGCCATCTGTGTGACCTCTGAATAGCCATTCAATATTATTTATTCATAAATAAATACGTAAATAAGGATAAGTAGTGTACATCTGGCTGTTTATAGTCTAAATGGACGCTATCTACTTGCTGTATTCTAATTATGGACTACATATTTTACAAGAAAAATGACAAATAAAAGACAATATCGAAATTCTTTAGTCTGAATAACGGCCGTTTTTAGTTTAAACAATTTAGTCGAAAAATAAAATAAATAATACTCAGTATGTGGAGTCTTGCGGCGCGGCGTGCGTCATGAAATTCAAATAACGAACGTGGTGTTTGCACAGGTAAATAATTAATGCTACCATAGTAATAATTTATTTGGAAAATATAAAGAAATGATTGTTGGCAACAATAACAGTATTCATTGGCAAACTCGATTAAAATAACGTATAAAATGATTAAACTCATATTGTGGATATCGTTGCTATAAATATTGACCTTTTCATGTATAGTGTATGTTATAGATGCATACAAATACACATGCTAATAGCTACGTATAGGTGTAAAAACGACAGTTGTAAAATTTTACATAGAGCCCCCATTTCCTTTCGTGCAGTCAAGCGGACGTGCATTGGAACATAAAAAGTACGGTGGGTATGTTGGTCAAGTGAACGATGTAGCTTTGGGGAGCGAACTGGGTTCTGTACACATTTTTATCTTACTAGCGATTACCAGCTCTGCACGGGTGTTTAAAAAAATAAAAATATCCAGTTTCTTCTAATATATTATGCATATTGTATTATAAAACATCCTCTTGAGTCACTCTATTGATTAAAAATCGCATCTAAAGCAGTTGCGTAGTTTTTAAGATTTAAATTCATAGGTTGTTGTAATTCATGTCATCATGTGCAGTTGATGTTAAAGGTAATACCTTAAAAAAAAAGAAGGGGAAAGAAAGGTTTTTACTCTTGTTTTAGCGTAAATAAACATACTTGACTAAAAAGAACCCCCTTTATAAGGACAATTTTTTTTTTTTTTTTTTTGGTGAGTGGGAAATCATCAAATGACTGCTCCCGTCCTGGGTGCGACGGGAGGGCGTGTCAGACTCTTACTGACTAAAACCTACTCATGTTCCTTCGATTGCCCTTTATGTTCCAGGGTCACGGTAACTATTATAAACATTCCGCAACCCCGGCAGGCGTTGGCCCTGTTGGGCCCCTTCCTGTGCTGACTCCTTCTCTTTGAGGCGCGCGTGGAACAAAACGCGCCGTCTACGCGGTCCTGGTCCTAGCCGGGCGGCGAGCTACCCATAGCTCGCCATCCGCAGAACCACGCCTACGGTGGCCGGTAGTCGTCTTGCGACTCTCGACGTCTTCGCCTGGGTCTTAGTCCGGGGCGAGAGGCCCGTCGTTGCCTCTCGCGCGCCGCCGCTTCCTTCACTAGCATAACTGCTTCGCAGAAGGAGGCGACGGCATCCCATTCCGTCTCGCCCCGGAGCATGGCCTGAACCAGCGCCGGGCGCGAGAGGTCACCGCCGCCGATCGCCTCTACGAGGACACGTCGATGCTCCGCCCATGCGCGGCACACCTCTACTGTGTGCTCGACCGTGTCCTCCAGGCGACCGTTACTGCAGTGGTGACACCCAGGCGTCGCTTCCGCCCGAATCCGACACAGGAACCTCCCGAACTGACCATGTCCGGTGAGGACCTGCGTCAAGCGAAACGTGAGAGTGCCATGACGCCTCTCCAGCCACTCCTCAAAGAGGGGTCTTACCGCCGCTATGACGGCGTGCCCAGCACTAGGTTGCGACAGTCGTTGTCTCCATTCCGCCATGAGATCTCGCCGGAGCTCCGTGAGCCGTGCCGCGATAACCCGCGGCATCGGGACTTCACCCCGGCGTTGCACTTCCACGCGCCACTCGTACGTGTGTGCAAGGACTGTTGCCTCCAGATCCCACGGCGCACGGTGGGCTGAAAATCGGCTTTCATAGACTTAGGGATTTCAATTTGCAAGTGCTTGTTTTTATGCCGGATATCGCTTCTATTAGTCATTACTATGTACAAAAATGACACCCGAGTTAATTCTACCCAAAAACGAAGGAAATATAATTTTTTTACGAAAAATTTGTATGAAGCTAGTATGAAAAATCCAATTATCTCCTAAACGGCATGTTTAACCGTAATATCCTTGGAGATGGTCATAGTGCTAATTGTTTATGATTTTTTGGTTGGCGATAGGACGAAAAATTTAATGCCGTTTTTTTAAAACAAATCGTCAAAATATTTTTATTTATTTTTACATGTAAAACGATCCCTTTTAGTGTCTAAGTTAAAAAGTTCGATATGTTATTAACCCAAATATTAAGAACACACGAAACAAGAAAAATAAAATAAAAAAATTGCTGTTTTTGACACATTTATATTAATTTAAATAAAAAAAGATTTATATTGAAGTAACATTATGAAGTTATATTTTATACAAAATAAGTTAATTTAAGGAATTAATACTAAGCATTCGTAAAATAAAGTAAAATAAATAAAAAAAATAAAACATATCATTAAATATTACAAAAAAACCCAAACACACTCAAATACAAATTTACAAATATGTACATATATATTTTTTTTACAAATTTTCCTTATCACTCTCGTTGTCAGACTCCAATTCTGAGTCAGCATCCAGATTGGATATATCCAAAAATTCGAACTCAGTTTCCTGAAATTGAATTAAGTCGAGAGTTTCAGCAAAAAAGCTCTGCTTTTTCTTGGCATCTAACTTAGGCCTTTGTGCACTTAGCAAAGGGTCCGAAGAAACAACAAGCATATTTAAAATGTCTTGATTGGAATCCTGCCTGCTTCTTTTCCGCGAATGATGTTCTCGAAACCTCCTAAAATCTTTGTTTCGAGACTCTGAGGCTTCTTCCGAGAGAGTCCCAATCGGCACAATATTATTTTTCTCGATTATGTCAGCCCCATGGATTAGTAACTTATGAACGGTTGACGACATGTAGAACCAGTCGTATAGTAATACGTACTTTTCTGCTGTTTTGCGAGCATAATCTCTAAATTTTATTATATCGATCTGCTCTCCAGATGTAATTGCTTGTAAAATTACAGCAAATCTTTTGATGAGGTCTTCATCCAAACCGGTTATAGCTGCGGTTTTATTAGGAAACTCAAAGAATTTTCTTGCAGTATTCCCGTCATTGGTGGTTCCCGAGCCTTGTTTTACTATATCAATCAACAGATTGAGCTCATCTTTGAATTTATTTTGAATTATTTTCTTTCTTGTCTGTAGCATTTCTTTGTGCTCATCACTTCTCGCTGCCCACCGTTTGAAGTCCAGTTTGTATGCAATGTGTAACAGACATTCCATACAATTTATACGGGCGTGTAGGGATGACAAGCCAAACTCATACAGGTCCGAACACACAATTTTTGATGTTACAGCATCTAAGCGGTTCATTTCTGTAGGCTTTGCTAAGCACAGGTAGCACGATGCATTTGATCTAGCTTCAGAAAGGTAAGTACAGACTTTAGCGTCGATCATCGTCATCATTAGTTGATGAGTCACCCTATTATTATTATTGCACTCTGTGGGGATAAGGGCCTCAATTTCTTCATCCATTTGTTTTTCAGCCCAAGGACAACTGCTTCACTCTCCTTTACAAAAGTAAACTGAACTGGACGACAATACAAAACTGAGCATGGTTTTGGTTCGTCCATAAAATGTTGTCTCCATCTGTCAGTTTTAGTGGCACCAAGGAGGTCATGAAAATGCTTGAATCATCTTCCTCACCCTCAATTTTCTGCTTGTATCGGCTTTGGTTAGAAGCACCGTCAAATCCCCACTTGGATATCAGCTTCAACTGCTTGTTATGCTCTTCGTTAGAAAGGCTTTGAAGGATTCTTGTAACCGTGATATCAAGTAAAGCTTGAAGTGTAATCCTAGCCGATGAATCAGTAACTGTCACTGATTGCTTCGGAGGGTAGCAATCAAGCTTAGTTTGTTGCACTTTATAGTAAGATGGATAAATATCTTTAGCACCTTCTCGAATGGCAGCCTCACGCAACGTAATATATTGCCACTTTGAGAGTTTTAGCGAAAGAAGCAATCCAAGCGCCTTTTCTGGCGTAAATATGATTGTTTTCGCTGGTTTCTTAAGCGTTTCATTTAATTTAGCGGCTGCTTCAGGATTTTTCATCATGTATTCGATGACAGAGGCGATATCTCCATGCCCTTCTTCTTTTAAACGTGCTGCAGCTGCATATGCCAATTCACTGGAACCTTCGCCTGTGTGTTCATCAGATCTTCTCTTTTTTTGTTTACTTCCCAGGTCTTCGAATGGTTTACGGGATCTTTTCGTCATTGTTCCAATGGACGTTGATGTCGACGGTTCTGGAGAGACTGAGGGCGCTCTTGGTATCTCATCAACACTTGGTTCTTGATTAACTAAAGTTTGCACAAAACTCGGCCAATCAATATTTGCTCCCAACCAATTCTCGTACTTTCTCCTGAAATTATCAAATCGGTTGGATTTCCCCCACCTTTGTAAAGCGGCTCGCGTAAATCTCCGACAAAATTCTTTGAGAACAACATAATCTTCGTCAGACAGGCAATCGCCTATGCGGGATACAACTGCACTAAACAATACTTCATGATCAAATGAAGTACTCTCACTTCGTAGAAGAACAAACAAGTCTAAATTGGTGATTAAACTTTCCATTTTAAGATTTTATAGTCGCAGATTTAGTGTTAGCAGTTACACAGTTGTGAACAAATTAAATTATAAAACAAAACTTTAGCCCTTTTATTGCAAAACGACAATAATTAGGTAACTACCCTCATTAGTTATCTCCTCATTAGCTAATGAAAATCTATAATTGTCACTAACTATTCTTAGAACTCATAGCACTGCTAATTAACAAATTAGCTTACTTATCAGGAAATGTTAAATATAATCCATTGTCGTGAGATATTGAAAATCATTAAATCACCTATTAAGACTCATTAGAAGACCTAATCAGTGTAGTTACTTAATCACTTCTTTTTGGACTCATTAGAAGACAATTGGTAATTTGGTTGTATGAAAAGTTTTAAAACTCATTTTGTGCTGATAAATATCTAGCTCAAACATAGTTGGCTACGTGTGGGTGTACTATAAACCTCTGCCAACTCCTTCGGAAATATAGGAGTGATGCTATTTTATGTTATGTGTAGTTTAAAGTCCGTGTTCTTCAACATAAACACCAAAAGGAATCGTTTCATACGTAAAAACAAATAAAAATATTTTGACGATTTTTAAAAAGAAACGGCATTAAATTTTTCGTCCAATTGCCAACCAAAAAATCATAAATAATTAGCACTATGACCATCTCCAAGGATATTACGGTTAAACATGCCGTTTAGGAGATAATTCGATTTTTCATACTAGCTTCATACAAATTTTTCGTAAAAAAATTATATTTCCTTCGTTTTTGGGTAGAATTAACTCGGGTGTCATTTTTGTACATAGTAATGACTAATAGAAGCGATATCCGGCATAAAAACAAGCACTTGCAAATTGAAATCCCTAAGTCTATGAAAGCCGATTTTCAGCCCACCGTGCGGCGGGACGCCGGCAAGGAGGCATGCCGCCTCACAGGAGACCGTGCGGTATCCCCGCACCATGCGAATGGCCATGACCCTCTGGGACGCCCTCAAAAGTCGGGCCGGAGCCGCGGCTAGATTGGGCGCCCACACCGGAGCCCCGTAGAGGGCCATGGACCGCACGATCCCATAAGGACAATTTTACACTTTATTACTATTATTAAATAGTTTAAATTAACATTTAACATTCACTTATAACATTCACAAATATTGAGAAATAACTGATTTCATAATATTCGTGAATATTATGCAGGTATTGAATATTTTTGTCGACCTGTCCTTCTTTGACCTTAAGGTAAATTTGTACCGAAGGACCAGTTTTTTTTGCTTTTATTTACATATTTCAAAGTCAAAGTCATGTCATTTTATTTTTAGTAGACCAAAAAAGGCGCTTTGGAACGTCATTTCCAAAACAAAAATGAATGTAGTTGCCTTTTCTGAAATATAATTTTCATAATTAAAATTTATTTTAAAGAAAAAATGAAGTTTTTGATTTAGACTACTAGGGAAAGGTTGAAATCTTAAATAGTCGGTTTAATTGTATTGTAATGTTAATGTGTACTAGAACTAGAAACAATATACTTACCCAAAAGATTTTTTATGTTGTTAAAAACATATCAAACACAACAAATGAACAGAATTAACCCAATTGTTTTACCCGACTGATCCTTAAAACTCCCTTTTTATTTGACCCACATCTAAGGGATAATTGTTGGGGAATAAATTATTTAATTATTGCCTTTATAGGTCACTGCATAATGTTAGCAGGTGCGGATGGATGCACCTGCAGGGGGCAATTCAAGGTCTCGGCAAAATGCGTCTTAAGTACAAACCTACTTACTAACATACTTTACGAATGTAGGGTTAGCATGGAAGTAAAGCAGCTGCTGTTTTGTTTAAAGAAGCTACCGAAATAAAAAATCGCAATATAATTCTGTGTGTGCCTTGTACAGTTTTTTACATGAATACACTACGCAAACATTAAAATCATTTCCCTCTGGAACCTTCGAACACACGTGACTCAAGACACCATAGAGAGACAATAGCAGCCCGACAGCCGGCTGTCGCTTGGTCGTTGAAAGGTTATATTCGCAATTTTAAGTTAAAAAGGGTTTGATAGTAATTAAATATCATACACTACTTACTATAGTTGGTCTACTATAGTTAGAAAATTTTATTTTAATGTTTATGGTCGTCACTGTACGCATTATACCTCACTATACTCGCTATACCCTATCCGCGGCTGTTCTAAATGTAAACAAAACCGACATGTTTTTTTATTAAAAAAAAATGGTACCTAAGTATAATTTATGTCGGTAATTTCGTGTTCGGCTTCATTCTAATACGACGTTAGGTAAAACTGAAAGGAAACTATATTGATATTATGTTTTTTTTATGTTTTTTTTTTAAATAGAGACAAGTCACGATTGTTTACATTTTAATTGAATATCTAAACCGGCAGGTAAAATATTTTGCCGAGAAATCTCATTGTACCAGTAGAAGAAAACGCGTAGAGTGGAAGTGGGAAGTACGTTTTTATTTCAATTAAAAAAATTGGAACGCGTTTTTTTAAATGACATTATTATTGTTAAAATTATGGCAGTTGCCAAAATACCTGCCGGTTACAAGCATCGTATTTATTTTCCATTTTTATTCGGATGATATTTCGCATGTCAGACTCCGTGTTGTCGCTTAATAAGGGTTTTCTGCGGCAATTAAATACAATAATTGATTAATTGCTTGTGTTACTGGCGATTCATTAATTTAATACAACATAAAAATCCTGTGGGCAAGTCACACACGGCCATCTGATCCCAATCTAGGCAAAGCTTATGGTGACCAGACTCCTGTAATACATATTTAAATTTAAAAAAAATTATAAGTTAATACATGTTACGGACAAATTACACCCAGACACAGAACAAACAATTAGCTCTCCACACAAAGTTTGTCCTGGGTGGAAATCGAACCCACGAACCCCGACTTAGCAGTCAGTAACCACTCGACCAACAAGCCCGTCAAATCATTGAGAAATGCGCAAAATAAGAGACGGAAGGGTAGTTTCGTTCAGAAATATCAGCAACTTTTTTTTATTGTATTTTATTTATTTTCATTGCGTTAAATTCTTACTGTAATATTATTATGTTGGCTGTACAACCTGGTTATCGTTACCACTTGAGTTTGTAATGAAAATGTATTAATTTTGTTCTTAATATAACTGCGCTGTTGTTTGAACACGCAGTTATGTTGGTACTATTGATACTACCTAATTTCTTGTTTGCTGATGGCTGGTAAACTGGTTTTTGCATCCTTTATCATTGGAAGTCTTGAGCTTTCTTTTAAACAAGTTTTTAGTTAGGTAGTTTTCCAAAGATAAATTATTAAACGATGTTTTTCTTTAATTTATTTTTTAACCTAATAGACTGTTCTCTAAATATTTGTTGGAGTTTTAATAAAAAATAAACATGCAGTCCATTGTAAGAAAGGGATAGGGCTATCAACAATTATAGTTCCGTCCCACTCTTGTACTGAAGCAATGAAGATATAAAATTTTATAACGTCGACGCTGTAAATAACTAGAAATAAAGAAAGTAAGAAAGAAATTTCAAACCTGCTGACTATCAGAATACTCCACGTGTATGCAAAAAACCATAAGCTCAGGTTTTCTCTATCGTAAAATATTTCAGAACCGCCTGAATTCTTAGAAAACCTTATCTAACTTAGAATGTGAAACAACAAGTTTGGCAGGAAGTAGAAAAAAACTAATTCTAGATTAAATTATTAATTTTAATTCAGTTATGCCTCGAGTAGGTTGATAATATGGTGTGAATAGGCAATAATGGTCCTTAAAGGACAAAGGTCGTAAAGGTCGTAATTGTGTGACTAACTGCTTATGTTGGGAAGAGGCCTGTCCAGAGAATGCATATAAAGTTTGGCAGGAGAAAGGGGAGACTTGCTTAGCAATGGAGAAAGATAGCTATTTGCCGGGATCGCGGAATGTTTATAATAGTTACCGCGACCTTGGAACATAAATGGCAATCGAAGGAACATGAGTGGGTTTTAGTCAGTAAAAGTCTGACACGCCCTCCCGCTGCACCCAGGATGGGGGCAGTTATTTGATGATTTCCCACTCACCAAAAAAAAACTTAATTAAAAAATCACGAATTAAAGCTGAAAGCAATATAGAAAATTAGAGCCAAACACACGTACATGTATTACAAATTCTAGCGGCTTTGCCTCCACTAACTGTTACTATTCTTTCTAAGTTTTCAAGTGGTAGGAAGTTTTAAGACTTCATAATCTTCTAATGTCATTACATAAGAGCAAACAAAAATTAACCATTAGCAATGTCCATTGACTTTAAACTATTTGGAAGAATCAGTCATTACTGTAAAGTTTCATCAAAATAAAATAATTTATTTTTGCTTTGAAGCGTTAAAACTTTCACATTTTTTGTACTGCAACCTATAACCTAAATTAATGGTTAAAACCTTATAAAATTTTAATTTATGTATTAAGACTCAACAAGCAAATTTTCTATAGTACCCCATGCCGTCTACAATTGCTCAGGTGTATAAATAACAAATGGTTTGTTTAAGTGCATTTCCGTGCCTTTACAATTAAAAACAACGGCTTGTTTAACTAAGAATTGCTTTTATACTGTATATTTGTAGGTACTAGATGTTTTCTCACTCAACTTTTAGAGCGGTTTCATAATACCTTCGATTCGAATCCGTGAAAGTATGGTCCGTAGTAGCTATAGAACTATTTATTTGATAACTAGCTTCTGTCCGCGGCTTCGCTCGCGTTAGAAAGAGACAAAAAGTAGGCTATGTTACTCGCCATCCCTTCAACTATCTCCACTTAAAAAATCACGTCAATCCGTCGCTCCGTTGTGCCGTGAAAGAAAGACAAACAGACAGACAGACAGACACACTTTCCCATTTATAATATTAGTATGGATGATAATTTACTGTTAAAACTTGGAAAGAGATGATAATCATATATAACCTTTAGACATGTAAATTACCATAGAAATAGTCCTATGGCTACTAGGGGACCATACTTTTACGGGTACGGATCGGATTTGAAGAGTGGTTTCGGACGTAGCACGAAACCGCTCTAGAGAGAAGAAATGTTGAAAATTATCCTAAACTGTCCGACCGCAGCAGATTTTGTAGAAGCTTAACTCTGTCAAAACGACCCAATCTTTCAGTATCATGTGATTTAATTTATTATGTCACACTGATGTAATGTTGAAATAGTTTAATGTACTGAATGCTATGCATTTGGTAGAATAAAACTTCATATTAGTCCCTGAAATTTAAAATTTATCGAGCTAATCTTATTCAAGACCTAGTACCGCATAATATAAAATTAATAGGGTTCGTAAAAAAGGACCAAAAAGGAATATCTATTTTCTTTATACAAGAAGAAAGCTATTTTACACTTTATTTGATGTTGTTAAAAAGGCTACTAATTGTGTAAGGGTTCAGGAGATATTAATTTATTTCAGTGCAATAAAATCCATATCAGAAAATTACCTACTCGCAAAAAGCAATAACATAAACAAAAGACGAAATCGACATTCAAAATCAATAAAGTACCCACAATTTATTGTTCCACAAAACTGATTAAACCCATTCAAAGTCAAACCAAGTAATTTATTGAATCAGTAATTAAAAACAGTCCATTATTGGTCAGTTGCTTAAATATTTTACAATATTGTGTGAGAGAATTTCTCCGCAGAATACACTGCGATGCACACACAAATATGTGGTGTTTACAGGCACCCTGTAGAACCGGTGGACCTTGATACCACAATGCAAAAGGACCCTCGATCTGCGCGCTAACCTTGAGTTATTTTTAAACCACGCTCTCTGCATACGAATCCCGTCGAACGGCTCCTTCCGAGTATTATTACATAATGCGAAATTATAGTCTTTTCTTTTTGTATAGGGTCTCCTTGAAAAGCGTGTGGCCCTGTCATTTCGGTTTTATACCCTTTGTTTTGGCTCGCACATATTTTATTTCTTTTCTTTGAATCGTAAAAGGAAGAGGCAATGAAGGGTTAGCGTTTTTTTGTAGTGGATTATATACGTTGCGGAATAATGGGCTTTCGAGTTCGCCGCAAAATATTGGCTACAGCTGCGGTGTTTTCGGAAATATGTAATCGTTCGTTTTCGGTCACCCAGAAAGTTGTTACAGTTCAGTACTTGCACAACAACATGTGTGCAGCTATGCACACAATTGGGATGTGTTATTCCTGCCTTTGTGTTCGCAGTGTGTTAACTCGACGCCATTATCACGGTGGCATGCATCCCAGTCCCCCCATTTTATTGTGTTGTTTGTTCACTGAAAGAAATTGGATACTACCATATAAAAAAGATACTTCGGTAATACCTGAACCTGTATAACTTGTTTCGCTTAAAACATACGTCGTATGTTTCATTCTTGTTGGTCATTTTGCAAGGAAACAGACTGGAGATGCGAGTATGATTGTTTTATTATTTTAAAAACGCTTGCATATTGTATAGTTGCATCTGATCGACCATCTGCATTGGGTTTGCAAATAAAAATAAAAATTAATGATTTCATGGGTACTTTGCTGTTACGTTTTAAATTATGACATCCAGCCGTACTTAGTATTCTGAAATAATTTTGGTACTTGTAGTGTATTTGACATAAAAAGTCATAGTTCCTATTGCCTAGCTAATGAATGTATTAATTTTAAGCAATGTCTACTCCATACAAATCCAAAAGGCAACACTTAATCTTTTTTAATGCATTCGTATTATGAATCAAACTATTGCCTATCTGAATCAAAAATCAATGCATGGCACTGGTCTTGAAAGGTCGCCTATAGCCTAATCAGGTGAGGCAAGCAACTCATCGTGGAAGACTTTACAGAATAGCAGATTACGACACGGATTCTATTTATGAACGAACAAAGCGAATGTAACAGTCATGTCATTGTCAATAACATTATTAATTCGTCCTCTATACTATTAAAAGCACTTAAACTCAACTAACACAATAAGTAAAATGTTAATCATGAACGTGATTCATCTATTGTAGAAGCAAATCCTACTAGAAAGCGTAGCCTTAGTAATGTCAATAAACTCTTGGTATTCAAAGCAAATTATAATCAAGATTAATCAGCGAATTAAACCCGCTGAACGTTGGAAGCTGTGCTCCGAATCCCAGCTATGTTACTTCCCATATCGTGTTCTCGAACTTCGAATCAATAAAACCTCCGATGTTTTTCTACAAAGCACGTTTCTCGGAACAATCTCACTGCTAAAGTTTCAACGCGATTGCATAACTGTGGGTCTAACAACGCCACACATTGTAAACGATTATTGACCTGACCTTAATAAATTTCAAAGAAACGGTAGAGCTAAACTATTTAGTTATCTTTTTATTGGTCATTATTTCTTTTAATTTATTTTTGTTATCGACAAAGGAGTCTGGAAAAGTAAAAACAGTGTCGCGACTGGCCGAACAATATGTGTAGCAAATTAGGTGCCATGTGTACGACGTGAGTGGCATATTCAGCGCCATCGATACTGTATCAGGATTGTTTATGAGCTCGATCGAGTGTTCGCGCCATGTTCTTTATTTAAAAAAGAGTACAACAACGTACGTCCAGTTACAACGACAATAAAGGACCACTTGTTAAAGCGGTTTGCAAAAACATGTTATCGATTGCATCGAAAAACCAATTTGTTTTATTTCATTAACGTTATTTAATTAAAGTTGAGTTGCTGGTTTAAAAAAGGGTTTGTTAAAGTTTACAGTGACCGTTCGCTGAATTAGCCAGTCGTTTGCACCTGCTTGAGTGAGATTATCAACACGCTTTTTTGAAAATAACAGTAGACATTACTGTTACACTGGTAACGAATGGAGGACTATATTTGCTGAGGCCTCCTTAAAACCTTGAGAAACTTTTGGCGAGAACTGGGACGAACCAATATTTAATCTTTGATTATTGCTGATGCAGTCGTACGACAAAAGATAAACATGAACTTAAAGTCTTGTGAAAGTATCAACAAATCAAATAAGAATTTTACTATATTCAATAAGATGATAACAGCGTCAATAAAAAACACTAAATTTGTGGTTAGTTTACTGATCAAGCATCTCTTAATTTTGTTCAAATCTGTTGTTTTCAGAATTCCCTCATACATACAGAGATGTAAATTCATGTTTACTTTAATAAAAGCGATAATTACGCAAGAACCATTCAAAAAATTCGAACACAATTTCGCTTTTATAATATTCTAACCCGAGTTCAAGAGATTACACCGTTTTGTTGTTATTTTTGGACATTTTTATCAACGTTGTACCGTAATTGGTATAAAAATATCAAAGAATGCTTCTTTGTTCGTTTTATCGTATTGGGTACAATTCTCACGGTACATAGCCACATGTTTTTCATTGCGTATATTTTTATTTTTGTTCTTATTGAACAGTAAGTACTCCTTATGACATCATGTGACTATAAATTGGAGCAATTTTTGAATCAACTCGTGTTGGCAATAAAATTGGATTTGTTTATTTTGTTTTTTAGACTCATTATACTTAGTCATCTGCTGTTATGAGTGCAGTCATTTTACGATGTATGGCTTAGCTCTGTACCAAGACTCGATGCGAGGCCCGTATTTTTTAAAACTGCGTCTAATTTAGAACTTATTTACTACAAAATAAGGGCTAGGCTTGCTAAGGTTTGCCGCAGTCTAGCGACATCTTGTCTGTCCATCTAATTAATAAAATTGCAGTGTCTTGTCTGCTTGTAATGTCAAAATAATGTTTTTAAGCATTTGTTCCCAGTTATCCCCTAAGCGACTGGATTTAGTTTGATGGGACTTTCACTGACAGCTGACGTGTTCTTTTAACCTTTCAACGACGAAGCGACCTCCGGCTGTCGGGCTGCTATTTTCTTTCTATTGTGTCTCAAAACACGTATGTTCGAAGATTAAAAAAAATGGTTTGTTACCAAAAAAAAACTAATTATTATATTTTTCCACGCGTAAAACAGAAACAAATAGTCAATGTCTTCGATATAGTGTCGCCGCTGTAAAAAAAATACGCGTCCCTTCGTATAACAGTGTGAGCAATTCAGCGTAAACAGGACTACTATTTCAACGCTTAAAATGTCACTCGATGTATATGGCCGGGTAAAAAAAGTATTACAGGCTACTTTGCACGAGTAAGGACATAAAAATGCCAACTAAATATCCTCGCCGAAATCAACATAGGCAGTTTCATAATGCAAATGAGATTTTTATAGCGATACGGTGAATAACATTACCGTACCTCAAGTAGAGCAATAAAAATAGGAAGTGATTAAAAAGATATAATGTAACATTTCGTTTTTTATTAAAAATCCCTTTGATGCGCCGTTCATAATCACAGTGACAGGAAAAAATATGACGTCAGTAAAATTATAATGGGCGGCTCGTAAAGAGGCCATTTGAATAGGAAAGTTACATATCAAAAATTTTCAGTGATCCGTGTTTTACGAGTTTGTCGTAAACGTGTACTTAACAGGAAGAATAAAAGGGCCCCCTTCAATACGTTTGTGTTTAAAAATCTATGCCATCATACGAGGGGTCTCGACTCGAACTCATAATCAGTTTGCGAACAGTCAACGTTTACGATGTTTCAACATTTTAATATCTACATAATATGTTATGGATTTAACCGGCCTTTTAAAGGCACACATAAAAATAACTTGAATCGCTTCCAAAACCGGTCGGTTTCGCTGTGTGCAATCAGAAAGAAAATGATGGATTTTTGTGTAACTTCCTTTACTATGTAGTAATATTATAAATGCGAAAGTAATTCTGTCTGTCATATTTTGCTATATTACTGAATCAATTTTGATGAAGTGAGACTGGAGCTTGGAGATGGTCAAATTACTTTTTACACATGAAATGAAGTAGTCACACTGTACTTGATATATAAACCAAGGTATTTTAAAGCTAATTAAATTGGTTGATTTAGTAGTCGTTTCATTAGTAAACACTTAAAATGAGCCTGGTTAAGATAAAAATACTTATTTATTGCACAAATAGCAACTGCGCAAATCAAAATGCGAAACGAGAACATTATTTACAATTTAAAAGCTACATAAACTTCTAGCATTGAACGAACAAAATCTAAAAAACCCATTGTATTACAGTCATAAATATAAAACGAAGTCAGACCCTCAAGTAACCAGATGCCTATAGAAAAGCATAATAAGATTTACTTATTTTGAACTTAGCTAAAGGAAATACAGGTGGACTAACAATACGACAGGGTCCCTTGAGGCTTCCTTCTTTGACTATTTTAATAAGAAAAGAAAAATCCCATTGCCTCAGCGAATTACTTTGAAACGAATAAATAAATGAACTCAAGGATCACGAGATTGAATTAGAAAAAGAATTCGTGTGTAATAAAGAATTCTGTTCATTCATAAAAGTTATGAGGGTTGATCACAATGAGGAAGCCGAAGTGTACGATGATCTAAGCGATGACAATGACGACAGGTATCGAACCGGAAAAGGGATCACTTTTCCTTTTGATGTCACATCAAAAAGGCCCTTAAAAGGAGAAGCCAATATCGGACTTAGTGAACTTTCTGAACTCTCGGAAATTAGGTTAATACTTGTTGAAGATTTTTTTTAAAGAAACGTTGTTGTCGTTTAGAATATGGGCTATATTTTATTAACTCTCGAAAGTACTAAGAACTAGGGCCAACTTCATTGACTAACTATAGATTTCAAAGCTAGTTAGTAGTAAGTCTAACTTATTCTACAGATAAAAATAAAAGTATAGTGTCTTGGAATCTATTAGAACTGGTAGGTACTACTTAATTCTTTCCCCATAAAATACTGCAATTTCCATCTCATTATTTAACTTCAGCAAGACGTTCTTCATTGCACATTTAATGCATTCCATTCTTTCATAAGCACCGAAGCTTCACAAAACCAGAGGTGATTTTTTACACACAGACATTATTTTTGAGAAACCAACCGACAAAAATCATATTTTCGCCTCAGCACTCTCCCTTGTTTTACGGTTTTTTCATTGCAGCCACTTTACGAGCATCGGTGATGGCAGCCACTCTTCTTTTATAACCGAGTAACTGTGTTCTGAGACCCCAAAGATCGCGTGTTCGCTACTAATTAAACGTCTTCATGGCAGTTCAGATACGTGATTCGTCTGGCCGTAGTGAATAATGTGTTTCTTGCGAAATTTTTATAGAGCCTCGCCGCAGCAAAAGCTTTGCGACTTCAGTGTTCAGCAAACATAAAGTGCATGACATAAACAGATTTCATTCACGTGGTGTCGAGGGGATTCAAATGAGATCTTCAAATATAACTGTTTCGTCATCAGAGACGTTTTTAAATTAATACCGATTGTAAATCTTGTCGCGCATTAGAGATGTCGTCGTGTGTAAATTGGAAACACCACGGCTTCACGCTCAGTCGGGGGCTCCAGTCGTTCTATTCCTGTTTCTGACACAACCGCCCCAGGACACGACGCGTCTTTGTTACAGACAACGCAAGGCGTTGTAATTATTTCCACTTGTACTTTAACGTCATCGTCTCGATTAGTTAGAGCGTTAAAATTTAAGCTTGAATTTATAATATAAACATGACAGAAACAGAGTGTGTTGTTTTTTGTTAAAGTTCAGTTTTGATTTCACTCCTCATGACTGGATTTGAAATATGATCCCCATACATCGTCGTAACAATCATCTCATATTTTACTGTAATTACGCTGAATGACGATGAAGTTTCAATAGCTGTAAATATCATTACAAGCAAGCGATCAACATTTATGTTCCTTTTAATCAAACCGCCTTTCGAGCAGCTCTCACGAGTGGATATTTATCTTTAGTCTGTACAAACAAATGTAGCCGTGAAACCATTTCATCATTCAGCACATTGTCGTCAGCGGCATGCGAGATGGGCTCTGACGCAACCGCACACTCCTTGAGGACAAAGAGTAACACCAACTTGAAAAAATAATATTTTCTCAGATTTGTGTTACCGCGGCTGTCACCGGAGTGATTTACGCCGAATCTGTCAGGTTTGGAGACAAAGAACTCTTGTCGAAAATCGCGGGAGCATGATGTCATACGTTCAGGAGCCGCCTTAGCCACGTCCCCTAATTAATAGAGCGGCTTTTACGGCTCGCTAGGGTAATATCGTTCTGAGATGTTTCAAAGAAAAATAAGAAATATGCGTGTCAGTCAGCGTAGTTTATGGTTCGTTGTTTATTGTGAACGCTCCATACCAAAGTCGAACTCCGAACCAATTCTTTGTTTTGTTCAGAATTTATTACGAGTAGGTAAAGTTCGTGAAATCAATTCAAAGGCATTGCTCGTTAAGAGCGCACCTTTCTATTTTGTGATCCTTTGTATCTTATTTCTACTATCTAGCGAGATATTTTTATTTTGCATTGTTGTGAGAATTACTTTGTATCACTGAGATCTGTAGTCCTTATCTATCTTATAGTTTATTACAGAAATAAAGGTCCATATACAGAATTGAAAGCCTCCGTTGAAAAATAAACAAAAGGAGTTCTATGGTCTGAGCTGGAGTTTACTGGGAAATATCAAAGATGAATAGAATAAGTTACGCGAAAACATTTAAACGCCCACGCATTTAATCTTCGTACAGAGAGGTAAACATTTATAAATGAGGTGCTTTCAAAATCTAAAAAGCAAATTACCTTCGGAGTGGGGCTTGTCTAGACAATATTTACTATAAAACAGGCTTGAATGCTTGGTTGAACGTTGTATCAACAAATTGTAGTGACAAAGGTATAAGTATAATATTTCAAACAAACCAAACTTTATCTTATACTTATATCTGTAAAACCTTGGCTATATCGGAGCGAACAATAGTGAGGTTGCTGTTGTCGACGTGGTCTAATACCATAGGAGTATTCAGTACGGACGAATTTACTTCATCGCCAGCACTAGTACAGTTTACAGTTCAGTGTGGTCATGTCTTAAGTCAAAATCGTGCAGGAAAATCCGTGGTCACAATGGTATGTTTTATCAAGATTGAGAGCCGAATTCGTGTGTTGGGTATTAAAAATGACAATCCGGAATGAAACGAGTGTTTCGGATTGAATCCGACGGCGACACGTTGTGTTTATTATATGAGTGTTAATGGATATGGTTGTTAGTAGACGGATCTATTTATTGATAAGCTGAGTGGGTGGGTGACAGCAGGAAATTAAACAGTTGCACTTACTTGAATAATTGAAAGCAAAGGAATGAAGTTATTTTGATTTGGTACAAAATCCGAGAGCCACCAGACATGACATTTAAGCAAGAATTAAGCACATTTACATTATACTAATGACTCAAATGTAGTCGGCAAGCTACGTGTTGTTAAAAAATAACAGCGAAAGAAGTGACCTGCACCTTGCGCTGGAGATGAATCCTAATGACGAATAGACAGACAGTTAAATTAAAGTTCATTACATCTAAACCAAAGTGTACTACATGTATTTACAGAATATGACACCATTTCTTTCTATCTGTAAGTAGGACTATAAAATAAAGAGCAATATCATAAATAAATAGGTAAGAAATATATATCATAAGATATTTAACAAAGATAAACAACAGCCACACCTGCAACAAAAACCTTTTCCATCCATAAAACAGTATTTTAAGTGCTGCCTTAATACACTATCAGACTTGTCAAACTTACTTCCAACAGCATAATAAATTAATAACTCCTTATACCTCTGAACGTTAACTACTCTGTAAAGTTCTGATATTAAGGAACTAAAATCCGTTTAAGGGATGTTGAGGGAAAATAAATCAGAGGCGGCGCCTGTTCGTTCGTCGAACTCTAGAGTTGGGAACAATTGGTGCGGAGATGTAAATTAAATCGAGTGGCTGTCGGGAGGCTTGGCGGCCGGGCACTGACTCCGCAGTAGTACAACTCTATTGTAAAGGTGCAAAATTATTGAGTCGTGAGATTCTATTGTTGGATAAATATTCGAAGAAGACCTATTAAGTTTTCAAGTTATAGATATTGAAATATGAATTGAGGCGGACTTTTTGCCTTACCAGGACTTGGTTGATAACAAAAAAGACGATCTTGAAACTGCTGGGGTCAAATCGGATACTATGGAAGATGAAGAACTGAGTACTTTGGAACAGCTTCAGACAGATCTATGTTCAGCAGTTGACAGTGACAAACTGGAAGGAAAGCTTGCTTAGTAAGATCGAATCCTAAAAAATATTCACTTATAATTTAGACCACCTACTTAGATTAGAAACCTGCTTATTCTAGCAAGTTTTGGCGATACTGAATCAGGTTTGGTCACTACATTACTAGCGTAGGTTTTTATATCGATCCATATCTTTTTAATCATCGGCAATATGATAATGTACACCAAATAGCTTAATAGTTAGCTAATGGTCTGTGTACTATATTTTTTGTCTTTGTGGTACTTACCAATTTAGGAAAAAATCTTTATTTTTTACTGTGCTCGGTGATTTAAATTGACTATGATGTTGATATAACAAATTAGTTTTAGATCGTTGATTATGAATGAATGATGATTATTTGTAGATTAAATCAGATAGATCTTGATATTAAAATTACCAGTTATATATGCATCGTTGATTAATCGTTTAAAGATTATATATAAAAAAAGTATTAGTGCCGCGTTTATAGGAGTTGAAAAGTGCCGCGTTTGCAGGGGCCCGCTAGGACTTGATCATCGCCAAATCGCCATCACCTTAATCTTGTCGGATCAGATTCTTTCTTTTACCAGGTCAGATCCGCAATTATTTCCAATTGCTGTACCGTAAAATATTATATTACTACGGACAGGCTAACCCATAAAACTGCTTTTTCTTAATATCATCATAATTAAATTAAGAGCAGTTTTTTTTTTCTATTGAGTCACATATTAAGGAAAGGCAATTGCGGGGTTAAATTCATAGTAGTAGTTTAAGGTATTTGGGAACTGTTGGAAATAAATGTAGGTCTGAATGCGTATTGCAAAAATGCTTGATGGGCTTTGTGTTCTTTAGCATAGTCAGTATTTTTTAAGGGCCACGAGTCGCCATCCTAACAATACCTTAGTAGGTTATTTTCAAGGAAAAATCCGATTGGGTTTTCTCTGCAACACATTTTCCTATGTCCTACTCTCTTAACATCTTCGAAACGAGTTCTTTTTAGTTTTCTAACAAGTTTCTCGGAGTCCCAAACGTTTGTCAGTTGGAGTGGACGTGGAAATCTCCAGTTACCAACTTAGATACGCGTTCTGCTTGAGAATACTAGCTACTTGCACTTTGAAAAGTAGTTTTCGAAGGTTATTTTTGGAATCTTTGAATGTTTATTCATTTGTAGATCAATAAAAGGTGTTGTTATACGTTTCAGCAGTTTTGGCGCATTTAGTACGCTATTCTTAGCTTAGTACAACCTAATATGAACTTGTATATATTTATTAATTTATTATTCAGTCAGGCCACTGTGACCCAATAGAAAAACAAACAAAAACTTATTAAAACTGTATAGACTTCTAGCCCAGACCATTTAGGTTCTAGAATTGGAGAGAAATACTAATAACTCTTAACTGTTACACATGCATGTTGTAAATGAAAAAGTTTGCTTGTCAACACGCTTAAACTACGTATCAGAAACAGCTATGGTATTGCAACATAAGTCGTAACAATAGAACATGTAAATCTGTATCTTTCATCAAGTAGTTATCTTTTATTCCAGTTTTGTGTTCCGGTGGGTTAATTGAGGCTTCGAAAAACATTTTATTTATTTAATGAATACATAAATATAATCATTTTGTCACAATAACTGACTACGTCAACACATTGCTACGCTCCAAAACACGAATCCCTGACGATAACCAAAAAGCAGCCACGCTTAAGTAGGACTGGGTCGGCCACGGCTGTCGTCTGTCAAACACATCATGGGCTTGGTTTACCACAAGGCCCCGGAAAACGTCCGCTGACCGTAGCAGACTTAGGGATTACACATATTTATTAAGGTCTATTCAGTTTAAGTCCGTAGAAAGTAAGGATTTTATATGAAGACTCATACGCATCCGTTCAGCTTCACGTCTATTCAGCTTTTGAATAAAATCGTCGTTTTCTATGAGTTTAAGCTGAAACGAGCTGAATAAATGTGCGTAGTCCCTTAAGTTGGACGGCTTTTCTCTTTCTTACGTCGCTAAACTCGGCAGAGAGGAGAAGAACTGAATAAGTGTGACCAAAATCGTTCAACGAAACGTGAATGGAGCTGAATAAATGTGTTTAGTTCCTTAGCCTATGGTCTGCCGAAATGTCAATCTGACAGCTGTCATTACTGTCGGTGTCAGCTGTCAAATTCACCCTTATGATCACTGTCATTTTGTTGTTTTATCTGTGGTATGGTTGTGGTTCACTCAACAGGCCCGCGGGGTTATTACCTATGTAACAGCAATCAGCAATATTTGCGCAGTGATCGCGCGGTCACCGCGCGATTAATAAAAAAAAATCGTATTATGTATGAACCGATTGCTAATCGCTCGCTGATTGTTCTAATGCACTTATTGCTACGATGACGATAAAGTAGCAATCGCTGAAACTAATTAAATATCTCCCTTAACAAAAAAAACTTAACTTTGCTCTTAAAAACCATTTTAAATACGAAACCACCAAACGAAAAATGCATATTTTAGTTAACTGATTGCTCCACAGAGGCAGCACTATCGCTAGATTGCTCTTTGACATGACGTATTTTGAATTGACGTTAATATTGCTAAATTATCGCGATCGCTCGGCTTTTGCAAGATACGTAATCCCAGTGCCGGTCGACAAACCATACCAATCGCCAGATGAAGGGTTAGGCTGAGATCTCGGGACGAGCTGAATTCTTAAATTCAGAATTGGCCAACACTAGCTGCAGATGAAGAAGGTGCAGAAGGTTGGAAAGAAGAAAGAGAAGCCTTTACCCTGCAATGGGACAATCACTTCATAGGTACTTAGTATTTCAATAAAGTCGTTGTCTTCTGTCTGTGTGTCCGTCCCTATATAAGCTTAGATCTTTAAAACTATGCAACAGATTTTGTTGCGGTGTTTTTTTTATAGATCATTCAAGAGGAAAGTTTATAAGAATAGCACATGCATAACATAGTACAGCAAAGTCGTTATTTCAAAGTTTTGCGAAGCTGGGGCTGATTACTAGTAAGGACTAAAAATAAAATAATTAATTCAATGTCTACCCAGACGAAATCGTGGGCGTGACTTGGCGGCAGTGGCCAGTGACCAGCTCCTGCCAATAGGCATTATACTCATTTGGCAACTTGTAAAAAAAGCACATTACGCATCGCAAGGCTTTGTCAAGGCTGATTCTTTTTTACGATTACTCATAATTAAGAACGCACAGGTACTTGAAAATGATTTATGGAAAATTTGGATGCCATTTAAAAACGATTAGCAACTAATTATAAATCTAAATATAATAAAAATCAGAAATAGATTTTACATTTTAAGATCGTTAGTTCTTAGAGTATTGTTACCCAAAACAATATGATACGATGTTGCTTTGTCATTCTGTAACCTCATCACTGCAAAACTTTTGAACCAAACGTGATGGAAATTTATAAAAAGGTAGCTTGGGATTGTTTGTTTTGCGCACGAGAGAAATATTGACAGTATGGCCTATATAGATAGGTACCTATTTGTTCTGAGTCAGGTTTTTTGTGTATGCGAGTTTATATTATTATGTTTGTTAATGCATAATGCAACACCTACAAGTCGATTCGTCGTCCCCATCGCATCGGAACGTGGAATGTGCGCGGTCTTAATCAGCCTGGCAAACTACGAATTGTAGAAAACGAAATGCAGAGGAAGAACATTCACCTGCTAGGGCTGAGCGAAACACACTGGAAAGGTCGGGGCCACTATACATCTGACCTCGGGAGTACAGTGTATTTTTCTGGTCCAGAAGACGATAGCAGCAAGGGAGTGGCTTTCATCGTACCGGCGTCACTAAACAAGTGTGTTGTAGGATACAATCCGGTAAACGATCGAATAATTACACTCAAAATGAACACTATCCCGTGCAGGCTCAACATCGTGCAGGTATATGCCCCCACAGCACAGTCAACTGAAGAAGCAGTGGAAGGTTTCTACGATGCGCTGACCGCAGTACTCAAAGAACTCCCAAAACGAGAAGTTACGATCATCTTGGGGACTTTAATGCCAAAGTTGGAGATACCAAAGAAGATGACCACCTACGTCGTGTTGCGGGTAAATATGGAATCGGAGAGCGAAATGATAGAGGCGACCGTCTGATGCAGTTCTGCTGTGAAGAAAATTTCACCATCACCAACACCTGCTTTAAACACCCTATCCGTAGATTGTACACCTGGATATCGCCTGGCGACAGATATAGGAATCAAATTGACTACGTACTGATAGGAACACGATGGAGAAGCGCAGTGACGAACGCCACTACTTTTCCCGGTGCTGATTGTGGCTCCGACCATCAGCTTCTTGTAGCAACAGTTCAACTACGGCTAAAGAATATACAAAAACCCAAAGTAGCTCCGAATATGCAAAGTTTAAACTTCATTGGCTTCAGAGATAGTTTTCGACAAAGAATGGGAGACTTTCCAGATGGCATGACAGATAGTGACCGTAAATGGGAATACTTCAAAGCGAAGATAGAGGAATCAGCTAGAATAAATCAGCTGAAAAAACCCGCCATGAAGGATTTCATCACACCTGAGACAGCTCAAATCATCCTTGAGAGGCGTGAGCTAAAGGAGAACGGCATATCTTCAACTGAAGATCAACAACGGTACGCAGAATTGAGCCGTCAAGTCCAACTAAGCTGTCGGAGAGATTATGAAAACCACATAAACGAAATCTGCCTCGAACTTGAACAGCACGCAATGAAAAACGAATCCAGATACCTTTTTCAGAAAGTAAAAGAGCTGTCTGGAACACGAAAGCCGAGAACCTGCGCCATTGAAGACAAAAACGGGCGTTTACTTACAAATGTGGCTCAAGTGTTAGACCGCTGGAAGAACTATTGCGCGGAGTTATATGACACGGGAGAACCAATTAACGCTAGCATTACATGGGCGACAGAAGAACCTGACATCCTCGCGTCAGAAATTGAGCATGCCATCAAAGCTCTTAAGTGCAACAAATCCCCGGGTAAGGACGCAATCACTGCCGAAATATTAAAAAACCTTGGTGAGCGAGGCACAAAGGCCATCACCGAACTCTGCAATACCATTTGGAGTACTGGACGATGGCCAAAAGACTGGACAGAATCGGTGTTCATACCGTTGCATAAGAAGGGTTCTTCCAAAGACTGCGGAAATTACAGGACAATTGCGTTAATATCTCATGCAAGTAAGATCCTTCTCCATGTAATAAATCAACGTCTGAAATACTTTTTAAGCCGACAGATACCCGAAGAGCAGGCAGGATTTGTAAAAGGCAGAGGGACGCGGGAACAAATACTGAACGTTCGCCAAGTCATCGAAAAAAGCAGGGAATTTAACAACCCCGTCATACTATGCTTTATTGACTATACAAAGGCCTTTGACTGCGTGCAATGGGATAAACTGTGGAATGTGCTACTCGAAATGGGAGCTCCGGAACACCTCGTTGCCTTAATTCAGAGTCTGTACACTGAAAACCGCTCATTTATCAGAATAGGCACGGAATGCTCTAATATGTTCCAGGCTAAAAAAGGAGTGAGACAGGGTTGCATCTTGTCCCCTGCACTTTTCAACATATACGGAGAGCATATCATTCGAAAAACCATGGAAGACTGGGAGAAAGGTTTCCCTATAGGTGGCAAAAGATTATCAAATCTTCGGTACGCGGACGACACCATCCTCCTGGCAACTTCCATGGAAGATATGAATGAGCTATTTAGGAGACTTGAAACAGAAAGTGGCAAAATCGGTCTAGCAGTAAACAGAGCCAAAACTAAAGTGATGGTAGTTGATCGAGCCGGAAAGCTATCAAATGCCCTCTGCAACATTCCTGGCATTGAGAACGTCGACCACTACATATACTTGGGTTCCCAAATCAACAATGACGGCAGCTGTGTCCAGAGATCAAAAGGAGGATCGGGATGGCAAAAGATGCTATGTCCCGGCTTAACAACATCTGGAAGAAGAGAGGAATAGGTATCAAAACCAAGACCAGATTGATACGAGCCCTGGTATTCCCTATTTTCTTGTATGGAGTGGAATCGTGGACAATTTTGGCCCGAGAGAGACAGAGGATTGATGCTTTTGAAATGTGGTGTTGGAGAAGAATGCTGAGGATACCTTGGACAGCAAAACGCACCAATGCATCGATCCTGGCTCAACTCCGAATAACAACTCGGTTGTCCTCCTTATGCCGTCAACGTATCTTGTCATATTTTGGCCACACAGTGCGCAGAGGGGACGAGAATTTGGAAAAATTGATTGTGGTTGGGAACACCGAAGGCAAAAGATCGCGCGGTCGTTCACCAACAAGATGGGCCGATCAATTAAAAGACTCGGCGTCAGACAAATTTTACACCATTGCAAGAGAAGCGCTGGACAGAAACCGGTGGAGGCAGATCATCCGCTCCAGGTGCAACCCTAGTGCTGACCACGATCCTCAGACATGAGGGACCGACCCGAGAGAGAGTAATGCATAATACAGCAGCAGTGATCAAAAATTACGATCTACTTGAAATCCGTACGACTCGACTGTGCACCTCTAGTTGTGACATCGGTCATTCTCCGATTCGGCGTTATTTGCCTAATTACCGTAACCATTTTTATTTTTCACTAATTTTACTTAAACTCATTAAAATATGAAACTAATAAAAAAAACGAATTCAATAATCAATGAGGCATGTTTTAATTATTAGTAGTTTTCTAGTTATTGAGACTTAAAAAAATTATGAGTACGGTAATTAGAAAAGTTTAACATCTAATGCCACGGTAATTAGAAAATGCCGTCAATTCTATGTAAAATATGATATAATATAATAAAAATAGCACACATTAATAATTTGTATACATCTATTTATATAAAAATGAATCCCTATTTCTCTTTGTCATCTTTGGACTGATTTCACTAATTCTTTGTTGTGTTTGTTATTGTTTCAAGGAGGTTCTTATGAAAAAAAAAGTGAAAATTAGGTTACTTTAGGATAGTGTAGGTTAGAGTAGAATAGAGTAGGGTAGAGTGGGATAGAGTAGGATAGATGACGTAAAAAAACATAAACATGTAAAAATATAAAAAAACAGTTAAGTAGCCCAAAGGCATCAGGAACAGGGTCCCAGCTACCGGTGATCTGAGCTCCAGAGGGAGGAACTTCCTAACGATGCGAGCCGTGTCCAAAAGCTTCTGAAAGATCCAGCCATCTAACGAGAGCCTCCGAGAGAGAGGTGGTGGTCGAGACTCTTGGCTATTAAACCATTGGCAGAAACAACTATCGGCACATGACCGCTGAGTCCACATTCCACATGTCAACAATCTCGCAAGCCAAGTTGATATATAGACTTTTTTTTATCTTTCTCGGTCTTCATAAGGTTCCTGTCACGCGGAACCGTCACGATAACGAGCATTTCGCACCGCTTCAATTGATCCACCATCACTATATCAGGCTTGTTTGCTACAACAGTCTTGTCAGTGATGATGAATCGACCCCAGTACAATGTGACATTGCCATCTTCAGATTCTACGAGGCCGTATCCCAGAGCAAGTTGCTGATTGATAATCCTGGCTACTAGGTTATGTCCATTCAAGTACTCTTCGTTAGCAAGACGAAAACAACCAGTGATAATGTGTCGAATCGTTCTCCCGTCAGGTGACGCGCCCAACATAAGTCAACCGTAGCATCTTTCACAATAAATCTCCGATAATTCTTCGTTATGATGACTTCATCCATAATTGTACAGACGAAACCTTCGGTTTCCCAAATAAGTTACCAAATCGTAGCCACTAAACAGACGCTAAACAGTCTACATCGGGCCCATGCAGGACCCGGAAAAACCGTCCGTGTAACTCCTTACTCTGCCATACTTCCTTACGATCCTTCGTCTCAAGCACTACAGGTTTGCACCAGTTCTCTTTAGCTAAGGAGAGCAGAGTGAGGTCCTTGTCCACAGTGACCACATCTCGGTGCATTCCCACGTCAGCTTTAAGGAAATATTCCCGGAGGTTGTATGCCTCGCGGTTGTGGAGAGACTTAGCATTGAAAAAAAAAGCCTCGTCCTCCACATTTCCGCGGATATATACAGCCTTATCAACTCATCACTGATGATTGCGGGTGATGCTCGAGCGCGCTTTGTATGTAGATTGACTTCTGTACCCATCAATTTGAGGCTACAGTTAGTAAATAAGAACTAATTTTTCATACAACGGTAATTATAAACATATGGTAATTAGTATACGGTAATTAGAAATCGATAGATTTTCTTAAAAATTTCGGAAACAACAAAGTATGCAAATATGAGCTTATTACAACGTACGGAGGCCAAAATACTGTCTCGATTCACTTGATCAACTTGGGTCTAACTTAAAAATCAAATATTATATTTATGTAAAACGGTAATTAGAAAAGTTTTTAACCAAGGTTACGGTAATTATATACTAGCGTGCTTCATTCGCGGTACACTAACGTTAGAGACGTGCAACTGCTGTTTTGCTGCGGTACCCATTGAGGAGAAGAGACCAGCGCGGTAGTGGTGTGCCAAATACTGTTTTTTAGGGATGTGCACTCGAGAACAGAATATGTCACGGTAATTATAACTTTCGATCGGACATCCGATAATTTAATGATAATTATTTATAGACTGGTTCTAGTGACTCGATATTTTACTATGGTATACACGTTGTTTAACACTATTTAAAATGTTAAATGGATCAAAGTAAATCTGTTAGTCATAAAAATTACAAGTAAGTTTTAACATTAAGTCAGTGTGCGGACACGTTACGGTAATTAGAGAACAGAGGTTTTTGAACTTAGGTTAAATTATTTTGTCTTAACTACTTAAAACAGACGCCTGTGTTTTTGTTTATGGCTAGATAGGAATGCTATCTAACATATAAAAATTATTGGATGATTGAATATGATACAAGTGCGGATTATTCAAGCGCGGACACGTAAAATTTGCTTATCGGAGAATGGCCGACATAATGACATAATACTGACCATAGATAATACATATAATACTGGTATAGATGAGCCACTGACAGATCACTTTTATTTTCAACTCCTCGCCCTTCCCGCTAGTTGGCGCTTGCGTCTGCGAAACCTTGATTTATAGTTATAGCTATGTAGACACCATCTACCTACATACTATACCTATAGGTATATAGGTGATCATGCTTAGACAGCATTTTTTTATTTTATCGTGTTAAAAAATGAACCAAAGCGAAAAGCCGTAGAGGGTTTTTCACCTTAGTACATTACATGGATACGATAAAGATATATCAATACTAGCTTTTGCCCGCGGCTTCGATCGCGTTAGAAAGAGACAAAAAGTAGCCTATGTTACTCTCCATCCCTTCAACTATCTCCACTTAAAAAATCACGTTAATTCGTCGCTCCGTTTTGCCGTGAAAGAAAGACAAACAAACAGATAGACAAACAGACACACTTTCCCATTTATAATATTATATTAGTATGGATAAAGGGAAATAATACAACGAAAATAGAAATAGCTTATTTTATTTATTACAACTCCAGAGAATTTATACCAATTATTATTTAACGTCTATAATGTATTAAAATTAAACCAATTTTATTGTGACACTTAAGTGCAATAAAATTTACAAATAAATTATTTTAGCACTGTTAAACAAATTATCTACTCCGTGAAAAGGGCTACTGAAAAGCAGTCGAATCAATATTGTATTAGTAACTAGGCAGAGATCAGAGATAGACTTACATTCGCAATAGAGTAATGTCATATTATAATCACCTCAGGGAATAACATAAATGAGTGCAAAGGTTTTTCGGTAATCTCGCAATCGTAATCAAAATTTGTCAGAATTAACATACACGTCGAAGTCCATAAAACGATGCCGGGGTCAAGCGAACTGCGAAATAAGTGCATTCGTCGGTATCCGTTAACGAAAAGCCAAGTAACTATGTAAGAAGCACTCTCGGGGTCCAGGAAACGCGCTGTGGTCAATAAAAGTAGACAAAAACACAGAAAACTCGGAAAACTCACGTCACATACAATCACAACGAACGATGAATGAAAAGTTTTGAAAACTTTTATTTACCCGTAATATTATCAGTGTTGCTATTGAAAATAAAATAATTAAGTATAATAATATATATGTTATAGGCAAACTCCGAAGCTCCGGCGCTCCTAGGTTGGGCTGGTCAATCCTCAGGTCAGACTGAATGACTTAGTCAAAGCCCAAACAAATGAAAATTTTCGGCCTTTGACTAAACAATTTTCGTCAAACCTGGGAGAGACTAATTTGGTCAGGCAAACTTCAAAACACAATTTTATTAAATCGGGGTTTGACGAGTCAAACTCCGATATAGGTATGAAGTGTCTTATCTTCGAATATTTGGAAGCATTTTATCATTTAAGCAGCTTTCAAGTCTTAAGAACCGCTTAACTCTGCCAGTTCTGACACCTGATTGGTCAGCTTACGTGATTTTCACTTTTATATTTGAGATGCTTTGAGAGAATGCCGTGCGGCATTAGGCCCGCCTTTTGTACGATGTGCAATAAAGTATAAAATAAATAAATAAATGCTTTGGAATTTACGGAGGTTAGTTTGTAAGATTATGATGATGATCTGAAAATTTTTAGGAAAATCACAACACATGTTGACTGCTATCTCCTTCAAGATGATTTGAATAGACTATCCAACTACTGCATAGATAATAAGTTAAAATTAAGTATTCCTAAATGTAAATTTGTAAATTTTTCTAAAAACAAAAACATAATCAGGTATGATTATTCCCTTTGCGACGAACTCCTTATGAGAGAGGAGGAGATCCGTGATCTGGGATTAATTATAGATAGCAAACTACACTTAAACTTGCATATAGAAAAAATTACCGCCAAAGCTTTTCAGATGTACAGTTTGATCATGAGAGCATCTACAGAATTTAAACGCTCGGCCACTTACTTACACCTATTCAACAATCTGGTGCGGCCACAGGTAGAATATGCATGCAAGATTTGGGACCCTCATTACGCTAAATATAACCTTGCCATAGAAAAAGTTCAACGCAAGTTTCTTCGCACGATGCATTTTAAATGTCATCTGGAGCGTCTCCCCTACGAAGCGTCTCTACAAAAACATAAGTTATTGTCCTTAAAATCAAGACGGCAGTTACTTCAAGTTATGATGCTATATGGATTGGTACACAATAGGTTCGACTGCTCTGAATTGGTCAACATCATATCGTATGTCGTGTCCAGAACTATAATAAGGCGAGAGGTGCGCGCTTATCCGACTTTTGCTACGTCTATCAGTCGCATAAACGCGGGTGAGCGGGCTCCTCTTCATAGGTTAGCCAAAATATATAATGACCACTTTGAAAAGGTTGACATTTTTGCCTTAAGTCAGAATGATTTTAAAAAAACGATTGTTAAAATGCTGCATTACCACGTTCAAGCTTAAATAATTTCTAATAAGATTTGCCTTAACACGTTCATTTTTTGTAATTTTATTATAAGGTAATATGTGGAAACGTTGTGAATTGTACTTTAGCATATTTTATGAATACTTAGATGTAAGATATATTGTACAGTTGTTTGTTTTCCCAAGAAAAATAAATAAATAAATAAATAAATAAGATTAGGTATAAAAAAATAACATTTTTAAAATTTTGATGTTTATTGTTTTAATAATTTCTTAAGTAATTAAAATGGAAAATTACTCATCTTCAATTTTACACAATTACACACCCGCACGCTCAATGAACGAACATGAAATGACAAAACAATCGGTCGGAACACCGCGAGAGACATTATGAACCTGTTCAGATCACCGTTTGACCGAGTTTTGCAGTCGCTTCTAGGATTGACTAGGCCAAAACCGAAACAGAATAATTTACTTTCGACGTTTGACTGAAAAGTTAGGAGCTCCTGGGTTTGACTAAAAATACTTCAGGCAAAGGGCGAATTTGAAATGTATTTCGGGGATTGCCTGATGGCTTTGGCCAAACCTAGGATAAACCAGTCCTTCCGCGAAGAGACTGTGTATCGGACTTTGACTATAACATATATACAAAATATAGACTTTCTTAAGACCGATAACGAATCGCAAAAAACTTAAAATTATTTTTATGTTATTAATTCACATTTGATAAATTATTATAAGAATAACATTTTTAAGAAAGTGGTCATCTAAGGCGACATCTAGTAATAGGTATTTCAGGGAATATTTTTGCCTTAGTTGGCACGTCTTCCCCGCTAGATGGCACTACTTTCCATACATTTTCTTTTCTTGACCTCAAAGTACTGTACTGTCATCCATCCCCATGATACTTTTTTTTTTTTTTTTTGGTGAGTGGGAAATCATCCAATGACTGCTCCCGTCCTGGGTGCGACGGGAGGGCGTGTCAGACTCTTACTGACTAAAACCCACTCATGTTCCTTCGATTGCCCTTTATGTTCCAGGGTCACGGTAACTGTTATAAACATAACATTCCGCAACCCATCCCCATGATACTGACGGAATGCTAACGCTACTGCGAACGAGGCGAACACGGGGTGCCGCGGGGGGAGCGGGAGAGGAGTCGAATTCAAGCAAGGTGCACAGATAAGACGTACGCGTTGTATAATTAAGTATGTCTTCCATTATCTTATAATATTTTATTTTAACCTATTTAGTCTTGCGGTCGTTGCCTGTAGCCATATTGTTCAGTCCTATCGCACCGCCTTTGAGATAGTTAACTGAAAGGTGGTAGGAAAGGAGTTAACACTGTCGCTACATAACGCTGCAAAATATTTGCGGCAGATTAGCCGAAGTAGTAAAGAAAAAGTCGTATGTTTAGTTTACACAACATCATCTTATCAGAATTTCTTAACACCGATGCAGTGTTTTTTTATTCTGATTTGACCAAGGATGGACAAATCTGAATAAAAAGAATTCGGTTTTCATTATACCTACACTAATATAATTAATATTAAAAAGCATAAGACTTTGTTTGTTTGGTTGAATGCGGTAATCTCAGGGACTCGGGGCCCAATCTGAAAAAAATATTTTAGTGTACGATTTTTCTGGTAGAAAATGTCTAAAGCAATAAGTTCGCTTATATACTTACCGTTGGTGGAATAAGTTTAAGTAAATAAGATACCCCATTTTTTTAGGAAGGTATATTTAAATACCTATAAAATACCTAATATATCATTACGATCACGCAATGACTTACGAGAGCGGGGTAGTAAAAAGTCAAAAAAATATCTTGTTCTATTAAAAAAGATAACGTTTTTTGAAAGTTCAATCTATCGTCATCGTCTGCCTACTCCTTTCCCAATTATGTAAAGTTTAATTTCGATTTAGACTAAATACATAAAATAGCATTACCAATATCACAAATGAAAAGAAAGCACAATTTTCTTACCTTTGTAAACCGGGAAATAAGGTTCGACGTGCGCTATCCTATTTGCCGGAATTGGCTTCTGCAGCCAAGCTAGACAGAAAGGCAAATACACAAGATCTTACTGAAATTAAACCTGCAATTCGAAATGGGAAACTCGGCGGTATTAAATTAGATACCTACAGGAGGTAGAATCCAGTCTATCTATGCATACTGTATATAAAGTAGCTGTTTCTGTTTGCTCGCCCATTTTCATACAAACTTTCATCTCTGTTTTACCGTAGTAACTATTTATTAATCTGTGGTTTTACCCCGTTGGGTGATGATTTTTTTTAAATCGCTATTAGATGCGTACTAAAACTAAACCTGATTTGAGTGTCGGACTTTACACCGACAAGACTTTACTCCGACGGGACTTTACGCCGACAAACCTCTTCGCCGACAGGCCTCTTTGACAACATCGTTAGAAAACCTTACATAATGTTTAACTTAATCTGACATAATAGCCAATCAATCTTTCCTTCCCTGAGCAAGCGTGCAGTGCTTATACCTTTTGTGTTCCCCATGTCAAAAAAACAAAAAAAAAAAAAAAACAACCGCCTTCAAAAACTAAATGAAAATTACTAGGCCAAACTGTGTAAAATTTGTATGAAACCAAATGGCAACTATTCTGCATCAAACTTAATAAGAATCACGTAAATCGGGTCATAAATTTCTGCGTAATCCGTGTACATACATAAAAAATTACCCATCGAATCGAGAACCTCCTCCTTTTTGAAGTCGGTTATAGAGGTCTTTGCTAAAGAGAGTGGTAATAGTAATAGGTAGGCTGGTATTATTAATATCTGCCTGTTCACAGCACATAGGACGGCCCTATTTTTATCTAACAGCGGAATAATAAAACAGTCGTAAACATAATATACAAAGTTTATGTTCTAATCTATTTTTACGTAGCGACGTAGCTAGTTGGCACTTACCTACCTCAACACAATAAATGTTTTGCTGCAGTCATATAGGTACAATTGTGTGTTATTTATGGTTGTTTACTTCCTCTCATTGGGCCTGTGTAGGTAGGTTACATAACTTCAATGCCAACTCTGAACAACAACAACATGATTTTCTAATCTCTGTTTTTCGCAGCCATAACATTGCTATCAAATATTTCGATAAGAAATACTCATACTGATTTAAATGTAATTAATATTTATATAATGTAGTTGTAATAATACGTTTTAGGGTTCTGTACTTTTAAAAGCAAAGCGGAACCCTATAGGACTTTGTAGTCCGTCTGTCAAGAACCTTTTTCTCAGGGACGGGTGAAGGTATAATAGTACCAGCTTGCAACTGTCCCACTGCAGGGCAAATGCCTCTTCTCATGCAGATTTGTTTTTTTTTTTGTTTTTTGGCTTCATCATCTATCTGCCATCGAAAGTTCCGTTAAAATCTATCCCGTGATTTGGGAAATTTGCCGAAACAACACAGACAAAAAATATTGTGATTAACTATACTTAAACTAATTATTTTAATAGAACATCATTTTTATACAATCCGTACTATTATTCCGTACTATTCCGTACTAATATTATAAATGCAAAAGTAACTCTGTCTGTCTGTCTCTTCTTCACGCCTAAACCACTAAACCGATTAGAATGAAATTTAGTACAGATATAGTCTGCGACCCGAGAAAGGACATAGGATAGTTTTCATCCCGGAAATCCCCCGGGAACGGGTAATATTTCACGCGAATGAAGTCGCGGGCAAAAGCGACTAGTGATTATATAATACCCACAATACTGCTGCTTATTTTGATAACTGTTGGTTATCAAACATTACATACTACTTATACAAATATATATCTCTCAAATAAATAGACACTTTTACTAGGTATAAATAGAAGTTTAATTGTAATGGCAGCTTTATCAGATGTACTCAAAGAACCTTTAATCTGTCTGATTGCCTCTCTCACAAAGCAGGCGAGGTACTTTTCTATAGGACTCCATCCGACGCCTTTGATTTTTATTATAGCAGAATTTTATTTCAACGACTACTTTTAACAGAGCTATCTTTCGATCTTTTAAAGTAACTTTGCGTAGTATTTTTTCAGTTACTTTAAATAAATGTGGGGTTAGTAGAAAATGTGTTTTTAGACACTAATAGTTAAAAATACTGAAAGCTATTTAAACTACATTTATTTTCAAATTCTAGAAACTACACTAAATTTTGAAATAATAAGTTTTGGATGTGAAATTTAAGACAAATACTAAAATTCTTCTTCTTGTATATATAGAACATGATATGATGATATTATGTATACTATACTATAATGATTAAACGTGAAAATATGCTCACTCAAATATTTAAAATTATCATAGTTTAATTTAGTAATAAATATTTAAAAATACATATAAGTTTCGTAACTATCGTGGCAGTTACGTAATTTATTGAAACATTTTAAAATCAAAACATTTTAAATATAATTAGTATCTGATACCTAAATAGGGTATTACACTGTTTATGAGAAATAATCTAAAAATATATTATTGAGATAGCTTATGCAAAAAGCAGCCGAACAGTGTTAGTTTTAGTTCATAAAACTAGAAAATATTTTTTTAAATTCAATTCAAAGTTTTCAGTTTTTTTTATCTGTTCTTGAACACACCGAAATACAGACCATAGACAGTGACTGCTGTCGACTGTCAACAGTGTCAACTAGACGTCACTATTTGTTTTATTTATAACCTCCTAATACGATCTTTATTATAAAAATATACTTTTTCATGGAAGTTATTGTGAAAGATATTTTAGATGGCTAAAGCACATAGGTACTTACATCAAAGTGATATTTACTAAAGTACAAACGGGTTTTTATGGTGTAATAGTTGGAATACTCTTCCCACAACTTTTAACTAAGTTTTTCTTAAATTTGAATCAGTTAACACTAGATTCACAATTATTCCGATGTTTTCACACTTGTGTTCTTGCATTCCGGAATGCACACCAACGGTAAGTCGAACAGTAACTAATTTTTTAGATAAAAACAATAATAATGATGTAAAATATCACAGCGCATTTGTTTATTTACACGACGTGAGGACGTCATATCGCCAAAGCAAAACCACGCCCACGGCGTTTTCCGTTTTTGGAAATTTCCGCGCGAAACTTGAAAATACAATTTTTAAAAGCGTTTTTAGGGTACTTAGCGTTTAAATAAAAATTTAGGATTTTTTTTAGTGGTTTCTTAGTACTGTAGGAGTTATTTGAACAACTTTAAAAAAAAGAGTGTAATACCCTATTGTCGGAAATGCCCGCAAAATATGCACATTCAGAAGACGCAGTATAAAACGCATCAATTTTGCATCCAACGCTTAATAAATTTTTGGCAGAATTAAATCTACATTTAAATGATGCATACAAATATTATTTATCATCGATTTCCACAAACGCCTGATTTTAAAACTTATCAAACAAAAATCCTACATCACCTAAAAAAAACTATAGTTACGTAACATAACATACACAAAATATTTTAATTATTAGTAGGGCGTGACCCGTTAGCTTACTACCCTAGCCAAGAGGGCGAGGGGATAGAAATGACGTCATCTCACAACCCCTGCAGCATGACATCATCCGACGCATAGCGACTTTTTGCTACGCAATATCTGGCAGGCGCAACCGAATTTTGAATGACAAATTGGATGTCCGCACTAAATTAGGTTCTAAATTGTATCTTTTATTTGTTATGGACTTGGTTCTAGGTAATAATAATTGGGTGTAGGTATGCATGGTAGCTGGTCACTTTTTCTGTTTTGAAGAATAGGTACTTTAGTTAAAGTAGTCTGAGGGCTTTTAATGACGCACAGTTAAATATTTATTTATATTTTCCATAATAATTTAAGTAAACAAGGGAAATATTCGGTCACGCATCTTTTGAAGGCCAGAATTAATAGTGACGATCATCACAAGAACGACTTTTCTTAGCTCTAATGAGCTTGGCGAGTCCCGGAAAAACGTTTCAACAAATGGTTTGAACAAACTTCAACAAAGGAACTTTAAACTGTGATGTTTAGGGTTAAGTGCTAGGACAGGCTTCATATAAGTATAATATTTAAAGGACCAACACCCTTTCAACCCCATCTTATTACAATCGTGTAGAAGTTAAAGAATATTAAGAAATTATGCATTCATAAAAAAGAAATGAACTTTATAAAGAATCGTTGACACTATAAAATAATGTAGACGTACTCGTATATCATTTAATTTTAAAAGGCTTAAATTTTTCTGAATTATTATTCAAACAATCTTCAAACCTAAACATATACCTAAATATTATATTTTAGAGACTTGCTGGCTAGGTTTTACAACGAAAACAACGTCGCATAGTTAACAAACACATTTACGTGAATGCAAACAAGATTTCGCACAGAACATTAATTTCATGTTTTGATCCCCGTCGCGAACATAACCAAAATGAAATTATTATTGCTTGTGTAAACGGTTACGACTTGCGATTAAAACTAACCACAGAACGGTTAAGTATATGAGGAATACGAGAATTATACACACATTATACAATAACACTGTTTTATAGCTAATACCCCTTGGTTGGAGAAATTTTGATATAAGTGTATGTCGCAATTTCTTAATATAGGAATATAGGCTGTTATAAAACAAAAAAGAAATTGAAATGTTTGTTCTCAAAGATATAGTTACAAGGAAAGGTAACTTCATTATTGGTTTTGTATGTTGTTAAGCGATTATTGCTTAAAATAAAAAAAAAGAAACTATAAAAAAATCATAATTGCTGAAAAAAAACGTGTATTAAACACCTAAAAAAACATACAGAAAAAATAATAAGCTCCTCCGTTTTGAAATCGGATGAATTGAAAACCAAATAAAAGTTACGGCGTCGCGGCCAATCGTAATTAAGATATTTTACTGCACTATAGTGTATGCGGAAGCGCTAACGCAGGAAAAATATCTCTGCATGTTCTCTATCTAGTACCTATTACAGATGTTTACAATGTCGGTGACCACTTACCAACAGATATACCACCAGCTTGTTTGCCAACCAATAAAATAAAAGTGAATCCGCGAGGCACAAACAGTATCTAAAGTTCTAAACCGTAGCTCGTAAATCCGTAATTCTAATGCCACCTTAGATTTTAACTACGATAAAAGCCATCTACTGATGATACTGGTGCAATATAAACGCACCCTTTTGGAATGGCCAATTTTGCTATGTACTTGAAGCAGACGCTAAGGGCGTGGACACATTGTACGAGCGCAGTGTTGTGTCGGCACACGTAATGCAATTTTCGTCTGGTTACATGTTGGTTCGGATACAGAGATAGGTGTGTAGGTATGACGGTGGAGATAAAATTACGTACAATACATCCTACTTTCTATTTATCTTTACTTAGTATACAATGAAGTTTCCTGGCATCTTTTGAACTGAAGAAAACGAATTTTAATGCATTACCTATTGAGTTAAGAAGAATATTCAATATTTTTTTTAATGATTAATATACAGACACTGGTACGGGCAAAAAAACCAACAAAATGTAGTTCCATTAAAAATTGCTTTTGAGAGGCATAAATAGTTCAGGTTATTCTTTGTAATGACGTGCAAAAGAGCCTAATTGAATGAAGTAAACGATTCCACTTTGCATTTTGGCTTTGACAACCATTTCAAAATAATATAAAAATACCAAAGCTGTCAAGAAAAGACAAACGAACAATATCAACAACAACAGAGTTACATTGAATGTACGGTTCTCCTCACCGGAAAACTCGGCACTCAAAAGACAGTGTGCCAAAGCCCTACGTTATAAAAACGAGTATTTTTCAAATGGATTTTTGAGTACCCGAAACTTTGATGGGCAAATCTAAGTGTCCGTATTTACAGAGCTCTGATAAGAGTGGATTTTTACATTCTTTTTATAGTTAGTGCTAATAAAACGCCACATTTGAATTTTTCCTTACTAAGAAAGTTTTCACCTCGGATATGTCTCAAAGTAAATAAGTAGATAGCTACTTAGCACGAACTTTGGCTGAGCTATTCTACGTCTTAATCTCACACTAGCTCTTTCTCGCGGTTTCACCAGCGTTACGTTAGGTTTTTGGTTACTGCTTCGCTCCCGTGGGACATAGCGTTTTATTATATAGCCTATGTTACTCGTTGACAATGTAGCTTTTGAATGGTGAAAGAATTTTTAAAATCGGTCCAGTAGTTTATAGCCTATTCATTACAATCAAACAAACAAACATACAAAGTTTTCCTCTTTATAATATTAGTGTAGATTTGTAGTTTGACAGTTGTGTAACAGCTGTAGGAGTATTATTTAGTCAAAGTAATTGCTAAGTGGCGTTTATCGATCAAGAACTTTGGCAGGCTTAGTAGATGGTTCTGCCGCCATTTTTTGCCCTTGGTTTAGCTATATTCCGTCTTTCCATCGCAAATTGCCTGTTGTCAGATGGTGTCAGTAATATAGCTTAGCTGAAGCACTTACTAAGAAACATTTACTTATCTCGAATTTGAGACGCCTTACAATTTATTTTAGCAATCAAACTTCGGTTTACAGCTAGTAAATTGCTTTGGTAAGGGCTGCGTTTATTAATATTTGATCGTAATAAGCGATTTCGTTGAATTTCGGGGTTTCGGGAGATTTAAATCTGCTTTATACGATAGTATTCAAGATATAGGTATTTTGGTTTTGAAGTTGTTAAAGTTATAGTTAGTAGCGACTAGTTAGTATACCGTATTTTTACCCGACTGCGAGACTGTAAATATTGGAAGCTGTATCATGTAAGCATTTTCAGTGTTTCTTTTCTACCTTAATCAAAAACGATAAAAAAACTAAATATTAACAAAATAATCTAAGTATCCATATTGTATCGCTTATATCGCTATTAGTAACCTGTCTGTCTGTAAAGATGCGTTTCAGTTTAATATCCACGCAAAAAACTAAACGAACTTATAAAACGTTTTCTAAAAATCCAAAGTCTCACAATAAAATACCTGTCACATAAAAAACGAAACCAAATTCCTATTTATATCACACGAACCAAAAAACAAAACAGCATCGCATTCAATAAAATTCTATTTCAATAAAACTACGAAACCGACGTTTTAAAATCGATAACTTTCAATATCTCCTTATATATCTTTAGAGCTTTATATTCTATCCTACGTAATATAAGATTGGGTATCTGTCTGCTGAATCGTTCTCCGAAATGGTCTTATTAATTCCCTTTTATGTCTGATAGCACATACGACGGTATAAACGATTTACGTTGCATTTAGAACATTCGGTTCTTTATGCTGCTATAAAGTAGAGAAGATTGAGGTGGTTGTAAGGTGGTAAGGCGACCCCTGAATACGATATTTTGTTTTAATTGCACACGACCTGCCACCTGATGCCCCCGTAATTGGGGTGTTGTTGTTTTTGGAATATATTTTGTTTGTTTTTGAGATTAGGAGAAAGTTAATCTTTAGAACTCCTAGAGATGTACTCATAACACAAGTTAAATGTTAGCTGGAGTGTCAGTGGCTACAATAAACCTTTTACAATGTTTATGGATATTACTCTTTGGAACCAAATTGTAAGCCGGTGGATTAACTTCTGTAAAAATAAAGTTCTTTTTTAGAGTGGATTCTGTAGAATGTGCAGATTTTTTTAAATGTACTGGTTCTGTAAAAAGCCACCAAGGTTCCACATTTATCATTCAATGTAGTATTCGTTTTAATTAAAGAAGCCTTTTTGTTTCACCCAAAAAAGATATTTTGTATAAGATCAGAGCTTTAAGATGCGAGTTCCGCAAAGTAAAAGACATATTCATGGTGTGTGTTATTGTTTTAAAATGTTTGCGACTGCTGCTCAGTTTCATCCACTTCTTTGGATACTTTGGACTTTATCTTCTATTGGTAACTGCTTACCCCGATAAATTGATTATTCAAAACTAAAACACATAAATCATTTTTCAGCAAGAACTTTCAATCAATCAATCATCAATCAATGTATTTATTTGCTTACTAAGTGTACATTAGTGGTCTTAATAATAATATAACAAGTAGTCCTTACAACTTAGCGGCCTTTTTCAGGCATTGCAAAATTTGAGGTTTGAGAGGCTAATAATAATAATAGTATAGATAAGGAATTATTTTGCGCATGTTACATGCCAGTTAATACCATCAGAGCTATCATATCAGCATCTCTAGTGGCATTGTAGAATAGATCTTTCAATAGATTACGAGATATAGGTATAATATGAGATGTCAAATTACTTAATAAACGTTACTCAGATCAAAACTCGTACTTGATGCCCAGCTTAAGATCTTGTTCGTATTAATAAACGAGATTGATTATAAACTAAAATTATTATTGACTAAAATCTGCGCAATTTGTAGTCTCTTAGCAAATTGTAATTATGAGAATGTTATGCATACCTATGATTTGTGTAATTACTCCTATGATATAATAATATTATATATATAATAATAACGAAACTCGATCTTGAGCTCCTGTCATCGCAATAATCCGGTATCAAATGATATCGCACTTGAGATCATATTTGAGTAACCTAAGCCTACATAGCCTAAGCTTATGTCAACTCCATACATTTAACAATCGATTTTATTCTACCATCTATTTACAATGCCACTTGTCTAGAAGTGCAAGAGCCAACTCCAAAAACATCTCTAGGATTTTGATTCTACATCATTACAAATTCAACTTTAAACGTCTATTCATTATATAACAAACATTGGACGTAACGGCTACTCCAATAAATTACAAGATAACAGATTAGAATAACATTCAAGAATTAATTGACTTCAGATAACTCAATTGAACTGTAATTTAAACCGCAGACAAGCGTCAGTGGATAAAGATATTTGATTTCAATTTATCGATCACTTTGCATAAGGTTTGCGAAAGATTAATTGGTTATAGACTATTCGTCATTTCATTTGTAAGTTGGACTGATCCTATCACAGTATAAGTAATTGAATAGATTGAAATGTCAAAATTAAAGAATTCTTGTGTCCATGAAAATATATAAAAAGAAAGTGCCTGGCGAGCCACGCGCATTGTAGAATAAAATTCCATAGTAGATTTTTGGTTGACTATTACCTATCAATTTGTAAAGCCTATTTTCGTATACGTCTTCGAAAGCAAATTGTTTAGCAGATAGGCAAGGATATTCTTTCAATGTGAACCAGTACTTCCAATCTCTAATGACTTACTTGACTTGACTTAAGTTCCTGTGTCCCCTAGATGGGGCAGAGGGCGTCCACAGTGCGTCGCCATCCCGTTCGGCCTAGAGCTTCGCGTTTAATTTCACTCCAGGTCTTCCCTATATCTTTGGCTTCTGCGATGACCGTTCGTCGCCAGGTCTGCTTAGGGCGACCACGTTTTCGCTTTCCTTGGGGATTCCAGTCCAGGACTTGCCTTGGTATGTATGTGTTCAGAATCCCTTCGGAGCGTGTGGCCGATCCAGTTCCATTTGCGACGTTTGATCTGCTGGTCGATCGAGGTTTCACCGCAGAGTCTTCACAGATCTAAATTTGAGACCTTCTCGGGCCAGTAAATACCGAGGATACGACGAAGACAGCGGTTGATAACGACCTGGAGTTTGTGCGAGATGTCTTTTGAGACCTTCCACGTCTCACACCCATACAGTAATACGGTTTTGACGTTGGACCGGAATATTTTAAGTTTGACTCTTCTGGTCAGTTTCCGCGATTGCCACACGGGACGGAGTTGTGCGAAGGTTGCTCTTGCCTTGGCGATCCTTGAAGCGATGTCCTCTTCGGTCACTCCAGTTTCTGACACGACACTATCGAGGTAAGTAAATTTGTGGACCCTTTCCACAGCCTCTGTGCCGATGAGCAATCTCTAATGAGTAGGACGGTAATCCGAATCAGGAATCGTACAATCCGGTTCAAAGTTGTATGGTTCAACTGGTTAACCGTTGGACACGTGTCGTCTTGGACGACTTAAATCAATCAATCCTCTTGAAGCAGGGTAGTCTATACGATAAATCTTACGAGGTTTGTCTTGTTGGTATCGTGGCCAGAAGCACGACTGTTCTTGGGTTCTGGGTCCGACTGCCTAACATTTGGAACAAGCAACTTGACTAAACCACACAATCTGACTATTGAAAATTGCGTGTACACGAATGAGTTGAAAAAACACTTTAGACTTTGTCTTCATTGCACTATAGACTGTTTATATTTATCGCACTGCACCAGATTTCTCATTTTAAAATCTACACGATGTCGTTTTGAAGGAAGGACAACCCAGAAACATGTACCATTAACTTGTCATAGGTATTTGTGGTCTCCGGACTTTCTTATGACGTTCAAACTTTTTACTTTTCCCTTTCAAGAAGCTGCGTATAAGATTTGTCAAAAAAAAAATACCGGTCGTGTAAATGGGTTTTCTGTTAGGAAGATGGTCTTAAATTGTGGTTAGGTTAGGTTAGTTGTTACCCGACCTAGGTGTGTCGTTGGTGGGCCTATTGTTACCGACAGTATATGGATAAGGTCCGATTGTGATATTTGATTTATGTAGGTATGTTCTAGGAGGAGTAATCACTACAATTAGTCTAGACATAATGTCATAGCAAAGACGAAATTTTGAGATACTTACAGAAATATTTCGTAATCTTATTTGTTAACTTCGATTCTGGGATCTATTTCAAGGAATATATTATACTTATCAAGTAATATTTAATGTTTACTAATATAACATCACGCTACAACCTACAGAAGCAGACAGTAACTGAAGATGTGGGTGAAACGGTACGGTACCAATAAAGAATCTCCTTTCTTTGCGAGCAGAAATTCAAATTAAATTATCCTATAAACTATTATACTTTTTCCAGCAATAATTTTCATCTCTGTCACAGTTCACGCAAGAATAAACCGTGTATTTCCTAAATAAAAACCTAATAGAATAGAATAGAATCATTTACTTGCCATAAACATGTGTATACATACATACACACGCAGGATATAAGTACTCACAATGCGCTTAAAAGACATGTTTGCCATTTGACATGGCATGCAAATATTTAAAAAACAATAATTATCTATAGTCTACTAAATAGAAAAGATAGTAAATGGACACAATAACATTTACTTTAAATCAGATATTTTTTCATTTAAGTACTCTTTAACATTATAGTATGCTCTCTGCACTAAAAACAATTTGAGCCGACATTTCAGAGCTTCGGTATTAAGTTCTCTCCAGATCTTAGGCAGTTTGTTAAGCACAATGGGTGCCATACAAAATATAATTCTGCGCATAAGTGCAGTTTTACATGGATGGAGGCAGAGTTTTCTATTATCACGTCTAAAATTCAACAACACACCAAACATTCACAGTTCAAATAGACATAACGTGATTGTACACAGAATCTGTATCGGGTTTCCCTTGTACCTGTGTTATAGGCACTCTATCTATCGCAGTATCAACCTAGATTGATATTGATCAGTGAAAGCGGTCGGATTCCTCATTAGTTCCCATTGGGAATGCAATATGTTAGTTAGAAAAAAGAAAAGTTAGTAAAATAATAATATTTTCTAAACAGCTATAAAAGCCTCATTTAATCGATAATTAAGGCTCTACAGGTACTTACACCTTATTTTGATCACAGGAAAAATTGTTTTTAAGAACGTCCGCAAACATTGGCAAAATGTCTCCAATTTGCTAATGTTAAAACTTCGAACACACGTAATTTGAGATATTTTTTTTGATTGACGTCTATTGAAGAAAAACAATACCAGCCCGACAGCCGGCTGTCGGTTGGTCGTTGAAAGGTTAAATATAAAAATTTCAATGTTTTTTATGTTTGTGATATTTTCCTTCATTATCAGCTAATGATGTTCAAGATTATCTTAAAAGAGGGACCTGACTAGAATCCACTTACTAACTATACAATGAGAATCTGAAAAAACATAAAAACTTTTTTCAAAAAAATAATAACCGCCTTCAAAAACTAAAAACCCAAAAATAACTAAAATTTCGGAAGTCGGTGGCAACACAAATTGACTGGCAGAACAGGAGCCACCGACTTCCGAAATTTTAGTTATTTTTGGGTTTTTAGTTTTTGAAGGCGGTTATTATTTTTTTGAAAAAAGTTTTTATTTATTACTTTTTTAGTGTCGACTCCCAATGTAGATATAGAAACTTGAAGAAAAAACACACATCGTCTATGAATATTTCGTCATTTTTTTTTGTTCTTGGTGATTTTTTCGAGAACCACTGAACCGATCGCCACAAAATTTATATGGGACCACCCCTGAATCATGACTTATCAAACAAAAAAAGAACTATCAAAATCCGTTTACAATTGACGGAGATATCGCGTAACAAACATACAAAAAAAAAAAAAAAAAGAACATACAGACGAATTGAGAACCTCCTCCTTTTTTGAAGTCGGTTAAAAATAACATCAAATAAAAAAATATGAAACCATCGACTGCATTACCAAGTTTTGATCAAACAAATTCAATAAAAACCTTTGAACATAATAAAACAAGTTTTGCCGATAAAATCGAATAGCTCTTGAAGTTAATTTACTTGTTAGCGTTACATTGCGGGCCGCAATCGTCGGGAATCATTACCGGGCCATTTGCGAGACGCAATCTAGTTAAACATTGACGTTAAATAATGATTCCTATTTCCTTTGGTTCCGTTGCTTCGAGACACGGAGCTAAGTGATTTGAGACGCAAGTTTGTAGGCGATAATGTTTTATTTATTTTCGTACCATGTTTTTGTATTCAAGATTTTTTGTTGATTTTCAATTTTTATTCTAAATTGCTCTGCGTCTAGATCTGCCTGGAAAGAAAAAGGGTTCTTGCGAAATAATAGGTAGGTACATTAATATGAAAAAAAAAAATTGTTGAGAGGGTGAAAGTTGGTTTAATGTAAAAGTAAAAAAATTTGAAACAATGGAGATTTAATCACTAGTAAACCGTTTCCGATTACATTTATTAATGAAAAAAAATAAATTGAGAAACCTCCGTAGCGAATCATAGTTTTCTGTCATAACACTCATAAAAGTGTTTCCTCAAGATTACTCATTCAATTATGCAAATTAATTAACAGTTAATTTACTATCTAAAAAGTTGGTTGACTCACGTTAATAATATTATCCCTGAAATAACCTAATCAAGCCCAATTCTTGCGTCCGGAAAATTTCTGAGAATATTATGCGTAATATTCACGGTCTGTCGCATTCTACAACTAAATGATTATTATCATGGTCATTCAATGACCTGACTGTCGTCAGGCCAACTGGGGATTGCCCATGGCATTTTCCTGCATTTGACCTTACAACTCGTCCGCTTTAGATCTTTAGCTATTATTACTGCATTAATTAGTAGTGCAAGTTTATTCAAGGCGTCGGATATACAGTTAGCATGATATTATGCTTCATATTATTATCTTTTGTCATTAAGTGAAATTAGGTATTTCCTAATTCAGTGGGAGTTCATAGGGTCCATCGCATTAAACAATCTACAAATTTTAGTGATAATTTTACCGGATAAGATAATATTTATTTATTTCCGTAGAATGTAGGTAATGAATATTTTAAGATTAATTATAATATTTTTAGGTCCTTGTTCTGATTCTGACTCACAGCATGCAACATCGTCCATGACATCAAAAGCAAAACAATACAAATCTTGAACATAATGTGGCTTTTTGCCACCAAAAAATGTTATGTGATTCGAACGTATTCCAGAAAATTTCTCTTACAGATGAGCAAACAAATTTCCTCTTTTCATAAGCCCCCTAACACTATCGTTAAAACCAGCTAATACAACAACAGTCTTCATTACTCCCTCGCCTAGTCCAAACATCCACATGAGCTTGAGATGACCAAACATCACCGAAGTCTCATTTATAAGACTGGACGTTCAACAAATGATGCATCCCATTCTACTTGATTTATACACACCCATCGATGCGCAGACGACTCCCATTTATATCAATGTGAAGAAAAAAGCTTTCAACGAAAATGTTATTTAAAGTAAATGCGCTAATAATTAATGTTTCGATTCAATTTCAAAGTTCTAATGACAGTTCAAAGTTGTGATACAAAAGTTTGTTGCGTTTCTTGAAATGCGGCTTTTCTATTTAGATATATAAGAAGAAAATAACGCTGTTTATTGATTTTTCTTATTAACTAAAAGCTCGTAAAGTCGTTGCGGGTAATCAAAAGTCGGTCTAGAGTTTGAAATACGTTTAAACATCTTTCCAAATATTATATTCATACTAAAAAGAAATCATCTCCAACAAGAATATAAATGTTTGTTGGCATTTAAGAGCTGGGAAGTTTCTTATCAAAAAATGTCTTTTCCGTATTGGGACAAAGTTAAATAGAAGAAACCCTCATTTTCAATATTTATTGATTGAAAGTGTTATTATAAGAAAGGTTGCTTACCCATACCCATCTATCCACTCTAAATGATATTAAAAAAGCAGTGAGAAACAGTGAAACAAGAAAAGTTTTAAAACTATTCAGGTTCAAAGCCGTAAAGAATCTTCACAAAAAGTACCAGGGCGCCATAAATCAAGAATGGTAAGTGTTTGCGCAAATATAGAAGGAGCGTCAGTACTAGGAGCGAAGCCGGCTGAGACGATCATAAATAATATTTAGGAGCCATCGATAACTGGCCTGACAGTGGCCGCTGATGCTGAGGCATCGGCGCAATCTCTTTTCTTGATGTATTTCAATATTTTCTCAATATATTTGAGGAAAGAAAAGCTTATCGGATTTTCCAAATGTCTGGGAAGTAAATTGGTATTTGTTTAGGAAAGAAAGGATTAGGAATAGTGAAACTTCTTAGAACTTTTGTTCCTAAGAAATCTCTTAACTTTGAAATCAAATTCAAATCTGATGGCTTGTCTATGGAAATATTTATTTTCCGGTGAAATTTTCATTTGTGAGAATTGTGAGTAACATCTGTATAATTAATACGGTATTTTTTTTAAATGATACTTTATGTATTTCTAATCATTATAAAAAACCCATGCGTGAGACTAAACAAACATTGTCCATTTTGAAGAAGTAGATAAATATACTTTATAAATTTGCATTCATTAGCCATAAAATTCCCAAGCTGTGACTATATATATTCATCGTATCGCGATAAAGTAGCCAATGCATAAGGTTCTTATTATACTAGGTACACCCAATTTAAAAAAAAAAAGATAATGTACTTGAGGATTTTATAAGTTTATTTAATTAAATAAAGTAATATTACATCTAAAATCAAATAAATGGTTCGTAACTCATAATAAATGTATCTTAAATAAAAATATAAATTAAACATAATATGTACCAAACTTATAAATAATATTTAAATAAATATATACAAGTTATATAAAGAAGGGCTCAAAGGCATCAAAAAACTCGTCCGCATCGCTGTCAACAGGACAGGTGCCCAAAAGGCTGGCAGCATTGCCACGTTGTATGGCAATGCTAATTCTTTGTCCCAAGAAAAGGCCAGCCCTGGTCACGTGAAGAGTCAACCAGCCGCTTTGCGATGTCTTGAAAAACAAGATGAGCACTCGGACCCCATGGCCCTAGTGATTCAACCTCAAACGGCTCAAATAAGTATTTTATAGGTTGAATCCGTACTAATTATTATAGATCCGAAAGTAACTCTGTCTGTCTGTCTCTTCTTCACTCCTAAAACACTGAACCGATTTGAATGAAATTTGGTACAGATATAATCTGGGACCCGAGAAAGGACATGGGATAGTTTACATCCCGGGAATCCCCCGGGAACGGGAACCATTATTCCACGCGGACGAAGTCGCAGGCAAAAGCTAGTATTAAATAAGTACTTACTAACGTGTTAATAAAGTAACATCTTCGTTTTGTTTGCTCCGTCATGTCAGCACTGGACTTAAGCAGATCGGAGATACTAAGTACAAAGAAGATTAGGACATATTTACCATAAAAAAATTATACGGCTGGCCTCCCTCGAAAAATTAAATAAAATTAATATGATGAACTAGAAAAAAATGTCTAGAGTCAAAAAAATTATTGGCATAATTTTACTGGCACTTTTTATAAGCGATACGGTGATGCACACCATCAGGTTCCAATCTCCAGGTTGCTATATTTGAGAAAATAATTCCCAATAACATATTACCCCACCTAGTTATCGATACCTGGACACACGCAGTAAATGACTACTGCGTACTGGCTTAAGACCTACTAGGCCAGAGCAGGGCAGTCCACATAACTTTATCATGATTAATTAATAAAGTATAGTCCAACCTAATTAATAATTAAACTTGAAAGAATTAGGGAAATAACAACTATAATTGCACTTGTTGTGTTGAAGTTCGTCATTATTTGATTATTTGGTTTTATATTGTCGAAAAATGAAACATGCTATAGTAATAAATCGGTTCTCAAAATTGACGATCCATCTGTGACGTCATTGTTGTCGTAATGATGATGACGACGAGGACAAGGTTTATTTCGTCATGGGCGGAGCATCGACGTGTCCTCGTAGAGGCGATCGGCGGCGGTGACCTCTCGCGCCCGGCGCTGGTTCAGGCCATGCTTCGGGGCGAGACGGAATGGGATGCCGTCGCCTCCTTCTGCGAAGCAGTTATGCTAGTGAAGGAAGCGGCGGCGCGCGAGAGGCAACGACGAGCCTCTCGCCCCGGACTAAGACCCAGGCGAAGACGTCGAGAGTCGCAAGACGACTACCGGCCACCGTAGGCGCGGTTCTGCGGATGGCGAGCGATGGGTAGCTCGCCGCCCGGCTAGGACCAGGACCGCGTAGACGGCGCGTTTTGTTCCACGCGCGCCTCAAAGAGAAGGAGTCAGCACAGGAAGGGGCCCAACAGGGCCAACGCCTGCCGGGGTTGCGGAATGTTTATAGTGGTTACCGTGACCCTGGAACATAAAGGGCAATCGAAGGAACATGAGTGGGTTTTAGTCAGTAAGAGTCTGACACGCCCTCCCGTCGCACCCAGGACGGGAGCAGTCATTGGATGATTTCCCACTCACCAAAAATCGTCGATAATTTGTTCCGACTGCGTGAATACTCATGGCTGATATGAAGGTCAAATACCGTAAATTAAATTGTCACAATTATGACTCAACTTTTGTTACATTATTTAGCTGGTTTGAGGGACCGCTATTGCGGTTATGTGAAGTCGTAAAAATTTCATAATGCATTTGCGATACAATTTTACAGAATTTAGACATTCATGTTTGTGTTAGTCAAGATTTCCAATAGCGATTATTTAGATTATTTGGATCTTCTAAAATATGGCCTCCTAACCATTCTCTCTATCTCCTAGTCTATTTTGGTGTGCCCTACTACAGAGTTCGCAATGATCTTAATCATAATTAGGTTAATTGATAAGTTACCACCTAAGTTACGAAACAAGTATAGAAAGCAATAAAAGCATTGAGCCCAGAAAACGCTCAAACTAACAAATTTCGACTTTTTTAACGTAGTCCAAAACCTACACACCAATTTTTCGGACAAGAGAAAATATCCCAGCTAACACACAAGACACCACGACATCGCTAAGACCAGCAGTCTAGTCTAGAATTATTTACCTAAGCTTTTGAGACAGTCCAAGAGGCTACAATCTTTGGAGCCACGATCGCCAATTTATCAATGCATCTTTGAACTTCGAGCCGGAGGGATATTCTCAAAAATGTGTCTGATTCTGCAACTTTTATTTGCTCCTTTTGAGTGTTATTTCATGTTTTTATATGTGAAAAAAGTTAGGTAAGGGGATTTGAAACTTGAGTGTGATTTTGTTTTATATGAGTTTTTTTGGTTAATACATATATGTATATTATTTTGATGATGTAGGTAGATTACCCATTTGAAGTGTCAATTACCTGACTGAATGATTTGTGCACTTTAATTAAAAATTTATTTTTAAAGTATGTTTTGAATGAAGATTTAGAACTTGTTAGTGTTTTTTTGACTTTAGGTCATTAATGTAAATTTTTAATTTTATTTACTTTTTTTTTAAAACGATATCAATTATCATATAATTTTGCACAATACGTCTGACTAACCAGAACAAAGTATCCTGATTTACTAAATATTTTAGAACAATACTACTGTCCTGTTTGTTTCTTTTATTTTACAATATTTTTAACGTTTTGCTTACTTAATCTTACATTTCCGATAAATGATATCTGCAAAATCTAAATCTTCTTCTAAATCATACTCCTACATCTAAATGTAATCTTCTTCCGATCTCTGCTAATTAACAATAGCAATTATTTATTGACCTACAAATTGCACCAAACTTTGTAATTTTACCTACACCGAACCTTTCTTTGTCAATTTCTTTAAAGTCTAAAGTTATATCTCCCAAAAAGTTATATCTCCCAAAAATGTATATATAACTCAGTTATAAATATAAATGAGAGACTAAAAATAAATGCTACCCGTGATTTGAAAATACGCGGTGGCTGGACTCCGTCCGAAACTCTGAACGTTCCATTGAAAACGTGCCTACCTTACAATAGCTCGATTTGCTGTCCACTATATGTATATAAACATTGTTATGTATTAAAAACATGTCCTGATTTTAATGTTGTTGAACCGGTTTTGTAATTCTTTGAAAAAGATAAGATTCTTCAAAAACTGTCTATTTTGTTCAAAACCAGTGCTCTCCGGAAAAAACTATACTTGATGGTAAATTGGTAATTATTTCTGTTTCTGAAATATTCTGAAACCAAGATTTCGTCATTAGACGAATCGTTAAATGAGACGTAAGTACTTACAGTAAAAAGTGTTTTAGAAATTGTTTTAATATTTAAGAGGAATTTCTTTATCAGAATGATAGTTTATAAACGTAAGCCAACAACTCAAAAAAAAAAAACTATCTTTCGTATTTAATATTGAAATAAATATTATACTCTCCTCATTATACTCAAATATTACTACATTCTTGAAACACAATGCGACTATACTGTCAAAAGTGAACTAGAATAGTAAGAATAGGAGACAGAAAAATCATTCTAGACCAAAAATGATCGTCGTTTCGGTTACGAGGACTGTTTTTTTTCATTAGTTTTGTTACGTCATATATTTTGAATTTCAAAAACATGATACATGAGCTCAATCTTTTATCTTGCAACGTAAAGTACACCCAAAGTATTTTAAATATTAGGGCTCTTTCAATTTATGCGTTTCGTGTCGTACGGCTGCAGTGCGGTAGCGGTACGTTTGCCGTACGACGCACGGACGTTCGTTTGTTTTCATACAAATCGCGCGGTGCGGCAGCCGTACGGGCGTCGGTACCGCCAATGCGTGGCAACAGAGCTGCTACCGCGCCGCAAGTTTAGTAGTGACACGAAACGCATAAATTGAAAGAGCCCTTCCTTAACTTCCCAATCCCAAATTATTCCAATCAAGACCTCCCAAAATAACGTATATTTAGAAAATAATGAACTATTTCGCCGACTTACAGGCGTATAATCAAATACTGTGGAACGGAAACGGGGACCCAACGCGATTAGCAGACGAGACCAGAAAGTTAATGCTCTTAATAGCTAACTGAATTGCATGGAGGAAATTGCGTCCCACTTGGGTTAGAATTTGGTTGATTGGGCACTGGGTTAGAGGTCCTGCGACGGTATATTTTTCTTATAAATATTGTTGGCCTATACATCTTATTCTTACTTTGTGCGCAATCCGATACACGTGTCTAATATTTTTATGTAACGAATTAGCGCCTTACTAATAAACGCTGCATAAAGTTATGACAGGTTTATACGTCAAAAAATGTATGGTTACACAGGCTTTATTCATTGCATAACTTTACACAGTGATTATTAGTAAGGGAATTAATGTGCAAAATTTCAAAGCTGTATCATGAAAAATCACATAGCTAAGCTTGTTATGACACTTGCTTGTCCACCATTCCAGCTTGCGTTAGAATTTGGTTGATTATGCACTGGGTTAGAGGTCCTGCGACGGTATATTTTTCTTATTAATATTTTTATAATATCATAAGATAAAAATATACTAGCACTGCTTCGAGATGGGACAATGCTGCCACATCTCTTTTTAAGGTTACATTCCGCCAAAGTAAAACGGGGCCCTATTACTAAGATTCAACTGTCCGTAAGTCTGCTGGTCTGTCTGCCCGTCTGTCACCAGGCACTCATGAACCGTGATAGTTAGATATTTGAAATTCACATATCAGCAACAGAAATACAGAAACACGGAAACATACAACAAATACTGAAAACAGTAAAAAAAATATTTAAGGGAGACTCCAAAATATAATAAAAGTGCTTTTGTTGCCGATATTGCGGATAATCGTAAGGAACCCTGCGGAAGTCCGGTTGCACTTGCACTTCACCGATTTTTTATAACATGGCAAAAAACATAATTATTCACCTGTTGTTAAATAGTCAGCGTCGTCTATACACATCTGCAAGTCTAAAGGTCTCGCAGATGAGTTGCTATCCCATTGCCAAAAAACGGTATGTCTTTTATGCCTTTAATTACACAGCACCCATAACCACTATCGCCATCTTATGTAGTTTAGGGGGCCATCCATTAATCACGTGATATTTTTAGAATTTTTAACCCCCCTTTTTCTTGGTCCTGCCCCCCTAGACAAGTGGCATTGTAGAATAGAATAGTTTGTCAAATGTATGGGGTTGACATAAGCTTTCGCTAAATAATTTGACATCTCCATACATTTGACAATCTATTCTATTATGCTATCTATTCTACAATGCCACTTGTCTAGGGGTGCAGGTTGTCATTCGTGCAACTTTGACAGTCGTTACCATTAGTCGAAAGTTAGCAAATCTGATCAGTGTAACCAATTGATATCGTGTCGCCTAGTATCTGGGTTGTGAAGGTCGGATAGGCAGGCGCTTCATTTAAAACGACTCCATCATTATTAAGAAAAGCTGAGAAAAAAAGTAATTTGTCAACAGCGACCTTGATATCACATTTCCTTTTCGTTTAAACATTTAGAACGGAACTGTGGTTGCGTGTTAATGATAACAATTCTATAATACAAGAAAGCGAGGTGAATCAAACTGATACTCGTATATTTATCGATTTTGATATATTTACATAGAAATATTTCTGTTAGTATTTTTGTTCAACACTCATGGAGATTTTTCTATACGAAAGTGGTCAGGGTGCAATTTTATTCCATGGATAAAAAACTAACTTATATTTAGAGATTATCTCTAAATATAAGTTAGTTTTTTATCCATGTTTTTGTTTTGTTTTGGTGCCGATTCCCTTGGTCACAAACTAGACTAATTTTAAGTTAAATGCATCTTTCTCTTTCCATTTCTTAAAGAAAAGGACAGAAGATTCAATTTAGTTTAATCCTGTCAAATTAGACAGCGCCGGAAGAAAATTGACGTATATTTAGACGCCATGTTTTTAAAACGCGTCTAAATTATCTATGGAGTGTCTTAATTTGACAGGACTTAACTAATATCTTCTGTCCTTTTCTTAGATAAAAGAGAAATATGCACTTAACTTAAATTTACATTAGTTTGTAAACAACAGAATCGGCACCAATATAAACTGAACTACGTAGTAACTATTCAGTAGTCTGTGACTGAACAATGATGAAGTACAATAAGTATTTTTTTCGAAATAAGAAAGTGTTGATATAACTAAGGTTAATAACAGTTAGTTATTATATCAATGCAATAAAGGACACAGATGTGTGATTTTTTTAGAGAGTGGGAAATTATCAAATGTCTTCTCCCGTCCTGGGAGGGCGTGTCAGACTTTTACTGATTAAACCCCACTCATGTTCCTTCAGTTGCCCATTATGTTCCGGGGTCACGGTAACTATTATAAACATTCCGCAACCCCAACTTACTACTGTTTACAGCTAACCGTGAGATAGAAAGACGACAGACACACAGACAAAGGAGGCCTAGAAAAAGGGACAAGGTGAGCCCATAAGAGGTAAAAAACAGAAAACTAGAATTCCTACAATATAGTCGTTTTGATCCTAGGCAGGTAATATATGGCGGTTTCTTCTACAAAAAACTATGACCGGAAAGAACCTGATTTTTTTTTGCTTGCTTTAGTAGTTTTGCGTCGGCAGGTACAATTATCTGTTATTTTTAAGGCACGGGTAAATCCGTGAGTCATGCTTGACTATCGGATCTTGAGAAATGTTCGTATCTATATATGTTATGTTCTCGTAAACAAGTATATCCAGTTGTGTGTGTAGAGATAGCAAGACATGTGTTAATGTGAAGCTAATATGTACTTTTTATGTAATGTTGGTTAACACTTAAACGTCACAATATTTTATGTAAATACGTTTTTTCCTATCGTCACTGGCATTTACAAATTCCAAAAGGTTAATATGATTTTGAGAATGCTTTTTTTTAGATGAAAATATTGACTGGTTTTATAAAATACTAACTTTTGCCCGCGACTTCGTCCGCGTGGATTAACAGTTCCCGCTCCCGGGGTATTTCCAGGATAAAAAGTATCCTATGTCCTTTCTCGGGTTCCAGACTATGTATGTACCAAATTTCATTCAAATCGGTTCCGTGGTTTAGGCGTGAAGAATAGACAGACAGAAAGACAGACAGAGTTACTTTCGCATTTATAATATTAGAACGGATATATTTTTTTCTTAATTCGGTTTTTTTTACCCATGCCCAAGTAGGTAAGATAAAAATGAGCGAAGATAAAAATAATAAATAGGAAAATATTAGTTTAAAACATTAAGTTTCCTCCTAAACGACCAAAAAATTTATTACTTCAAATCACCAGAAACAAAAAAAAACACAAATGTAAAAAAAATCAGGATAAAATTGTTAAAACGTAGTGAATGACGTGAACAATAACATAAATAATAAGTTTTAATGATCAATATTTTACCATGCGAACGGTACAAGGAACAACAAAACTACGTATTCGTAAGTATATAACGTTCGGTCTTGACCTCTACGAACCAGTATCCGTAGTCGACCACAACGTTCTGGTCGCATCACTAAATTATTTATTTATTAAATAAAAACAATAATAATATTTATTCAAACAATTTATTTATTCAAAAAAACTTCCGAGTGATGACAGTGTTTTATTTATTAAAAAAAAGTGTTAATTAACTTAAAAAATGTGGAAAAGCTGTGTAGTTTTTGTGTCTACTTTACTATGGAGTTTAGTCTGTAAGTACTTGTCAGATGGCAAAGAATCGCATGCGAATTTAGACCTAGAAGCTGACATGTTAAGCTTATATTAGCATAATTTAGTACAAACCAATATTCTGACCAAACATTCTGTGCAAGAATTAAACATACTGATCAAGTCACGTTGTTTTAAGATTTTAGAACGTGCAAGATATAAAATATGTGCGCATTATTAAGATCCATTACCACGTGATAATAAAATAGATTGATTACATTTAATTAATGATGAGTATGTGACGTAAGTTGAAGATGCAGCCGTTCGCTCATATGAGGAAAATCAGGAAGCGAAGCCTGCTTCAAAACAATTTAGTTTTTTCATCAACATCGCAAAGCAACTAGTTCTAATTTATTTAACTTGTCCAAACGTTGCTATTATGTTCATTTCAAGTTTTTAACAACTGGTTTTTGGAAAATTTTATTAAAGTATCATCTTTTTATTTAAATTTTAAAGATACTTGTGGTAGTGACCTCCACTTCACTTTGTCCAAAGTCGAGTTCTTCTGTTGCTTGATTAAGTATAAGTATTAGTTTGAGAATTATCGTCATTCTGACCTTGTTCCATATTATTTAGGATTGGAGCAACACGTTTTTTTCTCTATTCTGAGGGCCTAGCCAAGTGGCATTGTAGAATAGAAAACGAAAACGAATTAAACTTTCATATTCTTCTTCACGTAATCTATTATATTTTCTTTCCATTTGTTATAATCTTCATTTGTTTTAGAACTTTATTTTTTAAGCCATATGTTTTCATATCTCTTCTTAACATGCTTACATAGTGTAAGCAAGTTAAGAGAAGATATGAAAACTCAATGAAGATATATAGGGCCAACAGTAACAAAACAGTTGAATGGGAATCTTAGTAGATTTAAACTTCTTTGCTCATCTCTTAAGTTACCCATTCTTGACACACATACATCAATCTATTGAACATTCTCATCTTCGTTACCTTTTTTTACGCACTGTCTTCAACATCAAACAGTTTTGGTTTAATTTTAACCTAATTGGTTTATTGTTGAATTAGGTAGGTACTTATTGTTTCCTTATAAATAGCGTTATCCTCATCAATTTCAATATGGATCTTATTGTTTACAATATCAAGCCATTTATGAATACTAAGTTCCAGTGTTGTGTTGAATTTATACTATTTTAAGATAACCTTGGAAGGTTCAGTCACATTTAAATCAAACTTATCGATTCTAGATATCCTTTTTGTTTTCAAAGTACAGTCAGTTGAATGTCTATTTATTTTATTTGTTTATTAAAAATATATAATAAATGTCAGAATACAAATAAAAATATCTAAGTACCTACCTACATCTATATCAAAAATCTTGTTTCTTACGATATAAATTTTGTATGTATGTAGGTTTCAAGTATCGCCAAATAAGTATTTTTTTTTATCTCGGGGTAGAAAAAAATAGATTCAAAAAAGTAGCAATGTGACTTTTTCAATTCATATGTACTTTCTAAAGTTTATCTTGGACATTACTGACATCTCTTGCCTCGGAAAGCACGTAAAGCCGTTGCTCCTCGTAGAACTTTGACTGTCATTACGAGTAATCCAGAACCAAAAGCCGACCTCAACATAGTTGGGAAAAGGCTAGAGAGATGATGGTGATGATGTATGTATGTGTGTGTGTGTTTGGATGTTTGTTACTCTTTCACGGAGAAACTACTGAATGGTTTTTGATGAAACATTACAGTAATAAAGCTCATACATCATAATGACATATAGGCTACATAACACTACGCTATAACCTACGAGGGCGGAGCAGAAATCAGAAACATAACATAGGACCAATGCCTGCCGGGGTTGAGGAATTCTTATCGCTAATTCTAAAAGTTACCGCGGCCCCGGGACATAAAGGGCAATCGCAGGAACAAGGGGGGGGGGGGTTTAGTCAGTGAAAGTCTGACACTCCTGCCCCGTCCAGGGCAGTAGAAGTCATTTTGATGATTTCCTATCCATAAAATTAAAAAACCGACCAAGAGCGTGTCGGACCACGCTCAATGTAGGGTTCCGTAGTTTCCCGTTCGTCGCAATAAGTGTTCCCACTTATAAGTTAAAAAATAATTTTCCTACAAAGTCTTTATAAAGTTCTACTTTCCAGATTTTTTTCATATTTTTTAAACCTACGGGTCAAAAGTTAGAGGGACGCTTTGATTTTCCCTTTTTGGAGCGATTATTTCCGAAATTGTTGACATTATCAAAAAATGATTTTAGTAAACCCCTATTCATTTTTAAAAACCTATCCAACAATGTATCACACGTCAGGGTTGAAATTGAAAAAAAATCACTTCCCTCTTTACATATAGGGGGGCTACCCTAATAAATCATTTTTTTCCAATTTTTATTACCACTTTTTCGGCGTGATTGATATACATATTGGTACCAAATTTCAGCTTTCTAGTGCTAACGGTCACAGAGATTAAGCGAGGACGGACGGACAGACAGACAGACATGGCGAAACTATGAAAGTTCTTAGTTGACTACGGAACCCTAAAAAGAACCATCAAAATCCGTTTACAATTGACGGAGATATCGCGTAACAAACATACAAAAAAACGGAAACCTAAAAAGGCGGATGAAACCGCGGGGGACAGCTAGTTCTCTATATGCATGCCTGCCAGTTCATCAGTTACTTATTTCACACGCTTGTAATTCCTACGAGTACTTATATATCTTTGCCATTTTTTGCCTGTGCATCATCGCTAGCGTTCTGAACCTGTGTGGTCGTTTACTGCGTTTTTTTACACAGTTCAAACTTGTTTTATGCCCATGACTAATCATTTTAATGGTTGTTGTTTTGTTTGTATGTTGCCGTCGCCGTCGTACAGTTTAAAACTTCTAGGTAGCGTAATGATTGACTGTTTTTGTCAAGTTCATTATTAATTTATATAATAATACCAGCCTATTACTGTCCCACTGCAGGGCAAAGGCCTCTTCTCATACAGAGAAGGCACGAGCATTGATCACCACGCTTGCTCAATGCGGATTGGCGATTTCGGACTCATATTAACTACAAGTCCAGGTTTCCTCACGATGTTTTCCTTCACCGACGTCTGTGATGTCAAGATAAACTTTAGAAAGTACATATGAATTGAAAAAAATTATATGTATCACACATTTTCACTTGATCTAGACTTTATATTAATATTGTTATTTTTTACTCCTAATTAAACTCGAGTTTCGAGTATACGTGATTCGAGACACGATAGAAAGATAATAGCAGCCCGATAGCCGGCTGTCGCCTGGTCGTTGTAAGGCAAGACTGAGTAATCTGGGTAGAAATATTTAGATACAGAAGGTGGTAGTTTTGGACTTGACACCTGGCACCTATGACTTGGGAGGGTCACTATTTTAACGAGCCTCCCTTAGCACCTCGTTGCGGAAGGTCCTACGTTTACAAAATAATAGTATTTTTAGTTTTTAAAACGATAATGAATAACAAACAAACTGAAAATAACACGACTATACAAACAAAATTAAGAAAATGTTAATAAATTCCAAAGACTAATAAAAAAAATTCACACGGAATTCCCAAGTTGTAGCACGTGTAATAGAACTACTAAGGTATGACGTATAGTTGATAATATAATAATAAACATAAGTTTATTTAATGGAAGTATGTATTACAAATGTATATTGTACTAGTTTTTGCCCGCGGCTTCGCTCGCGTTAGAAAGAGACAAAAAGTAGCCTATGTTACTCTCCATCCCTTCAACTATCTCCACTTAAAAAATCACGTCAATTCGTCGCTCCGTTTTGCCGTGAAAGAAAGACAAACAGACAGACAGACAGACAGACACACTTTCCCATTTATAATATTAGTAAGGATACTAGCTGTATGAAGCGGTTCCGTCTCTTGAAATTGTCTTTAAACTACTTAAATCTTCAATTTTCTGCACTATTTACTTAGTTGTTTGTTCCACAAGAACCTACAAAGTGGTAAAAAAATGAAAACTGTTCAGTTGTTCTAAGTTATGGCGTGGCGGGATATATTTATTGATACAAACGCAATCATAAAACGTTGTACATTTGCCTATACATATGTGTCTTTGATTAAATAGCCATAACATACATACATTTCCTAATGACGTTATATGACTGAGGTTATCAGTATTCAGTATAGTTTAATTTATAAGACAAATTATTAAAATAATACGAAACATAACCATGTTTTATTTTATCAATAGCTGCGTTCTTCGGCTCCACCCGAATGTTTTATTACTACTCAGCTCCTGTGGATCTTAGCGTGACGTTATGCAGCCTATAGCCTTCCTCGACAAATATTCTATTTAATACTAGAATAAATATTTAAGTTCGAATTACTATAATATCGGTAAATATTCCAGTGGTTCTCGTATTGAACCAAAACAAAAAAAAACTTTTCAGCTTTAATGTATTAATCCTTCGAACACACGTGATTTGAGACACAATACAAAGACAGTAGCAGCCTGACAGCCGGCTGTCGCTTGGTCGTTGAAAGGTTAATTAATATCTAGAGACTAACAACTAGATCCGCTTCAACTTCTCATAGGTTTTACAATTGTTTTCTTTACTATTATTCATAAAAACCTTCCCCTTGAATCGCTCTATGTTTTCATGAAAACCGGATTAATACGAGTCGTTCGAATGATCTACGACTACATACGAACAGAAAACTCTACTATGTTCAGATACAGCAAACTCATATAAAATATCTAAAAGTTCCATTCACGTTTGCTATTACTAAATGCACCAATAGCAAGGCTTTTCCATCAATTTTCTATCTGACTACTTTTGCTTTTGATTTTTCCGGCGGCAGTATCCTGACAGACGGTTGGCAAAAAGGTAGACAAAACAAAAAAATTCAGCCGCCCCTTTTACCGGAACGTATAAAAATCCCCGTACAATTTTACTGTAGAAGCGTAGAAATTACAGAAAACGAGAAGCTAAATTCATACGGCAATGGTTTGCAAGAAGTATATTGAATAGGGCTTATTGAACTTATAGACGTGAACACATGTCTGATATTGCGAAAATAAATCATCTATCAAATTATAATAATAACTAGCTCACTCTCGTGGTTTAACCTGCGTTATGTTAGGTTTATGGTTACTGATCCGCTTTCGTAGGTAATAGAGTGATGTAATGTCTTGTCCGCGTTCCGGTTGTTGGCCGCGTTCCGGTAAACGCAGCGTGGGCAGGCCTCCCGCAAGATGAACCGATGATCTCACCAAGATCGCCGGTTCCCGCTGGATGCGGGTGGCGCAGGACCGATGCATTATAAGCTGATGATGATAATGATGATGAATGTCTTGTTCTGATGTATAAGCTACATTACTATAAAGTTTTATCGAAATCCGTTCAGCAGTTCTTACGTGAAAGAGCAACAAACATCCACACATACATACAAACTTTTAGTTTTATAATATTAGTAGAGCCTAAACAGTACAGTTCCGATGCAAGGCAAACAGAGCAGGTAAATAGTAATCACCACGCTTATTCAGGGCAGATTAGCGATTTCGGACTTTATTTGTTAAAGTTTCATAAATATGTTTCCTTTTATCGCTGTGATCTTGAAAATGTACTTGTGAAATGTAAAAGTCACTTTGGAGTCAAACACCCCTAACATGGTAGGCGCCTTAATCACAGCTCCATCACGATACCACCAACCCAAATTATGTGAACTTCCGTTCACATAATTAACAATTAACAATTTGAATACATTTCTATGCATTTATTTATTATTTTAGCGATAAGCACATAGTCTTACTCAATGACAAAAGCCACACCTAACGTTAAAAAAAAAATTGTTTAAAAATTAACCAACCATGAAAATTCTCACTTATATTACTTATTCTTTCTTTTCCAACAGTAAGTCAGTCAGAGAGCTGCACAACTCCAACTGGAAGAGCAAGTACCTGCGTCTCCTTATATGAATGTCCGCCTCTGCTGACGGCCTTTGAGCAGCGTCCATTGCCAAGTGATGTAGTCAGCTATTTGAGGAGATCACAGTGCGGCTTCGAAGGGTACGTGCCGAGGGTATGCTGCGGGCAGCTGCCTTCAGTACAGCAGCAGCCAGCCACGGAAAAGCCAACGGTAAGAGAGCATCCTACATGACATCATTCGTGTTTTTTCGTTTCGGTTGTCATTCGTTGAACTTTGACAGTCGTTCCGGTTAGTTTGAAACTCTGCCCAGCCTAACCGCCCCATGGTTAGGCTGGTCAGAATTAATCAACTCCAACAAAGTTGGGAAAAGATTAGGGAGATTATGATGATGGGTGTAGTCCTACATCAGTTTACTTAATAGTAATGGGCAATTTTAATCCAATTCATTCCTGCTGTATTCTTAATGTCATACCGAGGCATACTCACAGAAAACAATTAAAACAAGTTTTTTTATTTTTAAGTTAGCTGAATTGGAACCATTTGCTAATTTAACAACAAAGTAGGTTCATTTCTGTTGGACAATATATACACAGTTTTGAGCATTTGAGTTTTTTTAACGTTTTTTTTACTATGTTCATTTCCGTACTTGACTCTGCACTTGAAAGTTACAGACATGTTCAGCTTAATACAAAGTGCATAGTTTTGCTCATGCTTTAATTAAATATAATGTGCAAATACACAATTGAAATGAGACACGGCGATGTTAGAAAACCTAAGTTATATCTACAACATTTTATCAGAAGGAAATAGCTTGGAGATAATATGCTTGGCGGCCTTTGCTTTAAATGGCGACCATAACTCTTAATCCTCTTGCTAAGTCCAGCGGAACCGGAATTAATGCTTTGACACTATGATTAATGGTACTGGAACACCTTTCGAGTAAACGGATAAACTTGATAATTATAATAAAAAATGTTGAATGGATAATGCTTATAAGGAAGATAATGATTATAAACAAGGTGTAGGTTCAAAATAAAGGACGTCAGGCAATTTTCACATATACTGTTGTTCCAAAAAAAAGAAACCAACGTAAACTATTACTAAGGGCTTAGCCTTTGCCGGGGTTGCGGAATGTTTATAATAGTTACCGTGACCCTGGAACATATAGGGCAATCGAAGGAACATGAGTGGGTTTTAGTCAGTAAGAGTCTGACACGCCCTCCCGCCGCACCCGGGACGGGAGCAGTCATTGGATGATTTCCCACTCACCAAAAAAAAGGGCTTAGCCTTCCTTTAACTGTTTTTCATAAAATGTAAGACACATATTGTATTAAAATTATGTAGGCACTATTTAGAAAAGGCAGTTATTGGGTTTAATTCAAAGTAGTAGTTTTAACTGTTGGGAATGATTTTAGGTTAAGTTTCGCATTTTTTATGACCAGACTACCTGATGTTCTTTGTAAACATAAGATTGAATTTCTCTCAATTTTGGTGGCCTTTCAAATAGACTTTGAATTAGCTAATTCCAATATGTGAGTAAATATTGATAATATAGATAGATGTTCTGAGATTAATAAATTACTAATTCATGTACAGCCAATTGAAAAAGATTATTAATCAGCGTTAACATTTTGTTTACAAAACATTTTAGCATCTAATAAATAGTAGATTGTATTACAAGGGCGCAAAGTAATATTTTTACGGCGAGGGCGTTTTTTGAATCCAGAGCGAAGTGAGAGATTCTAGAGTAGAATACCGAGCTTTGCGAGGGATTCTTAAATAGAATCCCGAAGGTAGCGAAGGATTCAAAGTACGTCGCCCGAGCCAAAAATATATTTGCGCCCGAGTGATACACTCTACTTTTCATCACCTCCTATGAGAAAATAAAAGGCGCCTCAAACTTTTTGTAAAATTATTATTGTAGCTGCTATTATTATCAAGCTATTTGCTGCAAAACAATCCGTGAAAATTTTTACGAGAACTCGGGCTGTAGTTTGTGACTGTGGTATTGGCCTTCGTACCAGCCATTCATTATTTGCGTTCGATTCTTTGGCGCTCAGCATTAGGATGTTCCAAATTCAAAGAGTTTTTAGGCGCACTTATAACAGGGCGTAAAACATGCAAAGACGCTCCAAATTCAAAAAGTGCGATTAAAAGTTACTTTTAGGCGCACTTTTTGAATTTGGAGCGTCATTATTGCCCGCTGAAAGTTTCTTATAGAAAACACCAACTTTGGGCGTACTTAAAGGGGAACAAAGTCGTCTTTTTCGAATAGGTGGGATGAAAAAGAATTTTATAATAAAGATTTTTTCATTATAATCATATTCTTTTCTGAGTACTAGGTATTTTTTAAAAATTTTGATACATACGTATGGTTAACAATTCGGGAGTATTTATTTAAGAAATATATTCATTTAAGCCATAGGACTGACTTTGGCGGTGGGGTAGTACCTGTATTTTAATTATATTAAATGTCTATAAATCATATTAAGTAGCGGGTTATCTTGATTGTGTGAAAAAAAAATATCCAGTCGAATTGAGAACCTCCTCCTTTTTGAAGTAGGTTGAAAACAGCCAACTTTTAACTTGTTATCTTTCTATATTTTTATTCTAATGTTAAACTTATCCAACAGCCACGTCAAACCGCTGCCCCTGTCCAAGGCAGCAGTGAGTTCAACCAGGAGGACTCTTCACCCGCCCCAAGAAACCAGTGTGGGGTGGACACTAACGGAGACAGGGTTTATGGAGGAACCTTCACAGACCTGGACGAATTCCCCTGGATGGCACTGTTGGGTTATAGAACTCGTGAGTATTGTTTTAGAAACTAACCCTTATTGCAAGTAGGAACTAAGGAGGAAGTTGAATGTAGAGGCCTGCACTGATGAGGGACTACGGCGGATAAAATTCTGCCGCGTGCATTTATTAGTACTGCAATAAGGTTGCACTTGGTCCGTGCAATACAACACATCGGCTGGCGGACTGTACGCGGACAAAAAGCAACCTAATGTCAGTAACAATAAGAGCGCACCGCGGACATTTTTTCGCCATTGTCCCTTGCGTAGACGACGCAAGCCCGAATCTAAATCAGATCATGATTTAATAGGAAAGATAAATATTTTAATAGAACAAGTATTTTTAAAAGAGAAAATGTGTAGATTTTGCACACGAATGAAACGTTGCACAGAACATTTTCTTGTAGGCAAAAAATAATAGCATTTTAATTATATTATTATTGACTTTATAACGGTCGGATAATCTATGATAATGTAGTGCATACTGTGCATATTATGCTTACACTGTGCTCTGAGTTAATTTGACGTATCTAATATCCTTGTAATATGTTTAATTAATTGATGATGAGTCGAATAATTAAATAAAAATTAAATAAATCTTTTAGGTGTGTGTCAGACAGACACACATACAGTCGTAGTCTTAGTTTTAAAGGCCATTCAACTTATTTATGCATTTTTGCCGACCTTGTAACATTACAACTGTTGTAAAACCTGTATAAACTACAATTTGTTTATAAATACCTCTATGGGTATATACTTAATGGAAGATGCCATGCCACAATGAAGACATCTGCTGAATATTTATAAGTAGCCATTAACAATTTGCCTGTGCTATTTATATAACATTGTTTAGTCATGCCCTTTGACAATATGAGGAGACTGCAGTTGTCCTGCGACTTCGCCTGCACATTTTTATTCTATTTGAGCTGTCAGTGGCCAAATTTCCGAAAAATCAATTTTAAGTGTCCCTCTCAGGCATAAAAAGATTCTTACTGTGCATAGTATCTATTTCCAGCTTCAGTAGTTTCGTGATAACCACTGAAAAGCTAACCTCTTTTTGAATAAAGTTAATTTTAGACCCTATTTGACTCACATATTTATATATATGTATCTGACCATTGAATGTACGTCATTTAGTTAGTAATTTACCTTCAGATGTAAAATTATACGGCATAAATATCCAAGATCTATTTACTAATAAAAATTAAAATATTCTGACGGATTTTGACCGGTTTTAAATCTAGAGGAATCAGAAGAATTAGAAGGATTCTTTCTATACTCCATCAATTTACTTCATAGCTGAATTGTTCTTCCCAGGCAAAGGAACGATTTCATACCAGTGTGGTGGGGTCCTGATCAACCATCGCTACATTCTGACGGCTGCCCACTGCATCACTGGAGCCATTGAAAGAGAAGTCGGAACGTTGTAAGTACTTGTTTTTTATTTATACTTCACTACTTCTCGGGATTTAACGCGTTTTATTTGTTTTTGGCTTGACGTTTCGGCAGGGTTACACCTGCCATGGTCACAAGCAGACTGTCCGGCGACACACTTCTCCGTCGATGAAGTAGATTGATCTTCATCTACCCTCGATGTTGATGAATGTCCACTATAAACACTGTGTCCGGTTTTTTACTCGACTTAAAATCGCGATCGCTTGTTTTTTATTATTTGGAATGACATTCACTAGTAAAAAAATAAAACGAATTTAGTTGCACCCTTTAATAAGTGTGTATGAGGAAGAATAGGAAAGAAACTTCATACTTACTCTTAAAAAAAAGGTTTCACAATATTGCCTTAGTTTGAGAAAGTTTGATGCTGTACAAGTACATAATGTATCATTTTTAATTCATATACATTTTATAAAAATGCGTAAGTGCATGCCAAGATGTCAAGTTTTTTAGGGTTCCGTAGTCAACTAAGAACCCTTATAGTTTCGCCATGTCTGTCTGTCCGACCTCGCTTAATCTCTGTGACCGTTAGCACTAGAAAGCTGAAATTTGGTACCAATATGTATATTAATCACGCGGACAAAGTGATAAAAGAAAATATGGAAAAAAATGTTTTATGTAGTAAAGTGGGAAGTGTTTTTTTTTATTTCAACCCTAACGTGTTATATATAGTTGGATGGGTATTTAAAAATGAATAGGGTTTTTTCTTATTTGTACAACAAGACAAAATGTGACGGACGGGAAATTACGGAACCCTACACTGAGCGTGGCCCGACACGCTCTTTGCCGGTTTTTTTTATTAAAATGATTTTATAACTTTGTTGTATTTTTAGTATATTGTTAATTATGTACGTAACAACACGCATTAATGTTAGCTAGTTTTTCTGTAGTTTCAAACCAATTATTTATAAACATTTTAATCAATTTTTATGAATATTAATGAATTTTTAATAACTATTTTGGATAAAAAAAAACCTTAAAAAAGTTCAAAGACCTGTTTTCAATATAATATAATTAGAACCAGCTATTTTTTTTAAGAAAATTATTGTAATTGTTTAACATTGATTGGGTGATTACTAGTGCAATTATAGGCAGATGTAAACAGTAATTATCATCACAAAATTAACGAAATTAAAGTTATTTACGTTGATTTAATCATACCTATATTTTCTGAGGATAGGTACAAATATAATGTGGTATTCACTTATTCAGTGCTTGAGGAAAACCATAAAAAATCATGTTGTTTGTATATTTACACGGCCGCAGTATTTGTAGTATCTATGAGGATATTCCTTATTATAGTTACGAATAAAAAGCCACATAGGACATACAAACCTTTTGTCTTTATATAGTTTTAAAGAAGATATTCTAACAAGATATATTTTAATTATTACTTAGTATTGTGTAGGAAAATAATAGCAATATAATTTCAGTAACTATGGGTTATTAACAAAATTGATGATTGATTTAGTATGTCTAAAGTCTAAACTGTTTTTTTTTTTATACTTAGTTGTACAATATCGTAAGTGCAACCTTATGTATTTAGGCACGCCGCCCGACGGGGACCCAGGCGTAGACGTCGAGAGTCTCAAGACAACTACCGGCCACCGTAGGCGCGGGTCTGCGGACGGCGAGCGATGGGTAGCTCGCCTCCCGGCTAGGACCAGGCTCGCGTCAACGTCACTCGTTAGTTTTCCACGCGCGCCTCAAAGATCAGTCAGCAGGAGTTGCGGAAGGGTTATAATAGTTACCGTAACATAAAGGGCAACCGAAGGAACATGAGTGGGTTTTAGTCAGTAAAAGTCTGACACACCCTCCCGCTCCGCCCAAGACGGGAGAAGTCATTTGATGATTTCCCACTTCCCAAAAAAACCTTATGTATATATTTTGTAGATAATGAGGCCAAATATGTTGGGTTTGGCCCCCAGTCTAACCGGATTTAGCTGGATACCAGTGTTTTACGTGAATCGACTGCCTATCAGACCTCCGCAACCCAGTAACTGGGCGACACGATACCTCTTCGTTAAGCTGGTCAGACTTACTGGCTTTTGACTACTCGTAACAACTGTCAAAGTTCGACTACGACGTTCTATGGCTTTACGTGTTTTCCAAGACACGGGATGTCTATGATGTCCAAGATAAACTTTTGAAAGTTCATTTGAATTAAAAAAGTTTCGTTGGTACTTGCCCAGATTCGAACCCCACAACCTCTTATACTAGAGTGAGGTCCACTAGGCCATCACGACACTCTCCATCAAATATTTAACACCAAATATGTGACACCAAATATTTACAAATGAAGTACAAAAAAAAAAAAACAGACAAGAATTTCAGAATACATATACCTCAGAAAAACCTCTTAAATAGTTTTCTTTCCTTCTAGAACAACAGTTCGCCTTGGAGAATACGACACGCAGAATGACATTGATTGTGTAGACAGTGTCTGTGCTGATCGGCCTCAAGAGATCCCGGTGGCGTCTGCCTACCCTCACCCTGGCTACTCCGACCAGAATAAGAACAAAAGAGATGACATCGGTATCGTGAGGTTGGCGAACAGGGCTACTTATACATGTAAGTATATATAATTAACCTTTAAACGACCAACTGACATCCGGCTTTCGGACTGCTATTGTCTTTCTATTGTCTCAAATCATGTGTGTTCGAAAGATTAAAGTTTAGCGGTCGTGTGTCTGTCGGGGATATTATTTGTAGCTCCCAAACCGATAGTCCGATTTTGATGCAGATGTTTTTGTTAGAAAGTTGTTTTAATCTGGATTATTTTGGACAGCATTTATTTATCATAGTGGGCTGTTTTTTTAATAATGTAAATTAATAACACAAACAGATGTTTCTCATTTTTTTTTTGGGAAACTTATTTTCCTTTTTAAGTCTGTGGCATCATAGCTCCCAAATGGTTAAACCAATTTTTACTTAGGTTTTTTATATCAATATTGGTCCTATAATTTAAACTGATGATAATACAAGTTGAATGAAGCTTGTTAAATCAATTTGGTAAGTTTTTATACAAGAATGAATATAGTGATGATTTTTTCTTATTTTTTTTCACAGATTATGTCCAGCCTATCTGTCTAGTAGATAACAGAGAACGTTTGGAAGCCGGCTACGACGTCTACGTCGCTGGTTGGGGAAAAACCCTCAATGGTAAGTACACTATTGATTTTAACAACCTCGCTACTATTCTTCGAATAAGGAGTTCATAGTCAATTGTATTAGTATTGGGTTTTACGTATAATTGAAATGCAAGTTTGATTTAAAGTTAAACCTTTTTTTACCTTTTGTTGTTTTGTGTAAGAATATTTGAAGCGGGTCTTGATTGAAAAATGTTTAATTGCTTTTTGGGGTTTTTTTTGTGTTTAAAAGCAATTTAAGTAGTGTATTTGGTGTTGTAGTTTCAAGGACTTAACAGTTTTTGTTTAGTTGTAATGTTATTCGAACATTTCGAAAACGGTTTGAACATTGTTAACAAAAAACGAAAACCGACCGAAAAAAAAACTGGATTATTACGGTGAGAGTAGGAGAGAAAACAGTCAATTTCATAGATTTTAACACCTGTCAGAAAAAGTGACACTATTGCAGACTAGACTATCATATAGACTTTTACGGTATACCGCCTGAATTCCTTCTAATCTTCTTTGAGCTCAGGCCTAAGATCTTGACAATCACGTGTGGGTAGAATGAAAATTCTTCAAACTTTAAAATAACAAACGGGAAATTCTATCCAGTAAACAAGATTTTCCCTGAAATCTCTTATCAAACAAATGTATCTATTGATTCGAGGTCAGAGGTTGAGGGCAGAGTATAAATAATTCATTAATTGGTACCTGATTGGAATAGGAATATAAAGATGAATAAACAAAGGAACATTTGCATATAATAAAATGTTGGCAAGCAACTGCATGCAAAGTTATTTTTAACTAGATTTGACAGCGATTGTAGAAATCATGTATACCTAAGTATAATATCACAAGGCCACAGTGTAAGTGAAATATTTCTGGAACTCAACCAGCAAATTCAAAGACTATCCCTTAATATTTCTTAGCATATATTATACTACTACCCCCCCCCCGGTCCCCCACCGGTCCCCCCCCCCGGAAATCCCGGTGAACAGTAACATTTTAAATATGCAACGCGAAAGTTTGAAGTATAATATTATACTACTAGCTTTTGCCCGCGACATCGTCCGCGTGGAATAATAGTTCCCGTTCCCGGGGGATTTCCGGGATGAACACTATCGTATGTCCTTTCTCGGGTTCCAGACTATATCTCTACCAAATTTCATTCAAATCGGTTCAGTAGTTTAGGCGTGAAGAAGAGACAGATAGACAGACAGAGCTACTTTCGCATTTATAATATAAGTACGGATTAGTGAACGATACTTAAACGCGTGTTCGCACTCATAAAAACAAATAACATCCTCAGAGAAACAGCGGAGGCTTCGAAAAAGGGTAGATTTTAATTAAATTTTCGTGGTCAGTCCCTGGATGTCCTTTAAGTTCAGAATTTCAAGATAAATTTTACCATTTGACCTAAAATTATTTCTAGATCTTAAGCTACTAGAATTCTATACTATTTAAAGTCCTCCATTGAAAACTTTCTTCAACCATATACAAATTTCTGTCCACAGGAAAGAGCAGCCCCATCAAACTGAAGCTCGGTCTCCCCATCTTCGACAAGGAAGACTGCGTCAGCAAATACAGGGCCCTGGGAGCTGTTCTTGGAGACGGTCAGCTATGCGCTGGAGGAGCCTTCGCCCAAGACGCTTGCAGGGGAGATTCCGGTGGTCCTCTCATGAAGAAGAGGCCTGACGGCATCTGGGAATCCGTGGGCGTCGTCTCCTTTGGCTACGGCTGCGGCAGAGATGGCTGGCCAGGAGTCTACAGCTCTGTTGGCAAATACGTGGACTGGATCCGAAGAACGCTTGAAAGCTCAAATGTTTAATGCCATATTACCTAGTCTTGTGGATTGTCCAGAATCCTTTCAACTTCTGACTCATATGGAAGGGTTTGGACGAAAATCCTGCGTTATTGTCTTATGTGATGTCTTTCGTTTTTAATTTTAGTTAAATACATTCATTTTAAGGAAGTGGTTGGTTTGATTTTTATTTCTTTTGATGCTTTCCTCTGCTTCTATGCATTAGCTGAAAACCAGTCTGGGTCCACAACTCAGCTGCTGAGAAAATGTACTTCTGTGATACTGGCAAATTTTCTGAGTTTTGACTATGTACCGTAACGAAATATGTCAAAGCTATACAATTGAAAACCGGTACAACCGGCTGCTTTATGTGAATTCCGAGGCATGCAAGTGTCACACTACAAACTTTAAAATTTAACTAAGTTTCTAAAAAATTTCAACAACAATTGACCGGTATGAGAAATGAATCAATAACTTCCACACCACGAGACAGGGCAATTCCCAGAATTTTATTAATATTAAAATAAGGATGAAAATCAAAAACAAAAGCAATCCAGTCAAAAAAATGTGCGACGCCAACATGCGAACGCCATTTACCAATTTCTACTACCATCAATTAAAACTTTCCCTCCCTCGCCACCAAACAAAAAAGTACAAAACAAAAAGTATAAAATAGTTTTATTCTTTTATAATAATGCTGGCAATCTGTGATGCATTTGTAATGTTTCTGTCAGTCTATCCAATTAAGCCAACCGTACTCTCTGATTGGATTTACCGCAATAGTTCAACGTATTCGAATTTTGAAGTGTGACCCTGATTAATACTTAGGCTTAGGCTTAGGTCAACAGATAAGTATTTTATTTTTTGGCGGTTGTTTAGCGTAGTATCTGATGCTTTTAGGATCGCTTTGTTGTCCGTCCGTCGGTCCGTCCATACGTCCGTCTGTCAAAATCCATTTTCACAGAAACGCGTTGAGATATCAAGCTGAAATTAATATTACATACTCAGGTCTGCTATCTCTCAAAGCAGTGAACAAATTTCTAAATCAACGTCATAAAAAAATACGGCTGTTTATGTTCCATTTATGTTGCATATTTAGACATTTGCAAGGTAATCAAAACCTTTAGGGTACTTCCCATAGACCTAGAATCATGAAATTTGGCATGAAGATTTTCCTTTACTTGTGCTACATGACCTTCATGTAGCACAAGTAAAGGAAAATCTTCGAAAACCGTAAAATTGAATGTCTTATACCAAAAAAAAAATGTTTTACGGAACCCTCGTTGCGCGAGTCCGACTCGCACATGACCGGTTTTTTTCTTTAAAGTGTCCTATTATATTGGATAAATACAATACTTTATACTTAAATATTGTGTAGCGAACGAGTCGGCCGGTGTTTTCTAATGGACTATTCGGAGAAAAAACATCTCAAGTAAACTCAGAAGATTGATTGCTGTGACCGGTATTCAGAATTTGGAATACCTACTCCATTTATCGAATTAGGTTATGTCACATCACGTTTGCCAAGGAAGCGGAGCTGTAACCAACGATAAAGACGTAGGTGAAACCGCTGGGGACAGCTAGTATTACACAGCATGAAACAAAACGCATTCTGTATTAGACACACGGAGTTAAATTATCAGATTTGAACCCACTGCACGTTTTTTATGGCCTGCTGATGTCACAGTTTACTTAGATATCGCATCAATGCCTATTCTCAGGAGATAAGTGACTTCATACATCCGCCTTCATACATTTTAACCTACTGACGTCAAATTAGTTAGATTACATTTGAATGTTTTAACCAACAAGGGGTCCAAAAGTCATCGAGCAGTCCCCAAACATTTTGGAACAAAGATATTCAATTAGTCGTAACGTATCATTTGCATATAGGTGTCGCTAGCGATCAAATTAAGTGGCGCGCTAACACTTTGGCTCGCATAATTAAATCATTTACCCTTTTCAAAGTTATGCGCTCCTGGTAACCCGAAGGGGTTGTATGTAAATTTTTGTTGACAATCAAATCGATTTTTTGGGTTGTTTAATGGTTTCTTTAGTTGTTTGTAGTTTTTATTTCTTCTTATGTGCGTTATTTTCACACCTTATCACGAAACTCCGGGATACTGTATCAAATTGATAGTTCATGAGACATCTTCATTTCTCTTCCTAATTTTTCTTTCTTTTCTTATTAATCTTAATTGCGAAAGTTTCGAGAATGATTTAGTATACGGATGTTTAATACTCTGTCACAATTAAACGCCTGAACCTTATTCGCTTTAAACTACACTTATACATATTTATACACTTATACATATTATTACATATCGATTGATTTAGCTTAACACTTTTTTGTTTTCTTAACTTTGACGTGGAAGTTGCGGGTACATAGTTGGTGCCATTCTAAAATATGAAGTTACAGGCTTGCGTCTGCATCGCAACTGCAACGCAAGCTGCAAGTTTCATGTCTCTAGGACCAGCGGTTTGCGTTGATATAATCAACAGTCAGTCAATCACTTCAATCAGTCAAATTCAGATTTAGATCACCTCTGCGTGGTAAGGCGTAGCCTTGGATGCCAGAAGATGGAGGACCCAGGATGTGAAGAGAGAGTTAGTTAGTTAGTGAATTAACCTGGAGGCGAGGTAAAACAAAGCCTGAAAGAGCTTAGGGAGAGCTCGAAAATATAAGTTTTACAAAAAGAGCACCTCTATGTAATTATGACGACGTGAAAATAAAATCATAGGATGATGTGGACGACCCGTGCCTCGGAAAGCACGTAAAGCCGTTGGTCCCGGTTGTCATTCGAAGAACTTTGACAGTCGTTACTGGTTAGCCAGAAACTCTGACCTGTCTAACCAAGAGGTATCGTGTCGCCCAGTTACTGGGTTGTGGAGGTCAGATAGGCAGTCGCTCCACGTAAAACACCGGTATCCAGCTGAATCCGGTTAGGCTGGCAGCCGACCCCAACACGGTTGGGAAAAGGCTAGGGAGATGATGATGATGTGGACGGCTGTTGAATTGTGTGACTTTTTTCTCCAATACTACCTTTTAATTTTAAAAGGTAAACGTGTGAATAATTGTATTAAGTAATAATTTTGTGAATTATTGAATAGGCAGTAAGCTTTATTTACTTGTGACGTGGGTCCCATTTAACGACATTAACCGATCGTTCGATGACTTCAGTAAAAAACCACAAGTAATATTTTTATGCGTGATCATTTTAGTCCTAAAAATATCATCCATGCATTACGTAAAGTAAATATTACCCGCAATTAACAATAGAGGTATAATTGAGGAAAATTGAAATATTGTTATTATAAGGCCTTGAATATCACTTGAAATTCCATGTTAATATCTAAATCTTAAAGTGGCTGCTGATTGTCAGGTTATGAATTAGTTCTCAAGTTTTATATTTTTAAGAAAAAAGTGTTACAGTATCTCGAACTTGACGAAGCTAACATTTTTTTTTGGTGAGTGGGAAATCATCAAATGACTGCTCCCGTCCTAGGTGCGGCGGGAGGGCGTGTCAGGCTTTTACTGACTAAAACCCACTCATGTTCCTTTGATTGCCCTTTATATTCCAGGGTAACGGTAACTATTATAAACATTCCGCAACCCCGGCAGTTACGTTTTGGAACAGGCAATTAGCGTCACTTTTCTTTTCTGATTAACCGACCGACTCTTGGACAATTCATAAGGACCTGTAAATGGTCAAAGTGAAATAAATGCTATGAATTTTGATGGAAGTTGATTGATGACGGAAGAATGGACATTCACGCGGGCAAAGTCGCTTGCGAAATCTAGTAAAGAAATATTCGTTCATCCAAGTAATTTGGTTTTCCCTTTTTATGGAGTTTAGTTCTCGTAAAAATGTTTTTATCCATAACAATGAGTCATATAAGTAATGATTCCATAACACGGAAGGCTAATTACCACAATAGTAGTATTGACTGCAATAATTAAAACTTCGAACACACGTGATTCGAGACACAAAAGACAATAGCAGCCCGCCCGAAAGCCGGCTGTCGCTTGGTCGTCGAAAGGTTAATAAGTAATGCTAATTGAACTTGGTACGTTGATCTTGTTCTGTCTGTAAATGATGCGTTTGTTGTTTGCTACGTTTTCACACCCAACCAGTGAAACAATTTTTTTTCTACTTTTACATCTGCGGTTTCATCTGAGTCTGCTATGGTTTATACCTGCCCGATATTGTAAAATCATAATTACGTAGTATATACAAGTAATAAAGTCTTTTCTCCGCATGTAACTATGTATGCTTAGATCTTTAAAACTACGCAAAGGATGTTGGTGCGGTTTTTATAATAGTAATTTACGTGGAAGGTTTATAGGTTTGTATAATATGTGATAATATGTACGAAATATTATAACACTCGAGCGAAGCTCATTAGTGATAAAGATTCTGCTTAGTCGCTTTTTAATTAATGTTTACGAATAAGTCCATACGTGCGAATGAAGAAATAACTTATCCTTCACTGACGTGTCTATACGTCTATACGTTCCGTTTTTATAGATTTATTTATTTATTTATTTATTTATGGTTTGCCAACAGTTGTTACAGTAATGTATGTATAAATAACTGTACAATCTGTGTAACCATACATTTTTTGACGTATAAACCTGTCAGAACTTTATGCAGCGATTATTAGTAAGACGCTTAGACTATAAGGTCCGTATTAATAGACGTCACTCAATTCTGAGACGCTCTCAAATCTATTGCTGTCCTTATTTTTTCCCTTTGGATTGACAAGGACAGCAAGAGACTTGAGAGCGTCTCAGAATTGAGTGGCGTCTATTAATACGGGCCTAAATTATTATCACTATGGATTTGAATTGAGTATTTGATATTAATTTTAACTTGTTGAGGTACCAAAGCAAGGAGGTTGCACTTAATGATGTTTATTAAATCGCTAATGCGGTATAAATGACAAAAATGCGTCAGACTTACAATTTAATAAATTATGTCATAATTTTCAACGCCTGGGGGAAATTAGATAATCATCATCTCCCTGGTCTGGGTTCGCATCGACTTTTAGGTTAACCAGATCAAGCTAAATACCAGTGCATTATATACGGACGACGACTGCTTATCAGACCTCTACAACGCAGTAACTAGGTGACACGGTACCTTTTGGTTATACTGACTGTCAGATTTTCTGACTTCCGTTTTGACTACCCGTAAACACTGCCAAAAAGTTACGAATGACCCATGGGACCAACGGCTTTTGCGGAGAACGGGACCTCAATGAAGTCTTATATAAATTTTAGAAAGTCCAACATAATAAATTGGAAAAGTCACCGCGGGGACCATTAGTTAACAAAAATAGTTGTACAAAATAATTTAGCAAAGACGAAGTACAATTTAATTAATACTAGCTTTTGCCCGCGACTTTGTCCGCGTGGAATTTCCCGTTCTCGGAGAATTTCCGGTATAAAAACTATCCTATGCTCTTTCTCGGGTCCCACCCAAACTATATCTGTACCAAATTTCATTCAAATCGGTTCAGTGGTGTAGGCGTGAAGAAGAGACAGACATAGTTACTTTCGCATTAATAATGTTAGTACGGATTAATTAATAAGTTGTACATACAATAAAATTGTGAAACCACATAACCGCCAACGACGCGACCCAATAATTTACTGTTTTTGAACAGTTTGGTCCTTCGTCAGTTTAATTATATTAGTTAATGTTATTTTGATTAAAACGTGTGTTTGGTAATGATATTATGTTGAAAGTACAACTTATCAAATTGAAATAGTTTAAAATTTGGTACAAAGAAATTCCATAGCATGAGAAAGAACAAGGGATAGTAAGTTTTTATTTTAAAAATCTTACGGGAACGGGAACTACTTGGATAAATCCCGAAGGACAGCTAGTCAGTTATGCAACCTTATTCTTAGTTTATGCGCAACTTATTTTTTTTTTTTGGGACAAAATATAATGTAGTTTATAAATAATTGCAATCGTGAATCGTATCAGTTCCTTATTTAGATTAAACTACATATATTCAGGGTTCGCATAAACAAAAACAAATCTTGTGGCTACCTGGCGGTGATGATGGCGGAACGACGGCTTTACAGCCATACCAATTTATTTATTTATTTTTATTTAACAAAAACGGCCCTAAGCCAATTACAAAGAATTGAATAAACCTCACTACTTACTTAAAAAATCCTATAATCTCCTTTTAAATACTATGATTTTCTACTTCTTGTTTCACACATAACGATAAGTTTTCCCTATTTACAAAGCAGTGAATGTGTATTTTTATGCTTGAAAAGCGTGCAATATGAATTTCTGGAAGACGTTCAGTTTTCACGCGAGATATCAGCCGGTCGTCCCGCTGGGAGCGTTTCAAGCGAATATGAATCATTTCTTCCTGCTACATGTGAAGAAAAATATTTATTTTTACGTACGGTTCGGGTGATACTTGAAATTGTTAACTGTCATATAGCTTTCTGTTAAGGTTAAGATATAAAAAATAAGACACAATATTTACATACCTACCAAATATTTTTCATATTTTAAGATGTCATAATGGCTTAGCGCTCGCCTCTCATGTACGAGGTTCTGAGTTCGAAACGGGGCAAGTACTAACGTAACTTTTTCAATTCATACGTACTTTCTAAAGTTTATCTTGGACATCGTATGACATCGGTGAAAGAAATCATCGTGAGGAAGTCTGGACTAGTAGTCAAATAAGTTCGAAATCGTCAAAATCCGTCATTGAGCAAGCGTGGTGATTAATGCTCGTGCCTACTCTGTATGCGAAGAAGCCTTTGCCCTGCAGTGGGGCAGTTAGAGGCTGGTATTTTTTTGATTTATTTATATTTTTGCGGTCCCATTCGTGCAACGGCTAAGCAAACCACTGCTGTGTTGCGTGTCTCGGTTTCGATTCCCGACAGGCCCCCACAAAACAGAACAGATACTTAGAGCTTGGTACACATTTGAAAAAATCTTATTTCATGTGGGAGGTAGAATTTTTTTTTCTTTGTTTTTATTTCTGATTAATTTCGTTGCGGGATCCAAGACAGTTGAATCATTTCTCCGGGACTCGTCGAGCTTCACTGCATCGACGCTTTTCTGGTGAACTCCACTGTTGATTCTGGCTATCGAAATTTATTGATATTGTCCCAAAAATAAAATAAATTGGGGTCAATTAATAAGAGCAATATAGGTAAGTATATTGTCAATTTTGCTAAGAGTACTTATATTGTCCGTGCTTGTGACTGTAAGTAGAGAAAAATATCCTATCGGAAAGGCATATAATGTAAACCCAACAGATTTATCGACGCCAAAAACAGACGAAGTAACAATGATAAAAAAACACAAAGTTTCATGAAAATGCGTAGTAAATCAAAACTGTGAATACATTCATTCATTTCTCGGTTAGATAACAAACATTCAGAGGGGGAACTCCAATCGGAATATAAAAATTACGACAGTTTAAAACTAGGCATGATTTCCATAAAACTACTATATTGGAAATGATATATAATGTGTAGGCCGCCCCATTTGTTCTTCTCATGAAATATAAATGTGTTTTGGATGGTGATGTAGATACAGTATTTTTAGGGTTCCGTATGTCTAAATGAATACGGGACCCTTATCCACTCAGCTGTCTCCGGATTTTACAATGTATAGAAGAAAATTGTCCAGGGTGGTCCTATTATCTATCCTACTATTTAAACGATATAAAAAAATTTAAAAATCTATACTTGAAATTAATATAAACATAAAAGTGATAGAAGGATTGCTTTTAAAAATAATTCAGTTGAAAAAAAAAAATGACATTTAAGTGGCTGATTATAAGATCCCTCGTGAGCATGTCTATCCCCCCTTCTTTTTTAATCTTCTACTACTGACTCTGAGGTTTTTAAAAAAAGAAACCAAAAATATTTATAGAAAACAGGAAAACCTACAACAACGGAATTATTTTTATACGAATCCGACTCGAACTTGTCTGGTTTCTTCTTAAATATTTCATTTGGTAAACAAACAACACGGTAAAATCATTCACATCATATCTTAGTCATTCGTAACCACAGCAATAAGTTAGATAGAAACTGATATGGTAACTTATTTATTTTTCATAGAATTTCAACAGCAGAGCGCCATATACGGGATGTTAAAACATTGCCGCTAACTGTGCCCGTTAAACTAAGTATCATTGAGAAATATTGATATTGGTGAAAACGAGTTTTATTTTTTACTCATTTTTCAAACAGTAAAATAATGAAAGTTAATTAAAAAATTACCAAAAAATTTTTTTTGCAAATTTATTATTTTTTTCTTAACACATCCTGAATATAAACGTCTGAAGCTAATCGACATTTGTTTAATTGTAAAACTAGCTATAGTTTTTGGTTACTGCTCCGGTTACATAGGCACGCAAAAACCGCGCCTTGACGTGGAGTTGCGGAAACGAGCCCGCCATACCATACCATACATAGGTCATAACGTGATGTTCCATAGCACTAAAAGGACTATAAAACATAAATATTTTTTATTTTTTAAGCAGTTATTCCTAAAATTTGCGCGTTTAACGAAAAAGTAACTCTTCAGCTTAAAACAATTAGTATAGATAAAACACCGCCAAGTGTGTATCAGACTCACAAACAAAGGTTTTCTTACAATTACAAAGAGACTTTGACTACTGGGTTCATTTATATTTCTTCTCAAAGTAATCGGAAACATCGGCCCCAAAGTTCAATTTAAATAGACAAAGCAAAATATTGAGAAATTGATTAAATATAACATTAAATTGCTTTTTAGACATGTGCTTTATGCAATCAATTTACAAAATAAACATCATTTTGATTTTTTTTGTATCATTTTTTACGATCACCACACAATGTTATAACCAGCAAAAAATTCTTAAAACCACTTTATTAACTTTTGACATTTATAACCAATGATATTTTAAGTAAAAAAGGCGTAGATAGGTTACCCAAACGAAATTCTATCTTCAAAAACGGCACACTAACGCACACATACATTACACGTCAAAGTAGGATGACATGATTGAAGTAGTGCGAGTGAAAAAGAGATAAACGTCAAATGTCAACGCGATACTCAGTATCATGTTTGCCAATTGCCAAATTTTTAATGTGCCACATTTTGACTGCATATAACCTATCTACACTTTTTTACTTAAAATATCATTGTTTATAACCCTAAAATACGATGTCTAGTATCGTAAATTCGTGACCGGTCAAACCTTGAGAAAACCGTCAGAAAAACTCCAACACAAAACAGACAAGACAAAGGAATCAAATAATGTCTTCATTGAGATAATGTTAAGTACAGTACACTCTCGTGAGCGATGCGAGTAAATACAAATAACGTAAAAACTAGCAAATTGTCTGTAGTGAACATTTCTTGTACATTCTTTTCTTTAGTTTCTCCTGCAGTCTTTTTATATTTTCTAAGGAATTCGCTGTGTTTAAATACTTTAGTATAAGAGTCTCGTTTCTTTTAAGGATGAGCATTTAGTTTTTAATTTGACAGGGTTCTGTAGATATGGATGGTGAGAGAGTAAGTTCGGATAGCCTAAAAGTTCGGGGTATTCCTCGGAGCGCTCCTGTTTTGAAGCGCTCCTAACCAAGCGCTTCTAAAATATTCCGCGAAGCGCTCCTGTTGGGAGCGCTAGGAAATTCAAAGTAAAAATATAATTATTTCATTCCTCGATGTCGATACCATAGGGCAGAGCATAAAGGATTTGTAAGAAACGATATCGTTAGACGTTTTAAAATTCAACTATCATAATTGTTAGTTTTTTTGAAGTGAAAACTTCTTTAGCGGCGTTGAGCACTTTTTTTGTAATGGGTATAAAATCTTAAACTCGCGTCAGGACACGTGACCTGATCGAAAAAGCGTAGGACGGATGGATAGTAGACAGCTATAATCAAGTTTTCACTTCTGCCGGCACTCCCGGAGTGCAACCCGTCTTTTTGTTGGTGTACAATTTATATGAGATCATTTAGGTGCCTCCTGGCAATTTCTGCCACCCTGGTACTTTTCATCAAAGCTTTTAAACAACTATTAGCCGTCGAAATGTTTATCGATATAATTTGTTACGAACACATCATGCTCTTCTCTATGTTTCGTCATAGGAGCGCTTCGAGGAAAAAAAAAAATTTTTAGTTTGATTTTCTTAGCGCTCCCAACAGGAGCGCTTCGCGGAATATTTTAGGAGCGCTTGGTTAGGAGCGCTTCAAAACAGGAGCGCTCCGAGGAATTCCCCAAAAGTTTTCAAGCTAGTTGCTTGTTTCAAAATGTAGGTTGTTTATTTATTTATTTATTTATTTAATCTTCATGCACAAGCGTACAAGGGCGTTGTTCTCTATAGAGAAACTCTTAGGACTCTTTACCGTCAAGTTTTACAAAGCCTTCGTACAATATATGAGAATAAAACGAGGGTAAAGAGTAATATGAAAAAAATATACTCAAAATAAGGACTATATGGATGTATATCCGTACTAATATTATAAATGCGAAAGTAACTCTGTCTGTCTCTTCTTCACGCCTAAACCACTGAACCAATTTGAATGAAATTTGGTACAGATATAGTCTGGGACCAGAGAAAGGACAAAGGATAGTTTTCATCCCGGAAATCTCCCGGGAACGGGAACTATTATTCAACGCGACCAAAGTCGCGGGCAAAAGCTAGAAAAAAATAAAGACATATCAAACTGTACTGTATTCTTATAGTTCTTACTATGAATTAGGTAGTTACAAAGTACGGTATTTTTCGATTCTAGAAAGTTTATTATAACGAATTACTATTGTGGGTGTGTGTGTATTTTATAGCCTAGGAAGTCTATTCAGTGATTTGCCGTGATAAGATAACGACACAACAAACGGACAGACAGAGAGTTAGACCATTATACATCTAATTTCGCGAATAGTCTTGCAAATAAATATTTTGATGTGATTAGTTTTGCATTTACATATTAGTGTGGATTCTTAGTAAGTATTAATGATAATATTGACTCTACAAAGTTAAGCGTAATTTTAATAGTTTGTAACAAGTAATAAGCAATTTTCTGCGCCTGAGGTTTTTTTGAGGTAATGCCCCATAACCTAGTACATGTCTCATTCATCTCATTTCTGGGAATGTTGAGTACACACAATTATCTAAGAAATAACTTCTCGACAAACACTGCCCTCGCACCGCTCCTTTTCCAAGGAGACGAGTAACCGCTTGTTCGCAATGACAACTTGAACTGGAATTTCAACATACGCTTCAACGTTGACAGTTATAAATGTAGTATATACTTCTATCTTCTTATTTCTCTTTTGTTTCAGAAGCTTACTAAAATATTAAAAACTCACATTTTTTTATTAATTCCAAAACAACCAGAACATCTGTCTGTAGGTTGGAAAACGCAGCGTGGCCAGGCTTCCCTTAAGATGCACCGACGACCTCGTAAAGGTCACCCGGTTCCGTTGAATGTGGGTGGCGCAGGACCGGTGTATGGGGAAATCTTTGAAGGAGGCTTTTGTCCAGCAGTAGGACGTGTTTCGGATGATGATGATAATATCTGTATTATGACCTACGCTTATGTTCTGTACAAAAATCGAGCTAGCGACATTCAGTGTGACAGCCGATCAGGCAGCCTGGGTATTTTATATTGCAAAAAACTTCAGATTACCGTATCAGCTGTGTGAACAGGTTTTGAGAACCAGGAAAATAAAAAGCATTGAAAATGAATAAGCATTGTGTGCATCTGTATAATTTGGATATGGTAACGGTTAGAAAAATACTGTCGAATAGATTTTCAGACCACACAAATCTTACAGTTATTAAGGGTTATGATTATCGATAAAATTTCCGACAAAGCAGAAATGTCTCACCTTGTACCTGTGAATTACGATTTTCACGCAAAGAAGTGCTATCAATGAAACGAGTACTCTGTCAGAACACAGAGATATCTATGGGCCGAAGATATCTACGAATAGTGCGAACAGAGATTTCTGTAATCGTGATACTGTAGGTATTAAGTTCCAGGCTCTATTATAATAATAATGAACACAAAAAGTATTCTCCTAAACAACATATGATTTGCTATCTAATCTAATTTGAAAGCAACATTAACAAGCAATGAGAAAGTATCAGAACGTCCTTGACAATGGTTAACAAGTTGTCAACATGCGACATACCTGTTTACAACACATGCAATCCTGGTAAGTACAACTGATAGCGATATCATTACCATCAACTATGTTCCACAACAATAGCGATTGCTATCGGACTTTATATAAAAAACTATACGGATACGTAATAACGCTTATTCGGTTTTGCAGTGCTGCATTTTCAATCGACCATGAGTTATGGTATGGAGGTAATGAAAATTTCAATATTTTTGTTCTTCAGTTCCGTGTTTTTGGGGACGAATGGCGAGGTGAGTATATGTTTACTGTGTATTTATATGTTTATATTAATATGTTTGTATGTATACGTTCCATTTAATAAGTAGTGTATGCCTAGTTTTATGTAAACACACTAAACACAAAATTTGCTCTTGATAGTCGCTATGGTCCTTTAAACTCAAATGTTCTTATGTTTCGTTTGTATTGTATATTATAGATATGTCACCGGAAAATAACAAGATCCGTAAGTTTATCAATTTACTAGGAAATTGATAAACTTTCGTAGGATTCTAAACGGGAGATAAATTGTAATATTTTACGTCCACGTTTTCGTAAATTGATAAACTTACTGAACTCACTCGTAAAATAATAAGTAAGCAGTAACCAAACGCTACGCGCGATCTGATTGGTTGACTGTCACGTGTCTCTTCTCCTTCCTCGCGGCCTCCATTGTCCGCCACGGAACATAATTAGACCAGTTTGCTTGTGCGTTTTTATTAGTTCTAAATGTTGAACTGTGTTGCAACTCAAAGAAAACTCAACTCACTAGATCCGTGCCAGAGAGGAACCAGGCATTGTTGCTTCCAATTTATAGTTTGCCAAGTCTGATTGTACCAGTATCTGGACACAAGCATTGCCACTATGAACATTGACCAATCAGAGAGCAGTGTGTTATTTTACGTATTTCAAAGATGCGTATATTAAAAAGAGTTTCTGTGATTGGTCAAACCGTTTAAAATCTTACGAATAGATAACCGTTAGTTTATAAATTTACCGTATGACGTCGGAAATTGATAAATTTACGAAAATGTGAACGTAAAATATTACAATTTATCTCCCGTTTAGAATCCTACGGAAGTTTATAAACTTCCTAGTAGATTGATAAACTTACGGATCTTGTTATTTTCCGGTGACAGATATATTATAAATAAAGCGTAATAATATGCCCATTACTTTATTTTATTTAATAGGACAATAAACAGCTACAATATACATATTTTACAATAATAAGTGACGATTCAATACTTACAATATTGCATTATCTGGCTTACCACATTATTTTGACATGAAAGCTAAGAGATCTAAATTATTTAATATTCATTACCATTACCCAAATTGTTTTTAAGTTCTATGGTATTTTATAGTTATCAAGTCTGATAAATAACAAAATAGAAGGAGCCTTTACAAATGTCTTACCAATTTTCTTTTGTAATATTTCAAAGCCATACTACGTACCAAAAATCACCGAACGTGTGTTCAGTTGTGACGACTTTGAGAATAAATTCCTGGACTGTGACGGACTGAAGCTTGGCTCTGATGGGGATGATGCAGCCAAACTAAATGGAAAGATTATTACTGGCGATGAAATTGATACAGACTGCGATGTAAGTAAACTTGTTTGTGTGTATGTTCAATGTAAGTAGATGAAAAGCTCTGGTCTCCGAATTAAAAATCAACAAGAAAATAATGAGACCAATTTTCAAGTATGCGTCAACTGTCACAATTAATTGATAAGCAAAAATAATAAATAGTTTAAATTCCGCCAGATCGTCCATCTGTTAACTGCCATGGCTATTTCGTTGAATTGTTTACTTTGGTCTTACCTACATTGTTTTCACATTTAGAAGCATTAAAAACGTAACCAATATTTTATAAAGCATCAAGTTTTTAAAAGAGTGTTCGTGGAGTTTCTTGTTTATCCTTCTCCATAGAGATCTACGTACGTTTTGGAACAAATAACAAGCGTCACTTTTCTGGATAACCGACCGACTCTTTGACGATTTATAAGTACCTGTTAATAGTTCAAGGGCGTGCGCTGCGTTAAGCGGGCGTCCGTAGCGGGTGTCCGTCGCGGGCACCCGCGCCGTGCTCCGTCGCGGACAAATTTAACCCGTCGCGGACGCTCGCGCCGTGCTCCGTCGCGGACAAATATCCATATAGGTCTCCCGCCTCTCGCAGCGCCGCCAGTACACGCGCGTTTCTAGGAAACAGTACACTCACTCAAAATTGCTCGCGTGTTCCGTCACGCGGACCCGTCGCCCGCGAGACGGGCGCCAGCCGCCCGCGAGCTGTTCTATGAGATTACATGAAACAGCACGCCATGCGGACACCCGCGACGGACGCCCGCTTAACGCAGCGCACGCCCTAAGGGCCTGTTTCACAACTCAAAATAGTCCTCAAAATAGAATTCATCAGAAGAATGTGAAACAGGTGAAAAGAAAAAAAAGGGCGTGAATTTGAATTTTTGGATTTAAAATGTTCTTTAATCAACCGCCTTTAATGTGCAGAGCTGATAAATTAGTAACCAATATCTTATCGTATCTATCCTGCCCCTATTCCATATTTTCAAGGAATTTCTGTATATTGCAGATTGATTTAGATATTTGGAAAATGATGGAGATGGGTGAGGAATTCATGTTTAGCACGCGAGTAAATTTCTGTGCCAGCTTGCAAGACGAAGATGCGCCGTGGTATCCGGTAGTTTCCGAAATGAACATCTCTAGTTGCCCGGTTCCTATCGTAAGTAGACCTTTTTGGTCAGACTGCAGTGGATTTTACACTTTAGACAAGTCTATCCGAACCTAAAAATTCGAACATAGTCTTCAGTGAACCTGTATACAGGCCTATCGGACCTAAAAAAATCAAGCATGTTAAAGTGTCTTTTTCTAAACGAACGAACGTCCTTTGCCGATGTCACAGACATCGGCAAAGGAAAACCTCTTGAGGAAATCTGGACTTATAGTGAATGTAAGTCCAAAATCAGTGCCTTCTCTAAACGAGAAGAGGCCTTTGCTCTGCAGTGAGATAATAATTGGCTAGTATCTACACTAATATTATAAAGCTGAACACTTTGTTTGTTTAGTTAGTTGAATGTGCTAACCTCAGGACCTACTTGTCTAATTTGAAATAATTCTTATTGTTTTGCATAGCACATCTATGGAAGGAAGCTATATATCATCATGCTCCGTCACACAGGAGCAGAGCAGTGACGAAAGACTCGGATGAAATCGCAAGGGACAGCTAGTTGTTATTGTAAAATGTTTTTTTTTCCTTTTCAGAGTACTTTTGAGGTCCAAGGTTTGACAGTTTCCTTAGAATCAGTGAAGGACGTGATGTGCCACGATTTCATTGGAGAATACCGTGTACAGCTGTCATTAATATGCGGTACAGTTAAAATATCATGCCATGTCCTCGAAATTTGTATCGTTGAACAAAACGATGAAGACGAATGAAGATGTTGTTAATTAATAAATGGATTTTATTTAAAAGTTTTATTCTTTCTATTTGGAATCCAAAGTATATTGAGAATTACCTTGAAGTATATTATATATTTTTTTACTTATTACTTATCTTTTGTTCTCTTTTGAATTCTTATGTTTTATTAACTCCGTTTAGTTCTGCAAAACACTTCTCAAAGTGAACTAAATGAGCCCAAACTCGAGGTGATTACTAGCACAAGTAAATGAAGTGGAATCAGACGGTGGTCCGTAGAATTCTATAGTTCACCTTTTGACATCAGACCAGGTCAATATTATAATAATTTTATTATGTTACGTGAAGTCTATAATGTGGGTAAAGTTTAGTAACATACTTTTTGATGTGAAACATCTATAGCCGCACGTAAAACAAATTTCTGGCGTGGTGACGCATGCCGTGGCGACGCGTCGCCACGCTATATGATGGTGTATATATACAGTCACAGTCTTGTGTACTGTGTGGCGATGATGTAATGTCGATGTTTCACATCTGCCAGGCGTCCCGTGACGGCTCACTTTTTTGGTTTGAGTGGGTAGTTCCAAAAGCATCTTGTCGTAGCATGATTTCCTAAGAGCAAATAAGAGGTATAAGTGATCAGCCTTAAATATCTTAAATAGAAATTCAGTCATTTAATTACGAGTTTTAAAAGTAGTTTGTTCCTGTGCACAATCGTTTGTACCATAGGATTTAATTTTACGTACAATACGAAACCCTTTTAAAATCACTCGCGTGTATATTTGTCTGATATTCTCCCCTCTGCCTTTTATCTCTGAAACTTTTGAGTTACACATTATGAAAAAATAACATAAATAGTTATTTACTTATAGATTACACGAATATCTATAAGAACGGAATTTCAGAGCGAATTCGGATGGCTTTTACACATAATTTCAGCAGTACTTTTACTACTATTTAATTTTAATTCCAAACTCTTTAATCGCCATCCTGAAGGGAATACAAATTAAAAGTATCCAGACTACGCTAGAACTCAGCAAGCGATTGTGTTGTACCCAATAATTAGAAAAATAAATAAAGTAAGGGGGAGTGCAGACGAATAAATTTATAATTGCCGGGGGCAGCCAACTTCAAGCGTTATTAACTTTTTCCTCCACCCGCCGCGAATGCCTCTCGTCCTTTGGTCAGCCTAAAAACTGTTCAACCCTCATTAATTTTATGAACTCCTGGTACTTATTTCGGTATATATTTACAGGATTCATGAATAAACACCGTTAGAAGAGATTTTAATAACAATATTAATAAGGTTGTTTTGTTAATTGATTTTGTAAGTTGGACTAAAATACTTTATTATAGAGAATTTTGTCTTAAGGTTTGCAGTCGTAATTGTTTTAAAGGCATTTATGTAGCAGACAATAGTTGTCTGCAATTTCTGTCAAAGTTATTTTTTTATATAAAAAACGTTTCGATTACGTGTTAGTGTAATAAATATCTGTTCTTTTTTAAGGTGTGTGGTTAAGGCACCCGACTCTGATATTTCATGAGTGGGGTTGTATGTTTAAATACGGACAAGTACTGAAGTCAAGAGTAGTAAAGAAATAACGTTGTAATGCCATTTCAAAGAAAATTTGATACTTAATTTAGAAAATATTATAAATAGGTAAAGATACTCAATTACGAACTTCTACATACAAATACATACATAGGTACTTAGTTGTGGCTTTGTGCGTTTATTAGTAAAGTCTCGCTAAATCATTGTAATGCCAACAAAACTTTTCATCTTATACAAAATCACAAAATGCTAAAGCAAAACCACACCATATGTTTTTATTTGCCCATTTATCGCGATTTGAATAGCAAACTAAGTCTCGAACATTCTAAAGTCTGATTCAGTAGCAAGATGCAGTTATCAGTCTGAGACCAGCTTACCCGTAATGCTAATCTCACAAAAAACGAGCATTATTCAAAACTAAAAGATTTAGCTCGAGTATTCGCTGTAAATTTTCCCTCTAACGTTCATAAACTTAGAAAAACATACGTGAAAACTGCATTATGAAGAGCTTCGCGGGTCACTAGCTGTTTGGCAGCGAGCCCCGAGAACAGCGGGAGAATTAAGTGAAAGTGAACAATAAACACTTGCGTTTGTGTGCTGTATCGTATCACGCTGCTACTTACGGTAGCGGGACAATTTAATGCGAGTAAAACCATAGCTAAACTATATATATAATTATTACGTTCACGTAGCTCTGAACTCTTTTTAAACATTTTGGGCAAATGAAAGAGGATGAAATTGGGCATAATCAAAAATCAAAGTTTATATGAACAAGGAGGAATGAAACAGAGAGAAGCATAAATAAAACGAAATGAAGCCAAAAGAATTTTCAATTATTGATTAGCCTTAATAATTACCTTTAGTATTCATAATTACCTTTAGTCTTACACTAAGCGTTCCGCTTACCGCGGTCGCCGATTTCGTGGCTCCGTCCTATCCATATGTAAATGTGGGGCCCGCCTCAGTCGACGTTTCAGCGATTCCAAATTGTAATATTATTCAAATAACACATTTATACGTCATACAGATTTATGTACAGACGGTATTAAGAATTTAATTATGAGCCAAACTTATGATATTTCTTATTACATTTTTTTTCTAGAAATTTCACGTAAATTTTCCAGTTTACACAATTTATTCCAAACAGTCTTGATTAGCTATTTGTAATTGAAGTTGATTTTAATTTTGTCTACAAGGGTCTTGTTTTAACAAAGTGCTTACAAAATATTCTTTGTTCGAGTAATTTCGAGAGTTTTATTTGAAAAGATTATTCTAGAATGTTTTTAAGTTGAAATCAGCGAGCAAACACGACTTAAAATTAGTTTAGTCGACGACAGGTTCAAAGGTTTTGACAATCAAGTGTTCATGTCGAGTTTAAATATACCTATGAAGTGAAGTGTAAAAAGGTGACTTATTCAAAGAAAAGTTGTTTTATTATTGCTTCACTTTTGTTAAATTCTTATTGAGTATCTTATTTATAGACTTTATTGTCCTATTTTATATTAAGAAAATCGGTCGAGTATGAGTTGTATACGCAAACGAAGGCTTGGTATTACGATCAAAATAGATTATTATTAAAATCAGGCAGCAAGAAACACGCCGAAAAAAAACGCACTTTTTGCGCGTTTGCACACCCTTTAACTTTAATATATACAAATCTTTATTCAAAATTGTTCCTCTGTACGTTGTTGCCATCAGCGAAACAACTTATTTTAAAGAAAAAAATACATACTTACACTTTATTATTAAACCAAATTCACTAAACTTGAAATAAATCTCACAGTTAGCCGTCAAAGTAATTCATTGCGGTAAGAACAATGTCAGTGATGTCCGTTTAAGTCTAAACAAAAAGGAAATGCTTTAATTTGCGAACAAAGCTTCCGGACGAATTAGTTGTGGCTTTGAGCATTTGTTTTTGTAACCTAAGGAACTGTTTTCTTATTGATGTTCTAAAATTGTTTTGTATTTCGATAAGATTTTTGATTGGTTTCTACTTTTTTTTTGGGATTGGAAATCATCAAATGATTCCTGAAGTGTCAGACTTCTACTGACTAAAACCCATCCATGTTCCTTCTCCATGGCCCTCTGTGTCCGGGGCCACGGTATCTCTTTTGAACGGGATAGAAAAACGTTGGAATAATATTTTTTTTTGCTTAAAGATTTTCTAAATTACAATGTAAGATTTTCTTTTAGCATGCACCTGTTATCTCTTCACCACTTTGGCAGACTATTAGAGAAAGCCTAGGACATTATATTGTTCTATTTTTACTATGTGCATATTTGTACCTGTTTATATAAATAAATAAAGTAAATTAAGTAAAGTAACAATTATAGTTTGAAGAATATAATCAAAATAATAATCTAAATACGATCACAAGACCTAATAATTTATATACCTAACGTAAATTCAACGCAATATGAAATTAAGATGTCATTTCATTTATTAGTCCATCGTCTAATTACAAATCTAAAAGAGCATCAAATTAGTTTCTCGTCTCATCATTTGGTACTCTGATTCTTTGACAAGTAACAGAGTGGGGCTTAATGCGTTGTCAAAGAATCGCGTTTGAGAACTATTTACTAAATTGAAAAAGCGTGTCCTCGGCCGGTCCTCAAAATAGAGGAGTGAGGAAAATCAAAGCGAAAACTTGAGGACAGTTAGATGTACCTCTGAATGGGTACAACACTTGAGGACACGTGTCGAGAGTGTCGGTCCACGACGTTGATTTCTGAAAATCGGACCGCAATTTTCTTTCAAGTGTAGGTAGGTAACAATTTGATGGAAGGTTTTGGCTTTTAATATTGATACTTGTTTTCGTAGGCGCAAAAGACATTAGATACACTTTGTGACTCTATTATTGGTGAATTTTGATGTTAATATTTTGTCTTTCAATGCGTACCCAATATACCGAGAAACCAGTCCGCTTAAGAATTTTTTTTGGTAACCACTCTGTTTTAATTTGTCCTAATTTAGTCTTAAAAAACAAAGACGCAAGGACGAAATGCAAGGTTTAAATCAAACAGTTTTACGATTGGCATACCCAAAATCTGCACCAATAAAAAATAAATCCATCAAGGCGTCACTGAGTTTTCAAAATACATAAAAAAAAACCAACAAAATAAGACCCTTCTTCTTTTCGAAGTCGGTAAAAAATATAACGCACTTGAATTCAGCGCACTCCGCAAAAAATAGCAAAATAAAAACCAGGACCAATTCGACCACATCCAATATAACATTGAGTAAACAGCAAAAAGACGTGAAGTGTTCAAAAGAGGCGTGCACATCAAAAAAACGTGATAACTAGCGTGAAGGGGTGACAAGGACCCTCACTCTTTCAATAATACCTCGGAGTCTGCAATAAAATTGTCAAGATCTGCTAACGACGCAGGTTCTTCGAATTGAGATAAACACCGTTTATGAAACGGATTTTGGGGGTATTAACACGGATTTTATCAGTTATACGCATTTTGTAAGGAGGATTGCAAAAAAATATGTGTTTGACAGAGTAATATACTAGATGTATTTTTGGTCTTGCTCAACCCGCTAGGAGATGATTCTACCCATACAAACAAACAACTTTTATTATGGAACCAACTCTGAAATTGCGAAAAAAATATCAGCTGTTTCAAACATTATGGTCGGAGGGCATTGAACTTTTGTTAGTAACAGCTGATATTTTTTTCGCGATTTCTTAGTTGGTTACATAATAAAAGTTGTTTGACCAAAAATACACCTAGTATGTTGTTAAGGTATCGATAGGAGTAATACTAACTTACCTGGCTTCTTTTTTACCTTAATTTTTTACCTTGATTATCATTGAGATAAGATTGAAAAAACCCATTTGAGAAGAATTGACAACACTATTTTTTGTACACTTAACTCTAAGCTTTCTTTACTAAAAATAAAATACACAATTGAATAAATACATTAAATATTGGTGCAATATTGTAATTCAATTCAACATCTACTAAACTCTTTAGCAATTAAGACACGAATATACGTAGTTTGCTTATTTCGTAGCAAATATTTAAAATTGAAGTATTGTACCAATATTACCTCGTTAAACATAGTAGACAAAAGATCTTTTCTTAGAAACTGGGCAATATTAGATTTAGTTTTTCTGCGTAAAAAGTAACGAAAGAAGAATACACTTCTATTTCAATTGACAAAACTTTTCCAACGTGATTTTCCCCAATAGAAGTACCTACAGTTGAAACTAATTTGAATTTGAACAATAAAATGTCCAATTTCATTTATGTACGGAACCCCATACGACGACATTTAGGAAAAAAGTTAATGGTGCTTAAAGCTTGGCCGCTGTCCTGTAATTACGAATTAAAAAGTTCGTCCGCCGGACCCCAGTTTTTTCTCATTTATTTGGATGTGAAGATAATATTGCACCCCAAATCTATTCCTTTTGCACTCAACTTAGATTTTTATGTCCAAACCGTAAAGTTTAAAGTCCGTTGACAACACATCTAATTACTTTTAATGTTATCTTCTCATACGAGACATTTGTATGTATGCATCTATTTATAAAGAGACAGAAAATTAACTTTTACGAGTACGTATTCGGAAAAGTCAGGGTTATTCATATTGTATGTGAAATGTTATTGGTTTGCTCCTAATGGCTTTGGCTTTGATGATATTTGGAAAAGACATTTGATAGGTAATTATATTTCAAAGGATTTTTTGATTTTTCGTCAAGCTGAAGTGGTTCTTATTCTAATGTCTTCAAATATTAATTTGGTAACTATGGCTCAGCTAGTAACAAAAAATAATAAAATTAAACTGGTTTTCTGAAACAAAAAAACTATTTTCTTTAAATATTAAATCCAATACGACAACATTTCACAGTAACTACAGAAATAAATAAAATATTCACGCAACAATGTGCCGAAAAAACTACATAAAAATGACATAATAATATATTACGTTCTTCGTATCATTTTCATTTAGCAATAAAACAACCGCATGTATATAAAAATGATTCACAATGCGTCTATAATAAAACTGTCGCGTAGAGAATCCGTCGCGTCGAGATTAGAGGGTGCTCCCATTATTGTTACAGTATTATTTTGTTGTTTTACGACAGGAAAATAATAAGCACCGCCGTTTATGACGTACAATAAAATTCGTATTAGAAGAGGGACCATTGTTTGTGGGAAAAAACGTATTTATTTTTCTGGAGATAGTTTCATCAATTAATGTTAGTTTTGTATAACTGAATTTACGGCATATTTTCTGTTAGCTTTATTTGGTTTAAGGTTCCCTAATGGTACGGAATTTTCGTTCGGCAAAACTGGCTGAAAAGTCTGCATTATAAACATGAAGAGTTTCGACAAAGCACAGGTTCCAAAACGTTCGCAAAAATCAGACAGTTTGGACATGGTCGAGTGTAAAAAAGGAAAGAGCGAATGGAATCCAAAAGCGAAATACGGAAAATGCAGGAATGATGCAGTATGTACATTAATGTGTAGATCGAAGAAGGTTTTTCACTGGCTCGACTGTATATTTATTAATTTTATATGGAACTATTACTGTCTAGCTTTCTGGAAACATTCCTTACCCTCGGAATCCTGGCAAGTATTTGATATTTTCAATCACTTTGATCAGCAAACAACTCAAAAATCTTCATCCAAAATTTAAATAAGCTTGTTTGAAAACAAAATAGTTTGCGAACTTAGATAGGAATATCAATATACAAACAAAATTATCTTTACAAGTTGTTGAACTCGACAAACTTCGGCAACTCCTTAGTCTTGATTGATGGATGGTTCGGAGTAAAAAACATTTATTTTTGCTTTTAAAATGCTGGAGAAGACATTTATCGATGAGACAACATTCCTAGCCTGTAAATAGTAAGAATGAAACTAAATCGATGTGGGGATTACATTGATTTTACTGCGTTTAATATTTGAGTGGTGCTAAGAGCGACGCGACGGTGCATCCAGACAAGCCGTGCTCACCAAAGTGCTTTGTTTTCTTGACTATAAACTTTAAAACTTAGGGAATACTTGATGGACTTTTAATAACTGCAAGAAGTGCATTGAGCTATGTTTTGACGTTACTGCTTTAATGTAGGTTTGGATGAAATGGTTTTTAGACTGTGGACGTACTTAGCTGTCTCTGCTTGAGATAATTTTCGTAATCGGGTTGAGTATTTAAAATCTTATAGATTTTACTTTATACAAAATTAATTACAGGGTTTGTAAAGAAATTTAAATGCATGAATTTTTTTACAGTAATAAGTCTATAATTTGGGTATATTAGCGGAAGTACTTATTCTAAGTAGACGAATATGCGGTCTTAAGCTAGATGTGTGATACAGATATAAGATTAAAATTACACCATGCTTATACTAGGAGCTTTATACTAACTGAGCGTAGCTTTCTACTAGAGCTTTTTTAAATTGAACCTTTAGTTGGTGAATATTATCACGCTATAAATAAAACAAAAAAAAAACTGTCAAATAATAGTACAGAATCATCCAAGAAATATTTCTGATTTTCCATCACACAAGTAACACCAAACACGCTTTTTACGGCATCATTACATATCCAGTGACCACAAAAGTAGCTTCATAAAACCCCAATCAGAAAATAAAAACGTGCAATAGCAAAAAAGTCTTTATCAGACCTTCCAGTTGGGTCGTAATTGTAGCAACAACAAAAGGGGGCATGGTATGGGAGATCAATGGTGGCCGTTGGCTCGATGTATTTACAGCCTACTGCACTGTAAATCTGGCGATATCTCGCTACGCCTACGGCAGTTGTTTATATGTACCGTGGGTAAGCTTGGCGGTTTTATTACCTCTTGTAAACGGGCCTTCAAAACTTGGTACTGCATGTTTAAGATGGTTTGTTTCTGAAACAAAAATGATTAGAAATATAATTTAATTTAGCTGCAATGAAGTTTTTTTTTTAAAGAAAAGCCGTTGGTCCCGGTCGTCATTCGAACTTTGACTGTTGTTACGGATAGCCAGAAGCCAGAAAGTCTGACCAGCCTTACACAGGGGTACCGTATCGCCTAGTAACTGGATTGCGGAGGCCTGATAAGCAGTCGCTTCAAGTAAAACACTGCTAAATCCGGTTAGGCTAGAAGCCGATCCGAAACCTAGGAAGAAGATGATGATGAATTTTTTTTCCAAACTTTTAATTTAATGAATTTCCTTTATTTTTAAGGCCAGTGTATTTATCATTGCGTATCGTATTATATGTCGTGGTCCACTGCTGGGCATAGGCTTCCTTCAAAGAGTGCCAGCCATAGTCTTAGACCAGGGAGGAAAATACAATCGGTATTTTTTTCTATGCACTGAAATGTCCTTGTATTGCACTGAAACTTGTTTAACAATAATGTCTATTATATGAATGTGCATAGATGTTACATTAAATCCTTTAGCACACTTCATAAGTTCTTTTTATAAAATTTCATCTAACATGCTCGGCTAAGCCATATTATTAAAATGCTCAAACTTTTTAAACGCTGCTTGTACTTTATTAAAAGTACTTAATAAAATATTTAGCAATAAGTAAGTCGTAGTATTTTGCGGTTTAATATGAGTTTTATGAACGTTTATTATGTTGAAACGGGTGCTGTACGTAAAAGGTAAAATGTGGTAGTAAAAAGTGAGTCTGGTGACGGCCCACTGATCTTACTGGTTCGAAATCGGGTAAGTATACTAAACTGAGATGAAGTCAGCAGGCCGAGGCCTATTCATCATTGTTATTATTAACCAGCGTCAGTACACTAGTCTTTCTCGCTATTTAGCGCCGATCTTGGGCTACTACACTAATTGTGGCTCCATCTGACCATCATCTGGTGTAGTAAATCCCTCGACACTTACCTCTCTACATCAAAACTTTTCAAAGTATTCCGAAACTAGTAATGAACTCGAAAAACACTCCTCTTCCCCTTCAACAAAGCGCAAAATTAGAACATTTACCTTGTTAAAACTTGTAAACCAGTCAAAACGGCGCACTAAAAGTTTACGTAACCAACTAAAAAGCGAAATCAGAAGCAATCCAACACCGAAATATAGTCTCATTATGCATCAAGGGTACATTCGCAACAATCGTCTCGTCTAAAGTCTAGACAAAGCTGTACCTAAGGTTTGCTGCCAATTGCGCCGCGAAGACTCAAGTACTCCTCTATTTAAATATTTCCTTGCAATTAATTTAATTTAGTTAACAAAAGAGAACGGTGGGGAGTGTTCTTATTCACAATTAGTGAGACATAGCTGCAATTGCTACAAGCAGTGCAGTGCTGAGTTAAGTATTTGGTGAGAGATGCAATTCGCTACGTTTCGCTGGTTTTGTTTTTTGAATTGATAAATCTTTGGTGTTTAAACTCGGTGGGGGAGTTTGGTGAATGAGAAAGGGTGTTGTGAGAGTAATTTTAAGAGATAGCGAGAAGATTTCTTTCGATTGTTAGGGGGACATAAGTCCGTGTAGAAAGGGTGTGTGTCTTAAGTATGTCCATAATTGTGCGAAAATATGTTTAACTGCTCGTTTCGTCTCATAGTGGCAATTTTGACTCCTGAACGTAGATTCTGAGTTCGGTTTCCGGGTCAGGAAAAGTGGTGGTTTGGTTAATAGGTTATAAAATGGCTATTAAAAAATCTCTGTAACAGCCTAGGCCTAGGAGTTGGGCTTATGACATTCTCCGACAGCACATAAAGCAGTTGGTTTCACTTAGTTGACTTTTCTGGATTTTTGAGACAGGAAGTAAGAAATCGGAATGTTTGTAATGAATAACTAGCTCTACAATATAATTAGCTCTAAAATATAATGACAGTAACTAGGTTGTGGAGGTCAGTTCGTCCACTCCATGTAAAAAAATAATTAGCAATGTCCATCAAAAAAACGAATCGCATTTTCCGTCTTTTTCCCCCAGGCTGTTTCACTATCAGCTATATAGTACTTAAGTACTACACTGTTACAGGCAACTTATCATATTACAGTGTAACTCAATTTGCCCCACAATTTCATATTGCAACCCACTAATTACTAATTCTGTTCATTTACCGTCACTTGCTTGCTGCTCTCCTAGAACTTCAACTCAGTTGTGTTATGGAGGTACGTAACCGAAACTATCGGATATCCGAATTAAAAATTTTTCTACTCGAAACCGTACCAAAACCGAAAACAAAAGTCCGAATAATTTCGGACAGGGATAGTCTGGCACAATTATGTCTTGTCTATGTCCTATTAATAGTCTTGGCAGGTTTTCGCGCCGAACCTACACGGCATTTTTATGTGATCTTAGAAAACAATGAATAATATATTTTGATGGTAACTTTGTTACTGTTTTTCGCTTTTTTAATTACTATGAGAAAAACATTTATAATTGTTTTTCTGGGATGATTTGTGTGATCACATAATAAAGCGTGTTTACTACTCGTACTACTCTTTACTAGTTATATATATTTGTTTTACTTTGAGAAATATTTTGTCTTTATTCGAGGAAAATATTTGCTTTGTTTTGTTTAGTTGTTATTAAGAAGATACATTGTTTTTTAGTTAGTTTTAAGTATAGACATTGTGGAAGCTTTTAAATTACAAATGTCGCTTAGCCGCTTTCTGAACAATAAAAAAATATTATATATTAAATATCCGTAACCTACCAATACTGCCTAAAACGATCGGATCCGAAATCAGTATAATTATTTGAAAATCCGAATCCAAATTCAGATCCAAAATTTTATACTCTAAACATCCTTGCTCCTACAGCATAAACTTTAAGTTAGGAACTTAATAAAAGCCAATTTTAAGTCTAATATAAAGTTAGTGTAGGATGAAATTATGTCCAGGCAGACCAAGTCAGTATTAATAGAATAAAATGGTTTCCGAAGTTGGATGAAATTAGATATTTTCTGCTAACTTTGTACTATTGCGGGCGGGTATTAAAACCTTAGAATTAATTTTTGCTGATTTTGATATTATGGCTAATACCAATGAAATATACAAGACTTTCTATCCCTGATTCCCTGGTCAATGTGTGTATGTGAGTTTATATATAAATAAAATAAATTGATAGCGGATGGCAAGGTTTTTTAGAGATGTTACCCACATTTATACATATTTTGAATCTTTCTGTGTCATAGAATAAACGCAAAGGCTCACCAATCCTAAGAGAAAATTTATATAAAAGATTTCTTTTAATAAATAAAAAAATATCATTGGACAACTCACACACGGTCATCTGATCCCAAATTAAGCAGAGCTTGTACTATCGTAACCAGACAACTGATAAACATACTTATATAATTTATAAATACAATTTAGATATATATTATAGATAAATTACACCCAGACACAGAACAAACAATCATGCGCATAACACAAAGTTTGTCCTTGGTGGGAATCGAACCCACGACCTCCGGCTTATCAGTCCAAAATAATTTATTTATTTGAACTTACAAGCTAACAGATGTACATTCAAAACGCTTACAAGATTAATTTAGAAAACTAATAATTTAACAAAGAGTAATATTTAATGAAAATGACAAAATAGTCAAAATTCATAACGGTCACTTTTACAATAAATTTGTTAAAAATGTCAACAGTTATAAAGTCAATAAATTAATAATAGCGATATATTATAAGTATAAGTAAATTATTTGAATGTCACAATAGGAATTTAATATATAAAACGGAATTAATGTCAGATAATTATGATAATGTCAATATAATGTTTATGCTACATAATTTAAAATTATGCGGAAATTATTAAACAAATGTCCAAATCCATCGGCAAATAAATCTATTTCGTGGTGTTGCACAAGTATATAATACAATCGTTGAGTGCATTATTAGTAAATAAATAAATCTCAAATCTGCCTTGAGCACACGTGATCAAGATCGTGCATTAGTGATCGAAAGCTCGTGCCTTCTCTGTATGATAAGAGGTCTTTGCCCTGCAATGGGACAGTAATAGGCAGTTATTATTACATTACCTAAAGTCTTAACTTAATTTCATCAACTATAAACGATACTGACATTAATAGGACTGGAAAAAGTTTTAACGTCATTATTAAATAGTATAACAAACTTAAGTTACAAGTTATTTATGTTACAATTATATTGCTAAAGTTCTTCGAGGTGAAAGTTCACTCAAAAAGCCAATAACTTCTAATGCACCTTTGATAATTGTTTTGTAAACACTTTAATGGAAAACTATCAGATATTGATAGACGTTCAAATATTAATAGAGTACTAAGCGACAGGTCCATTATACGTTAATTGGTAGGTACATTCAATTAACTTCTAGAGCTTAGGTTATTGAATCGGAGAACTCGGTGGTAGCGGTCGAGGTAGCGGGAGCGGTCAGCAATGTTAAACCATTTTTTAATTTGTAGTACAATATCAGTCTCAAATAGTTACAGTCTGTTAAAAAAATTCATAACCTTATGGAAGAATTTCCCTATGAATAATTCCTTGAAAATACCTATGAATACTTTTAATTTTATGAGTGAAATTAACTTTATGCTACTTGTATTTCGAATTACGAAAAAACGAAAGAAATTTTTTTTTGCAAACTAAGTCAGTCCGTATATCCGAAAGTCACACCCTGATTTGATTTACTTACACATTGACCACTTTTAGACTTTAGTAATCTGCGACAGATGACTGCAACCAGATTTCGAAAATTTTTCATTAAAAATATTTGCTCGTAGATGTAGTGTGCTAACCGCGTTGGGTTGTCTATTGTTTGCCCGAAGATTATATGCCATAATCATCATTTTCCCGAATTTCATTTACCCGAATTTCATTTGCCCGAATGTTTCATTTGCCCTAAAAGACATATGACATACTTTTAATTGCCCGAATTTTAGATACCATAAGATACGAATGCCATAAGTATTGTTTGCCATATTTTTATGTGCCATAATAATTATTAGACATAATATTTAAATGACATAATATTTAAATGGCATAACAAGTATTAGACAAATATTTAAGCCCCGTAATGGTTTTTTTTTTCTGTGCATGGTTGATGGTGGGCTAGGTCGACGGAGCCCCGCTTAGCGGGGCTCCTACTTCTGTGTGGTTTATAAAAAAATAACCACGAAGGGGATGGCGGGGTCTATTCGCTCGCTTCGCTCGCTCACACGACCCCGCCATCCCCTTCTAACCTAACCTGTCCGAGTCGGGGTGCCCTAAAGTCCCAATTGCATCCAATTTCTCTTGATATAAACAACCGTTATACACCCGATGTCGATGGCAAATTATGTTATGGCATATCATAATATGGCATGTGATAATTAGGACATGTGATAATTATGGCTTACAATGATTATGGTAAATGATGTTATGGTAAGTGACTTTATGGGAAACAATGATTCTGGCACGTGACTAATATGGCAAATGAGAGTAGGGCAAATGAGTATTATGTCGTATGATATTATGGCTGTTGACTATTATGGCAAATGAAATTAGGGCAAATAAAATTCGGGTAAACGGCGGTATACCAACCGCGTTGATATGAATCTATCCCTACTGTACCGCGACCGCTGCCGCAAATTACCCGGGCGTTCAAGAAAACAATATTACAATTAACCAATAAAAAGGTTTCAAAAGAAGAATGAACGTACTTAAATCTTCAACATTATTCAGAAATAACACAAAACCGCTACGAACAATAAATATTGGAGTAGACAATCAATTTAACGTGATACTGCGAAAGAGACAATTCAGAGTGACCGCACGATAACCAAAGGTTATTGAACCCCAAACTTTTTGAAATGAACAAAGAAATCTACGTGATTACGCGTCTGCTTATCAAATTGCACCTGGACAAAATTCTGTATTCACCTGGACAAAATTCACCTGAAGCCAACTTTTACAACCTATACTGTACGCGAATACAAATTGTTTGCCTTAGAATCGTAAAATGCTAACATGGATACCGAGCCATTTGTCCGAAGTAAATAAATATTGCTTTACTTAAGTTTGTGCTTGTGTTTCATGACGTGAAAGGTAAAACAATGTCGTTGGTTCGGAGACAAATGTCGAGAATTTATCGAGATTTCGGTACTATTGTTGTAGAGGTAATTTAGTGGAGAAACGGATTTATGTCGGGATTTTGCTTAGCTTACGTTGATCCTATCTTTGTAATTATATAGGTTGGTTTACAGGTCGACGGCTATTTTGTTTGGCACAGGTTGTACAGTAATACAGGTTGTAAAGGCTTATACGCTGGCAATATCAGTAATGTGTAGGTAATAGTTAATTTTGTGCTCAAAGTTGGAATATCTCTTGTAAACAATGTGACGTCATACTAAAATTGCTTAGCCGCAGAACAGTTCAGCTGCTTGGCGATAGAGGTAGGTGGTCGAATGTCCCTGGTCGAGGTTTTCTCGTAACAGCCCAAAGCGACCCATTAAATGATATAAATAATAAAATAAATAAATAATAAATATCTTAGGACAACTCACACACGGTCATCTGATCCCAAGCTAAGCAGAGCTTGTGTTATGGTAACCAGACAACTGATATACATACTTATATACTTTATAAATACATACATATTATAAATAAATTACACCCAGACACAGAACAAACAATCATGCTCATCACACAATGTTTGTCCTGGGTGGGAATCGAACCCTAACACTAACCACTAGACCAACAGAAGGGCCTGTTGGTCTAGTGGTTAGTGTTAGGGTTCGATTAAAAAAATATAAATAAATTAATATAATATATAAATATAAATATAATGATAGTTATTTTGTAAATAGCTTATGTAATAATATAACGGTTTTACAGATCAATTTTGCTATTTGAGACCTCTGATACTAAATCAAAGGTCAAAGTCTTTTTAAGTTCATACATTAATTATCTTTTTCCTACTAAATCACATTTTTAATTTTCGAAAACCTAATTAATCTGCCAACTTTAAAAGAATTCCAAATGTTACCAGACTTCTGTTAAAGTTTTAAGTTCAAAATACTACGAAAAAACTACGCGTTCTTTGAAATTATATAGACTATCTTTTAAGAGAGGAAATAAACTAGAACTTTGTAAAAACTTTGCAAATTACTTCAAAAGAAGAGATTTATACATTCTAAGTTTACAGTGGAAAACATAAACTACTGTTTTTTATACAAACAACTAAGAAAATATTGTAAACGACGCTTAATGAATGTGTGCTAACAAAGCCTTTGATGTTAAAAAGAAGAATAGAGTTTTTTGTATCGGTTTTTCTTTAGACTCTGCTAGATTCTAGTACTTTAATATTTCGGAGACTTTTGTTTGTATTCTTTGTAATTTTTGTAAGGCCTTAAAACCTCTGAAAAGGCTAGTGCGGTGACTTGTGTAATGCGCATATGATTGCGGAGAGGTACTTTGTCTCAGTGACCAAATGTAAGATTTTTTTAAAGTATTTTTATGGCAAAATATAACAAGATGTAAACATTTTTGAAATAGAATCAGCTACTTATTTTGAACAAACCATCTGTAGGAATTATATATTAGAAAATGATGTCGTTTCTACGTGAACATCGATTTTGTGCATACGAAGCCGAAATCCGTACTATCCGTACTAATATTATAAATGCGAAAGTAGCTCTGTCTGTCTGTCTCTTCTTCACACCTAAACCGCTGAACCGATTTTAGTGAAATTTAGTACAGATATAGTCTGGAACTCGAGAAAGGACATAGGATATCATTCATCCCGGAAATTACAGGAGGGGATTTCCGGACGAATTCGCGGACAAAAGCTAGTAAAAAATAAATCTTAGAATAAACAGTAACTATTTACGTCACGTGAACGTCCCTATATGTTCACGCTTTACGTTGTAGGTTCGCAACGTTGATACATTGTATGCCAAGCATTCGCCACAACCACTGACACTTGATTAATTATCCCGACGCGGCTCTCAGTTCAGATAACCGGCTGTTTTATACCGGGTTTAAAAGGACACAACACACTGCCGTCAACCAGGCTTTCTGGTCATCAACCTCAGTAGGGTTAGATAAAAAATTGTTGGTAATTAATTAATAGTCCTTATTTTTTGGTAAATAGAAAAAAACAAAGAGAAAGAGCATCAAAATTCTGGAGTGAGGGTTAAAGAGATTGAGAAATGTACCAAGGCGTGACGTCAAGCGGTGCAGTGGTACATTTCCAACTTGCAGGCAACTTCAGGGAATGTCTATAATAGTTACCGTGAACATAAAGGGCACAAGAAGGAACATGAGTGGGTTTTAGTCAATAAAAGTCTGACACGCCCTCCCGCCGCACCCGGGACGGGAGCAGTCATTTGATGATTTCCCACTCCACCAAAAAAAAAACTTCAGGTATGGTTCAGATCACAAACAAGGGCAGAATTCCGTGACTTTTTATTAAACGAATATCCCTGATGTCGACCGCGTAGCCACAGATACAATCGATAATAAAAATAATGACATAATATGATAGTGATTATATAATACAGTTTATTAAAGACGACTACATAATTTAGAATTAAGCTTTCAGCAATATAAATGTACAATAGCGCACTAGTGTCACGACAATAAACTTATTTAAATGGTACCACCTTAAATATTTTAATCCATCGTTTATTATTTAATGCATCAAGTTACTTATTGCAACCTTACAAGGCTTAAGAATCTAAAGGTTTCATCAAACGCCCATCCCTGTTTCTGATGATATGAATTTGTTTGAAGAGGCATTATTTTCCACTCAATGAGACAAAAACAAGATCAATAACCATATTCAAACTTTTCCACATATCTCCGTGTTAATCAAACTTCGCAAAGGTGGACCTTTCATCCCTCCGTGTAGTTTAAAGGTTTCTGATTGGCGCGCCGACTCGAACCTAATCCGGTTCCGCGACCCGGTGGAAAAAATCACTCACTACTATGACTCTTTTGAAAGCGTTCCGGTGTATTTTCGTTGAGCTGAAAACTTTTACAATACCGTGAACGGCTCAAGTTTAAACTCTCGCGGAAAGAGGGGATTCAACGATCATCTGGCTCCGTCTAATAAAAGGCCCGACGTTTCTGAAATATGTTGTCACTGCATAAACTTTATGACTTTAGTTTCGTCTACGCGAAAACTTTCCCCAGTGATGAAGCTGTTTTTGAGCACTCCTTTTGTCACACGTCAACTGCAGTCTAATAAAACGTAATATATGTGAGAAAATGAACAAGCAAAACTCCAAGAAAATTATCTGAAATAAAAATGTACACAGAGTCAAGCAAACGCCACATTAAACGAGCAATTATATGAATTTATATCCAGTTGGACGATGTTACGCAAATTTTATCGAAACCAATTTCGATAGTGCACAGTAATGTGACTAGCGAGATAAAATACGAACAAAAGCTATAATTTCTCGATTCTTGAATGGAATCTCCATAATTCGGCTTATATTTGCCGAGCCGTTTGTCAATGGCAGCCGAGAACGCCCCCGCACCGAACCGATATATTATTTCAAGTTATTTAATGTCGAGCCTTTTCAATTTATTTGCATATTTGTGATTTAGCATGTAGCTATAACGGTGCATGCAAATATAAAATATTTACGTTACGGTTAAAATCAGCTCTATAATTTTCATATACCGAAGCGTTCTAATAAATATTATGATATGTGAGTTATTCACGCTATTCAGATTTACGGAGTCAATGAAATGAATAGTGAATATTTCTATAACCTCAATTTGCTCAGTGATTAAATAAACCTAGAGATAACAATAATTTATTTGTTAAAAATATGCATTGATATGGTAAGGTGTAGGGGTTATTTAAATTACAAAACTGTACATGCCTTTGTGATTTGTTAACAATGCCGTACAAATTGAAATACACAATGCAATGGTTAATTACAATAACAATCAAATTGCTACCAATTTTAATTGATATTATTAAATTGCAATGACATAATATTGAGTTCAAATTTGGTAGACTAGTGTTATCTACTCAAATATTATAAAGAGGAAAGATGTAATTTTGTATTTCGTAAGGAAGGACAAAAAATGATTTGGAAACTCAAAAATGTTTGGTCCGACGTCTAATAAAATTATGATTAAGTATTATATATCTAGGTTACTAGCCGATATATCTAGGTTACTACTTTACCACTACGCTAAGACGACGAGGAGCGGAGTATTGGTTTAAAATAAAGTAATCGATTTTTTTCTATGCTCTTACAGTTATTTTACTATTTTTTTTATGTTCTATCTACAATTCATAGAGCAATTTTTTACACTACAGATATATTCTTTACTGTTTACATTTTGAACGAATTCTCATTAAGTACAACTCTATTCTGAACATAAAATATGACCCTTAAATCAACCTTAACAGAGTTATAAACGGAAAAGCCGACCCCATTCGTACACAATATTCAGAATACGTAATTTACCATTCCCAATTTCGCATCAATAGCTGTGATTTAAGTATTTCCCGTATCATTTGTTTCTTCCTGGATTTCAATATAGCATTTTTTATTTTGTTAAATTGCTTTTCTTTGTACACCCCTCTTCATATGTGTGTGCGTGGATGGTTCTAACACAGATTTGTTCTTAAAGTACGACGGTTATTTGTTTTTAGCTCACGGCGAAATTGATCATTTTTCGTTGTTTATTGCGTACTCTATGAGTGATGTGTTTTTGAATAAGTTAAGATATGTCTAGGTTTATTTGATTTTCTCTCAATACAGATCTTGTCAGATAAGTTTGTTTGCTTTTAGAAAGGAGATATGTTTTAGCGTTCGTTTCTAAATGTCAAAGGGCGATGTATTTTTGTATCTGGCAATTTGTTTCTATTCTTGCGTCAAATTAAATGAAGAATATTTAATGACAGAATTGTCAAATTAAGCAATAGTAATTTATAAAAAAATATTTTTCATAAATTTTATAATGTTTGCTTGTATTTTAATAAGACTATAATTAAGGGAAATTGATGTGATTATGCTAGTATTTGCTGCCGTGTAGCGTATATTTTTATTTTTCATCTTTATGGAAGAGTCGATATGAATCGTTTCAATTTTCTTCAATTAAGATTAGCTTGTGAACTATTGTACCGTTAGTATAAAATATGTTTATCACGATAATCGTTAATACACATTTTTAGATAGTACATTCGAAAGCTTTATAAAATTTGTTTGTAACTGCATTGGCCTCCAAAACTTAGTATCTCACTTGAAATTTCAATATACTAACATTACATTTAGTAGTAGAGTTTGAAAATAACAAACAATTACAAACTTTATCAACTTTCTCTAAAACTAAATAAAATTTAACTCTTTTTTAACCCTTTTATTATTTTCTTCTTTCTATTTTCTTCTTTTATCTTGTGTACTTTCAATTGTAAAACTTTTGTTCTAAGTTTAAACATTAGAATATGGCGGACGGGCTTCTACACGAAGAAAACACTCCACCATATTATACGTAAAACTGTTTATTGTAAAACTATACAACGGACATTCATAAACATAAAACAGGAAAGATAGCGACTTAGATAGGTACTAAACTAATAGAATACAATAGCGAGTTGGGGCGCCGAAGCGGCACGCGAGGCGCGGAGTTCGCGAATACAGAGCGCGTGCGCAGGCAACGGGCGTACAATTCCAACTCACCGCTGCTGTGCTGCAGCGGGTAGCATCGCAGCGCATAGAGGTGCGCCGAACTAGAGACACACCTTTTAGTAGCGAGCCGGTACACGGCGTAATCTATAGGTGCGGGGAGTGACGTGTGGGATAGGCACTATATCCTCCCCCTCCAAGTCGGCAGAAGGCTCTGGAGCTGACTTGGCAACCGGAAACTTGCCAGGCACGTCTATTGACGGTTGGCAGACGGGACGACTAAGTGTGTCCGCTACCACATTAGCCTTACCCGGAGTGTATTCAACATCCAGGTTATAAGCTTGAATTTTCAGGGCCCACCGTGCAAGGCGACCGCTGGGTGTCTTCAAAGACAAAAGCCACTTCAGAGGCTGGTGGTCGGTTGCAACGCGTACTTGGGCTCCTTCCAGATAACCACGGAACTTATCCAGGGCCCACACTACAGCCAACGCTTCCCTCTCTGTCGTGGAGTAATTTCGCTCTGCTGCCGATAATAACCTACTACCATACTCAATAGGTTCCTCAGACTTCGAATCCGGACCTTGCATGAGCACCGCGCCAAGGGCATATGCACTAGCGTCTGTGCGCAGAATAAAAGGTTTCTCGAAGTCTGGCTGGCGCAGGATAGGACTCGTAGTGAGTCTTCGTTTAAGCTCGTTAAACGCATCGACCTCTCTATCTCCCCATTTCCAGGGTCTATTCTTTTTAGTGAGATCGTTCAACGGTAGTGCAATTTCAGAGAAGTGGGGGATAAACTTTCGAAACCGTACACAAGTTTGCAAAAAGCTTTTTAACTCCTTATGGTTAGAAGGAGGGGCCATATCCACAACTGCTTGCACCTTCGTCGGATCGGGTTCTATACCTTGGTCCTTATGAGCGGGCATCACCCGATATGGAGGTGTAGAGATGGGCGGGGCTTTCCCTGTGTCTATCTTGTGCACAGCGGAGGGCGTAGGCCCTCCCCCTGTACTGAAGATATCTTCATTGCGATCTAGTAGCGCAGCCAACTTGATCCTGTCGGCTGGTGGTAGCAGGATGCCCTCGCACTGACGGAGGTCCACCGTCGAATTGACCGCAGCTCGGTCTTCGCTTTCATATTGCAGCTCGTAGATGTCAGTATTGCGTAAAGAGAAACGATTTCTTTCGAAATCAAGTACCATGCCAGCGTCCGCTATAAAATTCATGCCCAACAGGGACTCGGTTGCGCCTGGCAAGACTATAAAAAGAGTGTTAATTGACACTCCCTGCACCTTTACATTAACTACGGCTGTTTCAACAATTTGGACCCTTTTAGTTCCATCTGCAAATCTTAACTCAGTCTCTACACTATTGAATACTTGGCCATTAGCACGTAAATGTCTTGTTAAACTTTCACTAGCAACGCATTGCTTCGCACCTGTGTCTAATAACGCGGTACCTACAGCACCGAACACTTGCACATTGAAAATAGGACGCACTCGTGGGTTTAAAACTTTTACGCCTACGGACACTGACTGGAACGCGGTCGTAGCTGGAGAAGCAGTGCGTTTTCCTTTGCATACTGCGCAGTTCGACCGAATAACTCCGGGAGCACCACATCCGAAACACGTAACGGACTGGCGCTGCTCCGTCTGGACCGGAACTGGTTCGCTTTTGACAGGCTCCACAGTCGTCTTGCATCTATTTTCAAGTTTTCGGCAGTCCTCTTTGACATGTCCGAACATTTTGCAGAATGTGCACCTAGGGCGAGCTTTGCTAGGTGGGTGCTTATTTTCTTTATTTGACGAAGCACCAGCTGATGATGAGGTCGAATCATGACCAGTCACCTGCGGCGGCGTCGGCGGCAGGGTGGCAGATGCAGAAGAAGGTCGTTTAGTCGGCGCAGCAGCGCACCCTTCCTCGAGAATGTCCTCCACTACTCGAGCCTGTTGCAACAGCTCGGTGAACGAAGAGAAGGCACTCCTCACTACTCTTTCCCGTATTCTCCTATGGAGCAAGCCGTACACCATATCCAGCTGTACAGGATTCTCAGGTAACGTACGTAACGGTAGCTGGGCGATTAGGGCTCTTACCCTACAAACAAAAATATCAGTACGTTCTTCTCCTTGCTCTCTACTGAATATCTCTCTGTATATCCTATGAGGTGGGAGACGTGGACCGAATGTCTGACGCAATAAATGAATGGCCTCATGCCAGCTTGTGACCGAGTGTTTCACACCCTGCCACCAGGTCGCTGTAAAATCAGTGAGCAGCATTGGCAGGCCTCTCAATGCCATGTCGTCGTGAACACCAACACAGTCTTTATAAATTTGAATGACATCTATAAACGCCAGGACGTCACCAGTACCATTGTACCTCGCCGTACAATTAGAGAAGTTTGTACTCACAGTCGTCGGCGGAGGCGGCGCGCCCAGTGTAGGCGGCGCTGAACGCAAAGATTGCAGTAGGTATACGAACTGATTGTCCGACATGATGATGGGCGCCGACATCGGCGGTTGCGGCGAGGCGACGGGCGGAGCATGCCCGTGCTGCGGCACCTGCGAGTACACAGGCAGCTCACGCTTGTACAGCGGTGGCGGTGATGGGGCAGAGGCGCCGGCGGACGGAGGTCCAGCCAGCGGCGGCGTCGATGTTCGCACATCAACGAATAATGCGCCTCCATCAGAAGTAGACGGCAACGCGCCGTCGTGCTGTCCACCAGCAGTAGTGAGCATGTCTACAGGCTGCTGTGTAGCACGCGAAGCACTATTTCCACGCGATCGTGTTAGCACCACGTTTTTATATATACTTATTTGTTGCACTAGGTATAGTTCTGACGTAACAATTACGCAATAGTCAAAAAGTCTAGGTGACGCGAACGTTCAAAACACTAGGTATATTTACACAAAACATTTACAGGTCTCTATCCTAGAAAACAATGAAGCGTCATAAACACTATAAACACTAAAACCTACTGTACTATACACAAAATGATTTTATAATTACGACTTGCCTATCCTAGGTAACCTAACACTACGTATACCTAACCTAGGATGATTCAAATAATAACTAAATTCAAGTTCGTAAAATAAAAGTACAGAAAGCGCGGGAAACTGCGAGAGTTTTAGCGTTCCAATATGGCCGTTCGCGTTGCACGATAACTACACTCGTAAGTCGCACCCGAATGTTTTACAACGTAATTACGACAAAATCCACTATATACACTGTATTTGGTAATCACAATAGTCACAAATACACGATTGAACACAAAAGTACCTGCGAAAAGTAACGAATCTACGAGGGGCGCGGGCGCTGTACATAACGAGTATATAACGCCGCACGAAGAAAACTCGAGAAAGTCACTGTTTCGAACACTTGTTCACTGTTTTTCGAGTCGTTGTCGCACTCAATAACAGTTTTAAATACAAAATAAGTTATGTTTATCCGGTTTTCACTAAACTCGGCCGCACGTTGGGACGCCAGTTATGGCGGACGGGCTTCTACACGAAGAAAACACTCCACCATATTATACGTAAAACTGTTTATTGTAAAACTATACAACGGACATTCATAAACATAAAACAGGAAAGATAGCGACTTAGATAGGTACTAAACTAATAGAATACAATAGCGAGTTGGGGCGCCGAAGCGGCACGCGAGGCGCGGAGTTCGCGAATACAGAGCGCGTGCGCAGGCAACGGGCGTACAATTCCAACTCACCGCTGCTGTGCTGCAGCGGGTAGCATCGCAGCGCATAGAGGTGCGCCGAACTAGAGACACACCTTTTAGTAGCGAGCCGGTACACGGCGTAATCTATAGGTGCGGGGAGTGACGTGTGGGATAGGCACTATAAGAACAATATATAACAAATTTTAAAAAGCTCTCATAATTCAATTTACAGATAGAATCAAACGCAACCACAAAATAAAACACAAAACATCGTTATCTAAGTCAATAAAATCCCCGTAAATATCTCTTAACACAAATTCATTTTTGATTGCTTGCTCACATGAAAGCAATGTTATATCCGGGGTGCCTTTTAACAAGCACAAAACTCGAGTCAGCATCCATGCAAAACATCATTCATTACTCGCTGACAATAAATAGATTATGTGACGTCAAAAAGTGCACAACACGACGGTTTTTTCTGCCCTCGTTTCTCGTAATACAATAATCAAAGGAATATGAGGGGATCACGAATCAAATGTCTACATATGGAGCGATAAAGAAGTAAGATTTGGAGATTGGGGTGGTAGGGTTGTGTGTTGTTGAACTTTTTTTTTTGGTTAATTTTTTTTCTTCTTTTTTAATTTTTATCACCGTTGCCGTAAAAAATTAAAATGTTATATTTTTCGGTTTAAAAAAGAGTTAAGTTAGATGCATGCACAATGATCGCTGGTCTCCCTGCTTGGGTAAAAGTGGCGAATTGTCCTTAACGTACTATGAGGGCTGATTCAAGGAAAGAAGGAAAAGAAGTCTTTAAAGGACTTGGGGTAAAGATTTTTGACCAACTGTGGATCAGTATAGTGGCTAGGGAAAAAAGAATTAAGTTGAAATTTTCGTATTCATGAATATTCAACTCCACGTCTCAATGCGAATTTTAATGTGCACAAAATAATACACCTAAGAACGGTTAATTAATGTCCAAAAAGGGTATTGTTTTATTATTTAACTAGCTTTTGCCCGCGGCTTCGCTCGCGTTAAAAAGAGACAAAAAGTAGCCTATGTTACTCTCCATCCCTTCAACTATCTCCACTTAAAAAATCACGTCAATTCGTCGCTCCGTTTTGCCGTGAAAGAAAGACAAACAGACAGACAGACAGACACAATTTCCCATTTATAATATTAGTATGGAAGGATATTATTTAAGTTCATAAACTTATATTTTCTTAAAATTGCGCTTACATTTTCTATTAACCACTTCACACAACTGCGCGCCTAGTACTTTTGATTGATTTAAGTACTAAGTATCTCAGTATTTTAAATTTTCTCACATTAACACTTCACATTAACATTACTGCGCTCCTAGTACTATTGTTCTCTTAAGTTTTCAATCTTTAATTGAATTTAGAATTAACTATAGGGGAAAATGATTCATCTTTTATAATTATGCTCTCGTCGATTTCTCATTATTTTTAAGATGTATTCTGCTATTCGAGGTGGGGACAAATCCAACGAACCAAAAACCATAAAAATTGGTCTAGCCAATCTCGAGTTATAAGTGTTGTAACAAACCCGACTTTGTTTTATATATATATACTAGCTTTTGCCCGCGGCTTCGCTCGCGTTAAAAAGAGACAAAAAGTAGCCCATGTTACTCTCCATCCCTTCAACTATCTCCACTTAAAAAATCACGTCAATTCGTCGCTCCGTTTTGCCGTGAAAGAAAGACAAACAGACAGACAGACAGACACACTTTCCCATTTATAATATTAGTATGGATGGATATTATTTAAGTTCATAAACATATATTTTCTTAAAATTGCGCTCACATTTTCTATTAACCACTTCACACAACTGCGCGCCTAGTACTTTTGATTGATTTAAGTACTAAGTATCTCAGTATTTTAAATTTTCTCACATTAACATTACTGCTCTCCTAGTACTATTGTTCTCTTAAGTTTTCAATCTTTAATTGAATTTAGAATTAACTATAGGGGAAAATGATTCATCTTTTATAATTATGTTCTCGTCGATTTTTCATTATTTTTAAGATGTATTCTGCTATTCGGAGCGGGGACAAATCCAACGAACCAAAAACCATGGAAATTGGTCTAGCCGATCTCGAGTTATAAGTGTTGTAACAAACCCGACTTTGTTTTATATATATAGATATAATTACAGCTTCATTAACTACCGTCTCTTTCCTTAATGATACGCTTTTTATGATAGTCCAATTACGAGGATGATATTTTAATAATATCAAAAAATCCACGATATCAATTTGATACACTCAATACCCTACCTGCTTTTGTTATTTAAGTACCAAGGCCACAGAGACTGGAACAGCTGTCACGCATGAGATAATCTTCCAAGTAGCGGAAAGCGCGCCCTCTGCGAATTGCGACTTCGTCATGTGATCCCCCGGCGCCTACCAGGCACACATGATAATGCGAAAAGTAATTTTTATATTAAACCTTTGCCAAAACATAAAAGAGAGATTTCCGTGAGCATCTTACTCCAGCCCCAACGAATGCGCCGCATAAATTAGTTTTGCCGGAGATTGTTTGTTCAGTCGATGCTTTTTATTATTTTTACGTTAACATTTTATGAGTTTTTCATCGTCGGAGTCGTTGGTTAAACATTTTGTGTTGCTATTACATTTTAATAGTGGAAAACTAACAACCACAAAAATACATTTTGTGGTTGTTAGTTGAGAGTTCTTTCACCCAGGAATTGTTTAATTACGACTTTCGCTTCGTATGTTATATTTGTGTTGCTTGTAATATGCAAATTGAATAAAAAAAGTTGAGACTAGACGAGAGAGTTTTGTTCATATGCCGTTGAAACTTCCCGGTATCTGGCCAGTAATTAATTAAAAGCTTAGGTGGTGCCATTATGGGTTTTATGCTAATAGGCGGCGGCTAATATGGGAGCCTTCAAAGGGTCTGTACACGGGCGAAACATTAAATTTCAGCGAAGCGTGTGGCACAAAGCATCGTCGACCGGCCGCGTTGCGTTATGCACGTAGATTAGATTAGCGACCGTGTTTTGTTTTGGGAAATTCTAACCACCTTTACATGTCTGATACTCTGGTATCTAGAATTTCTAGTTGGAAATGTAATGCACTTAGTTCTCAACTGAATTAGCAATTAGTGGAATGAATGTGTAACATGATAGTTTATGAGGAGATTGTGCATAAATGATGATTCAAAGTGTCTAAATGACTGAATTCGAGTTAATTGAGTTAAGAACTTCGAATTAGTAAGTAATCGGAGTTAAGCGTTACTTTATATGTAATAAACTAACTTTATAATTCTAAATTCTCCTAATTGGTATTTAAGGGAGCGTTTTGTAATGAAGTGTCATATCTCCAGTGTGATTGTTCATTGCGTGCATACACAATATGCACGCGGGGTGCCGGCGGCAGGCGCGCGGGTGTGCGGGGGGCCTGGGCGGGCGGCAGAGCGGGTACCAGTTAAATTGAGGACCGCTACGCCCAGACTCTCATTTCCTCCATCCACCATTGTGTGCCACTCACAATACAAAACATTTTTTTACGAATTTCGACAAAAAGTGCTTTGAATTTTTTCCAATCTTCGCCTCTATTCAGCTCGTAAAAACTTATTGTCTCGCCGCGAAAGAGAGTAGGCGTGTCCTTTGGGAACGTTACCCTGAATCGCATTAAAGTACAATAATAAAATTTTACACAATTCTTAAAGTATGATTTAGTGTTGCCACATTAAACTCAAAGTTTCTTAATTTTATTGCTGCGATAATTAGGAGGATGATAACTCTTTAAGAACAAACATAATTCATTCAGAACTTCATGGAGATTTGCGTTTGAAATTGCCGTATTATACTAATTAATTGTTCTAAGGAGCCTTAATGGGCGTTATACGTCTCGAGATTTGTAAAATCTGTCAGTAAAACAAGAATAAAACATTCATCTCCATAAAGATTGTTTAGAGAGGATTATTTTGAAGCAGGTATAAAACTACATAAATAAACGTGTTTTACAAATAGTCTGCGTTATTTGAAAACCTCGGAAAAATTCAATTCTACAGACACTTTGAAATGGAAAATGGATTTTCATACCAAAACGAAACCTTAATATTTGTAGAATATAAAAATAAAACGTGGTTTCTATATTCATATCGGAGTCATAGAAATAGGAGCGCTTTACAATATTTAGGGTTTACACGTCAGTACTATGTAAATAAAAATCTATAGAAATACTATTGTCAATAGTATCTAGGTTCTTGGTTGCCCTGTTGCTCGTATGGTCGGGTTCGGTGCTCCTGGGTTTCATTGTAAGGGATTCTGCTCTTTTGGGTATGAAACCCACGTCAGGTCGGGTAAAAAATTATATTAGGCTTATCCTCTCAGTTGCAGCCCAGAATTGGGTTCTGTGACACTGCCGGACCTTAAAAAGAAGCTGATTGCTTCCCGGTTTATGAGACTAAAGAAAAAGGGAGTGCATGTGTACAAACACACTTATCATAATATCGTATGCTTAGGCAAATAGTCTATGACCCGTATTAATAGACGTCACTCAATTTTGAGACGCTCTCAAATCTCTTGCTGTCCTTGTTATTCTAAAGGGAAAAAATACGGACAGCAATAGACTTGAGATACGGGCCTATATCTATTATCTGATGAATATCGTGTACGGCGACCGGCGAGAACTAAGTTTGTAATTACAAATCTCGTTTGTTTGTTATTAGAATCTCGCCTATTTCTTATTAGAATATTGTTAGTGTCTTTCTTATTAGAATATCTAAATTGTTTTGTTAGTTTCTAGAAATTGTTATTTGACAGACCAATAATAGGTAGGTATAGTAGAACATACTAGAATGTTCCCTACATGATTGTTATCGATCAATTTGATTGGTCGATAATTCGTGCGCTCTGATTGGTCAACCAATCAGAGGCCTTACATTTTCTTAGCAAAATTGGTATAAATTACGGGTCGGTTTTCGGTATCGACACAGTTGGCGAGCAGCAAGACAAGAAGAAACACTGGAAGAAAAAGGAAGAAAGAAGAAAGGAAAGGGAAGAAAGAACATGAAGAAAGGACTTCAGAACATATAGTGAACACTGTGAAGAATAAATTCAAGACTTCAAGATAGTGTTTTTTATTTCCCCACCAATCCCAGCATAGTCAAGTGTGCACCCTGCACAATAATAATAATTATAAACCATTAATCACAGGGCACTTACTGTAGATGGATTATCTTCAACACTTTTTCTACCCGGAATAACTTTTCCACATGAAAAATATTTTACTTGCGGGAATCTTTTAATTTCGTTTCGCTTCATGCTAAAGAAACAGTAACCAAAAGCCTAACTTGACACAGGTAAAACCGCGGTGGTTAGCTAGTAAAACAATAAATATTTCCAGTATAGCGGCTTAAGTATGATTCAAAAAATCTTTGGCATTTAAAGTTCAAAAGATTCCTTTCAATTTTACAGGTCATTGCACCCGTTAAAGTACCAACTCATCTTCTATTATTTTCACCTTTAAATAAAATGACACTTTACTTTCTCTAATAAACGAACTTAGTGCAGACTTACAGTGTAAGGCGGGGCTCATAACTCACGAATTTATAGTGATTGCAGTGGCGGCCAACAAAAATGGCGCACTTTTGATATACGACCCTAGCAACTAGATTAATTGCGGACCGATGGATATAAAACGATAAATTACGTTTTGCGTTCGATTTCAGTAATAGAATTGTATTGTATTGTATGGATGTGAAAATAAATAATACAAAGGCGTTAACTAAGTATGCTGCTTTTTAAACTAAGTAATTTTCGGTTGAAACTATTTGGTGGAAAATAACTTCAATTTTTACCGTTTTCAAAAGAGGAAGAGGGTTTATGAAAGTCTTACCTTTTATTTTTTTGTAGGATTAAGTTCTCTTTATTATTATTATTTACTTGAGTTATGGACGAACATATTTTTGTATCTAATTTGTAATAGTCCCTCGGTGGTCCATCCAATATAAATTTTGTAATTAATTTTGAAACAAAAATGGCAGTAGAGCTCCTTAATTCGAACGGTACACGAACTGTGTTTTGGTTATTATAACTAGCCTTTGGCCAGCAATGTTAAGCCCGGCTTCTAGTGTGTATTCAGCTAAATACTGCCCACAAGACCTCCATAACTAAGTTAAACTATTAAGACTCAAGCTATTATCCCGTATCTTACTGACTATAGCTAAAAGACTTACGCGTATTCAGCTATCCGTACACACACAAAAAAAAGTTTTGAGGTCACTTTGATCATACGAAATCTTTTTTTGTGTACGAAATGTTTTCTTTTTTTTTAATCAAATCATTTAATAACCATGGAATTTGAAATCATTTGTTTTTCTGTATAAAAAATATTATTTAATGATTGAAAAACGGATGCGTAATTTGCGCGAATGAATTTAAGCTTCCTATTTTAGCTGATTGGAGTTCTAACAACCGAAAAAGGATACATTTTGCATGCCGTTTGCCATTTCGTGTAATAAAGTAGAGTTCTCATACGGTATTGTCTTCGTTTGTGAATAGTTGTTTGTCCCGACGTTAAACGAGTTACGCCCCAGGAGATTGTACTCGATGGAGGTGTCGAGTTACAGACATATGACAGAAGTACCAATTGGTTGCCTGATTTGGACGGTGTGTATAATTTCAATAATCTATATAGATATAAAATGGTAGACTAACTGGCTGATTCTTGATATGTCACGGCACACTAGAGACGTGAAACTTGGAGGGTGTGTTCTTTGTAAAGATAGAGGAGATAGAGAAAAAAGAGGGGTAAATTGTCGATAGAAGTTCGATATCCATGAGGCTGGAGCCGCGGGCGAAAGTGTTGTATAATATGATTTGAGAATATTTTGTTTTATTAGAATTTGAGCTTTCAGTTAAATACAAAAATCTTGGCATCATTGTTATATTTTTTATATTTATAATGTTTTTAGTTTTATATGAATATTAAATAAAAATCCAAATATGTACTAAAAATAAATACAAATAGGTACCCATTTATACATCATACATTTCCTGCGCCTAATTTAGGAAATCCTATGTTTTAGGCGAGAAGAACTGACAATATTATTCTTTATTGCACACACACAAGTAAAATTATACAAAGCAAAAGCAAGTAAAATAATTATGTACAAAGGCGAGCTTAACCCATAAATGAGTTTTCTTCCAGCAAACCATAATTTGAATAATAACTTTGACATGGTTAAAATAATAATCATAAAACATAATTAAAACTTTTTAGTAACAATAACAAACAATATTTACACAGAAACTACGACAATTAACACTATCTATCTTAAAATAAGTTATTTTATACTAATATTTAATTAATATTACAGAATATTAGCATTTAAGGCTGATATGGGCTAGGATGCGTAGAATTTTGTGTAATAATTTTGGTTTCTTAGTGTAAAAATAATTACAGAACAAGTCAATAGTCAGGAATAGTTATAACATTCGGCGTAAAACAATACTTACGATAATTGTATAGGTCTGTTTATTGTGCGTCCAGGTGAACTGTCAAGTTTTTCCATCGAGGTGGGTTGATAAAATCCATTAGTTTAAGCTCATTATCATCGTCTTCAGTTATAGTACTAGTAGTCTGCTGCAGATCATGTTTCTTCAGTCGCAAGCTGCATGACTAATGAGAATTTCCATGATTCTTTTTGAACTATGGCGATTCACATCAGCCAATCAGAAATGTCGTTGCTCCATCTACCCTGAGGACGTTACTGCCTTAATACTCGGGTACACCACGTTTTTAAATCGCGCGTTTGTAGCGCAACACACGCGGGTTTGCATTGTGTTTGTATCGATTCAAATAAACAATAAACTGCTTTATAGGATAAAAGCGGGCCATCGACGCACGACGAACAACCGACAGCCGGCTGTCGAGCTGCTATTGTTATTCTGATGTATCTCAAATCACGTGTGTTCGAAGGATTAACAATAACTGAAACTACTACTAACAGCTTAAGAAGAAGCGTAAGGATGATAACATTTTCACTAAGCGTTTTTAACTTTGAAGTTCTTTTAACTTTGAAACATAAATGTACGGTACTTGTTGTTGTTGCAGATAATTAAATAAACTTGATTGTGTGATGTGATAGGAGTAATATTGCTCAGTTGAAGCACTAGCTAAGCTGGATTATTCATTAACCTTAGACTTCTGCATCTAACTTGTATGTCATCAAACCGTTCGCGAGTTGTGTATAACTTTTGATAGAAAGAAGTCCCGCGCCTTAGCGAATGGCATGTGCAGGTGTGCGGTTCGAATAAATCAGACGCGTCTATAAGGTTATTGACACTTCTAGAAGAATTTTATACCTAAAGGCTGCTTGAAATGTGAAAATAAAACAATTCTTTGAAGAATTTCTTGATGTATACGTCATATCTTGTTTCTGGCATATTGCATTGGGATGTATGGCTACGTGGATTTCTTGAGGCGGAAAACGTATGTGAAGAGCGTATTGCAAAGTTTTGCGTGCTTCTGTATTAAAAGTATAAAATATTGCAGTGTTTTTGAAAATGCTTTTATATTTTATATTTGCAAATGTTAACGAAACGGCCCCGGTAAGTAATCTATAGTAGTAGTAGTAGCATACTTAGTGGTGATAATCAAAGCATAGTAAATACTGAATATGAAATCACTAAGAAGGTGATTATAGAAAATTTTAAGGAATCAGCTAGCTGTTAATACTTTTGATTAGTTTACCTTCCCTCCCACAAAAGAAAAAAAAAATAAGAACACTGACTCCTCACAAAAACCATATGTATTCTTGAAGAGAAAGCGGAGAAAGCCACAACATAAAAATTTTGCGCCGCCCGTCGGAAAATAGCTCCTTTTCAGGTATCTGATAAAAACGCGTATACACATTCACCACAATTCAATTCTTTTTCTTCATTGCCCACAACATAAAAAAATATATATGCAAATATAAAAAATAACATAATAACAATGGCATAGGTACTTAACCCATTATCGTCGGCTTTTCTTTCAGCAAAATCTTATTTACATGAAGAGTTACAATAGAGGATATGTTTATGAGCAATAACAAGACATTATATTCCTTAAATTATTTATTGCATACAATATAATACTTCAATAGTACACAACACTTCAATAGTACACTAATTTAGCAATACATAAATATAACTTAATGAAATATTTACACCACGCGTTTTAAAACCGCTGGGTTTAGTCATAAAGTAACATTTTATTGCTAAATTCTCTGTAAAATTTAATAAAAGCGAGTAGTTACAGTTTTTGGTCACGTTCCGTTTTACCATTTGACCATTCAAATATTATAGGTACGAAAAATCGTAAACCAATGGTTTATTACCTTTTTGAGACGAAACTTTATATTTTATAGGTGTGTAACTTCTGCCTGCGGCTTCGCTCACTTGATAGACTAGTGATGTTAAAATTTAATGGATAAGGTGGCGAATATACCCACATACACGCCTGCCACAGTCAAAATGAATGGCAAAATTTACACAATACTTAAAGCAATTAAAAAATAAGTAAAGAACTACGAATATTACATATTTTTGCACTGACCGCTTAGCCAAGTATAGCAAAGGTTCTCCCACGGTTGAGATTTCCATATTATTTATGAGGCGCAAGTTAGTAAAACTCATAGCATTATCTTTTCGGAATTCTTCAACAATCATCGCCTAATTCACAAAACCTTTCTCAGAAATCATTACGTCACAACTGTGAAAAATGCGTACAGTAATAATTGAGTTAATAGCGTTCAGACAGACAGACAAACGCGGTGGATAGACTTAGTTCTATAATAATAAAATCATAGAATTCGTAAAAAAAGAGTAGAGAGAACTGGTAATATAAGATCTTTAGTATTTCACTCTGGGAATAAGCGATACTTGATACTTATTGAAACAAGTTTAAAGAACTTTCTTTAGAAGTATTTAAAAGTAAAAATTGATTGGCTTTCATTTTAAAGTGCTTTCCTACTAGTTTACGTTGTAATCGATATTATTGATTAATTAAGAGAGAGACAGTATTTCTTTCACATTTTTATACTAACCTTTCCTCCTAAGTTAAAAACTTAATACATAAAACTTTTATTATTATAATAATAAGTGCGTACTTTAATGTAATTAACAAAGTTAATTACGTACCTAATCGAAAATACATTAATAAATGAAAGCGCAGATCTTCTCACATTACAAATCTAAAAACATAATTTTATGTATCTATTCTATCTTTTTCATCTCATTCATAATGTTTTGAAAAGAAGTTATATTCTTGAATACGAAGAAAAAACAGTTAATTTACAAGCAAAAATCTAAATTAACTTCACAAAAGTCTGAAACTTCAGCAATTTTTTATTCGTGAATTTATTGAAGTCTATAAAACATTGTTTTTATACTACACTCATAAACTTTCTCTGTCCAAATCCTTGCTCAATTAGCACTTTATAAACTTGACGAAAATCGTGAAAAAAAAGTCTAAATGTAATTAGAGGTTGGTTATCTTTGGCATTGGGGTAATTTAGTTAATTGCTCAAGCGATAGGTGGCAATTTCAACTCTTTACGGCATCACCCACCATGATAACGACACTAATTGTCGAATAAAAAAGGATTACAGCTAATCCTTGTTTAATAAAAATGTTAATCATGAGATTTCCCGTCGCAATATGCAAATGTTATAGTATCCACCCCCTTCGTGATTGGCCGTAATATGGTAATATAGGATATCGTCTATTTATACAAGTGAGACTTCGTATATTTAAGAGTTTTTATTTTGCTTTATTTACTGTTTATTTAAGATAAGAACTTTTTAGTCAAGGAGCATATTAAATGATGTTAAAATAGCATAAAGATCTAAGCAGACTTTTTGAGTTAACGATTCAAATTCAACAAAATATAAAACTACGCAACCCTACAAACCCTTTAATCATCACGATTGAATTTGCATTATATTGATAGCAATTTGCAATAACAGATTATATAGTGAAAGACAGAACGACCAATTACTCTATTAATAGATTTACATGATTTGAAGTTGAAAATCGCATAATCAAACGAATCAAAACGAAACATCAATCGAATTTAAAAGACGGAGGAGTCATTGAATGACAATATTCAAACTACATATTATTACGTGTTTACGAAGACAACTTTAAAAAATATTATGGATTCTTCTGTTGCATGGCCTCGTAAACACAATGATCGATCCTCGAAGGAGCACCTCCGCTCAATCTCCGGCAAAATTAAAATTACATACATACAAATGCATTTTTTCATAACAAATAAGGAACATTTCTAGAAGAAATTAGAGGTGACGGCAGTTATTAAGACAACCTACCAGGGTTGCAGAACCTGAATAACCCGAGCCAGAGTTACCACGGGGCCTTTGTATACAAAGGGCATAAGAAGGAACACGGATGAATTGTAGTCAAGAAAATAATGTCTCTTAATTCTGCTCCGCCCAGAGCGGAAAAAGTCAACAAAATAATAAAAATCAAAAGGTAAAGACAGTATTTATTAAACAAAAAACATAGCAATTTTCAAATAAGACACAGATGTCATCCCAATCATAAGCAACGGAATAAATACCTTATGCAAAAATAGGGAACAAAGACCATATTTTCCGAACACCTTTAATTAAGCCTCTCATTTGTGAATCCGAAGGTAAAGATAAAGTAAATATCCATACGAATGGACGTATCATTATGGAAAATTTCTTAGGGATTAAAAAAGGGCTTTGCGCACCGAGCACGTATCTAATTTTTAAAGCGTGGTTTTACGATCTGCATACGTAGGTAACTGTATAGTGTTGTGCTTGCATAGTTCTGGGTAGTCGATAGAAAATGTCGATTGTAGAAGTTGGGTAGAGAATGTCAATGTCATTATTGTGATTAAAAATTCATTTACCACAAACCATTCGTTAACTATGGAAAGAGATATAACAATATTATAATTATTGTTGTGATTGAGAGTAGATCACCAAGCAGTAAGTTAATAGTACATCATACTTATTTAATACTTTTGTTTTGCACCATAGTGTAGGCTTAGGCACATTGGTCGCCATGGTAGTCAAAATAAAACCAATAAGACGTATAAGAATTTCTTCTTAAGCAAATACATTACCGCATCCTTCTCGGGTCACTTAAAACTCTACTGATTATATTTTGTAATTATGTAGCTAATTTTAATTTGTTCGTTTTTTGATAACTAAGCTTAATTGGTTTACTCTTAAAAATAGTTATTAGCATCTTATTTTAGAATTCCACGTTACAAGAACTACATAATCATTGTCGAATCTCTGTACCTTATTTGTAATTTTTTAGCGAAATAAACTTAAATCTTTACGATCAAATTAAACTAGAAGAATCCTTAAAAAGAAAATACGTATTAAATTGAAAAAACTTAATACAAAACTCAAGCAAGTTGATACAAGTGGGCACTTGCAACTAAGTACAAGTAACTTAAGAAAAAAGTCTCTTGCAAATAAATATCGATAAATCGTGCGACCGTAATCCAGCCCTAGTGGAGTACACGTCTGAAAACGAAATTTATTCTAACAATTCATGCGGAGCTCTCCCACAAGTCGGATTATTGTAAATAAGTATTACGACCGACGCCCGCATTAATCCTCGCCGCTTTTTAACGAAACGCGAAAAAGTTAGTTAACTAACTTCCCTGCCCGCGTTGACTCAACAAAAACCTCCGGTGAAATATAGTCCTCCCTCTCGAGAATTATTTGTATCAATAGAATGTTTGTACGAAATTCGCCTGTTCAAATATACGACGCTATACCCCGGGGGCGTAGTTTAAAAAGGTGTGTTTGACTTCGCTAATAAGCACAAGCACAGATACCCCCAATACTTCTCAAACTTTTACGCACACGAGGTTTTATTAAATAACCTACATCCGAAATTGTTTCATTTGGTTTACTCAACCGCAAATTCCCTTTTAATAACTTTGTGTACAATTTCAGTGGGATACTACATCCCGGTGAACACATCGCGACCTATATCGCGCCAAAAGCTATCTCGTTAATTGACTGTTAGAATAATTTAAATATATTGCGGCCAACGGCTATATTTCAACGGTCTGTTATAAATCAAAGGATTAGCAGCGAACGAAACCGGGTAAATGGATGCTGGCAATATAGATAATACATGTTTTATTCTGCATACGTTATAGGGCGATAACGACAATATAATCGCGTTGGGGCCGGGCGGGCGCGGCGGGGGGTGGCGCACAAAAAGTACTAAGTACGAGTTAAATACCCTTTGTGTCGCATGCTCTCCTGGTCGCCATTCATCGACGTACGCCGAGGGTCCTCTCATTATTCAGTCGAAATTCGATTATTTTCCCATTTCGTAAAATATCCATATCGTCCCCAGCTTTCACTCTAATTGAAAATGGAGCGATGGCCGTCATCGTACTGATCGCGTTTAATTTATTTACACTCAAATTTCTGTTACTTGCCGCTCAACTTCATTACGTATACAATATGATTTAGGTGGGTCTTATTTGCAGTAGCGCGACTATTTTCTCAACACGGATCCTTTAATAAACGCAGCAGTTGTCGTATATCAGGAGAACAGACGGAAGTAAATATCCTGTCCGAAAATGATTACTCGGCACGCGCAGTTAACCGGCGTTATGACCGGCTTATTCCCCATTCCGGGGGTATTAGTCTCGTGGCCACCAATTTCTGTAATTTATTAAGAGTTTCGCTTACATTTTGACCGGTCTTTGGTGGCTTCTCCTTTCTCGCTTGAGGCCGGAAAGAAATATAAGCAGTTAGCAATGTGTGATCAAAGGCTTTCATGGGGCGGACTGATCCCTAATATTTCACTCATAATTGGTTTATTCTAAGCTCGCAGCGTTTCCGTGTGTGGTCCTTTGATCCGAGCAGTGTATTAAGTTGTAGCCAGAGATGTATGGTGGACATTATTTGTTCGGATCTGAAGATTTACTCGATGGCGTCATTTGGTATTTGAAAATGAAGGTAGTGGGGGCGCTTAAAGGATTTCTCGTGGTCGCTCTTATAATGATATTTTTTATGTAAACATCTGCGTCTCCTTCTATGAATTAAAGGGTGGTTTTTGTATGCTGTATTTCTTTGCCACTCGGCTGCATTATAATATTCTTTATTGGAGATCATATTTCTAAGTTATTAGGGATCTATTCTTCCCATGTCAATTTTTTTCTGATGCTCATTATTTTTCGGTTAGACCTGGTTAATTATATTTTTTGTTGACTGTACATTATTTTGGTAATGTCGGATAGTAATGTAAATCATTTTACATCTTGAATCAATTGTTCATAATATTCTGTCAGTAATGTAGAGATACTGAGTAATTTTATTTTGGCTGTAGTAAGCTCATTTGTTGAAAAAATACCGACCACCACCGATTTTTATCCCTTTAGTTGTATTGCAATACCTTCATTCTTGACAAATTCAATGATCCAAAGTCAACGACTAGTAGTTTATGGGTTTTTATTCCCTGTTTCAAATATGCGGTACAAATTAATGACCGGATCCTTTATGTCGACGATTTTTCCACAACTCAAACGGATTTTTTTTTTGGTGAGTGGGAAATCATCCAATGACTGCTCCCGTCCGTCCTGGGTGCGGCGGTAGGCCGTGTCAGACTCTTACCGACTAAAACCCACTCATGTTCCTTCGATAGCCCTTTATGTTCCAGGGTCACGGTAACTGTTATATACATTCCGCAACCCCGGCTATAAGTACATTCCGCATCCCCGGCAACTCAAACGGATGGTACACGCGTTCTGGATTTGACAGGCAAGTTAACAATAAGGATATAAAAAGTTATTCTTATTTCTTTTAGGTCAAAGAACTTGAAAGATCACTCTGTCAAATAAGTACAAAAACGACCATATAAGGTAGAGTAAGCTATCAACATATTATAGGCCCACTATCATGATTTACGTCCGTTAATTTCCTTTCAATATGGGCTGTTAGATTGTTTTTGCTTAGTTGTCACAGCGACCCTCCGGACCGGATCCTGGTGCCCTTGTCCCTTCTATTTCCGGCCGCAACCGTCAAAGCCTCGGAAAAGTTTTATGTTATCAACAATATGGTACGCTTTTGTTATTTTTGAGTGTTATTTTCATATTTGCGTAAAAAAATAGGTGTCTAAATGCACTGGAAAGAAAAGTTGTTTGTAATTGGAGGAATTCGCTTAGGATTATACTGATGGTGCAGTGTATACATATAAAATATTTTCTAGTTATATTTTATTCTAGGTATATAAGTTGACTGGTAATAAGTAACAGGCACAAAAAACGGCTTATGGGACATCCCTCCCACGAAAAAACTAGACCCCGGGCGAGATGTCCACGTTATAAAAGGTGCAAGGGTATATTCGCCCGAAAAATAATGTCCTTTGCGAGTTTTTTCGTGGGCGGGATGTTCCATGAAAAAAAAAAAACAACTTGCCCTAAAAACTGTTTTTTTTTTAAATTAATTTAACGTATATACCGAACCTTAGTTTAATTTACAATTTAGCTTTTTAACGCTCCTGACAAAAAAGTGTGTACGGTAAAACACAGACTTGTTTCTATGCAATCGTAAATCACTGCCTTATTTTAACCATAACTGAGAAAGCACAATGTAAGTATAAAAGTCATATAAAAAATCCTAAAGCGCTTTACACAGCTGTACTGAATAGCTCGGTTAAAAATCCTAATTAGCTTTTTGCGCTGAAATAATGCTGAAAGGGAAAAAGCCGCTTCACATGTCGTTAAATATGTAAGAATTGTCTCAGAGTTTCATTTGGTATTAGAAATGAAAAAACGGTTGTTTGTCTCTCTCAGAGTGAAGTAAAATAAATATACACAATTTTCATGGCAAAATAAGAGCTAAATTTAAAACACGCTTTCTTACTCGTACAACATATTGCGATGATATAATGTAGTGTGAAAGAAAATGTAGTAGTTACTCAGTAATAACTTATATAATTTAACGCGAAAAATACGTAGTTTTAACGACTATTTATAGTATATTTAAAACAAAACCCTAACACAAAAAATATTACCACCTAAACGAACCAGCCAAATTAGAGCCATTAATCCAAAAAGTAATTACACCGGCTAAATCTGAAGATTAAAAAAGATATCTAAATACAGCTACGGTCAAAATTATATCGTTAAAACCGTTAACAGCGTCTGCAACCGATTAAACGATAATAGATTAATACGAGGGTAGTTTCACCAGACGATAGTTTTCATTAAGGATCTTATTTCGCATTTTATCCGCAGCCATTGTTAGAAATGAAAGGCCAGTGGCTGATTGGAAGCATTTGTGAAAAGCACGAGTTTTCCGAGCGGTAAAGGTTCTATTTAAACCGCTGATTAATGTTTACCATCGTATTTATGAACGCGAAGTTGTGAAGAGGCAATTTCTAACGGTGCTTTAACTTTTTGATGGAGTTTGTTATGGATTTTTAATGTGATGTGGCGTGATTCGATCGGTAAGTACCAATGTGACTTTTTGATTTCAAGGGTCCCGGCGTAATGATATTCACTTGAGATATATCATTGAGAAGACCAGTGTAGATACCAGTCCAATACGATACGATTTATACTGAACTAGCTTTTGCCCGCGACTTCGTCCGCGTGGAATAATAGTTCACGTTCCCGGAGGATTACCGGGATGAAAACTATCTTATGTCCTTTCTCGGGTCCCAGACTATATCTCTACCAAATTTCATTTAAATCGGTTCAGTGGTTTAGACGTGAAGAAGAGACAGACAGACAGACAGTCAGACAGAGTTACTTTCGCATTTGTAATATTAGTACGGATAGTACGGAAGTACGGATATTAGTACGGATTATTTACTGTGTGCCCTATTGATGCCCTGTTGATGTTTAGGCATAGGAACCGTTGACCACTAAACATAAAGTGAGCCATCAGCTTGCTTGCTGTCAAAGACAAAAAATTACTAAGTAACAATAAGGCGACATCTATGTCCAAACTTGTTAATGTGTGGGTAAATTAGAATATGTTATCGGCGGAATTAATGTCTTCATACTATATCGGTTTACCAAGGGTGGGCAAGATGTAATATTACAAAAAAAAACAATAAGAACAAATATTTCGGTAAATTAGAAATCCTAAAACAAAATTTTACAATAAATGAAAAAACTAGCCAAACGCAAGTCAGACTTAGACAAAGAGTTCCCATCGGTTCACGTAATCTACAAGTAAAGAACTATGAGGGATCAATTTTTTATCCGACATACGGAATCCAAAAAAACTGACAGATTGCAAACAAAAAGATAATTCCACATCTATTCACCCATTTCTATCTCCATGTTCCATTTCTCGATGGAAATAATTACGCATCCGTAAGTAATTGGGGCAAAAACCCTTGTTTAAAACGTCCCCGGGATCTGTTGGGGACACTATTGTGTCGCCCCATGGTTTCACTCGCCAACTGACCGAGTACATCCTAAATTGTCCGTTAACGACTAGTTAATAGTTGATTTGCCCTATTGTTATGTATACTTGAGATTTTGGACCCCTCTGAAATCTTGTTTTCTGTTAGAAATTAGGGGTTTTTGTGTTAGGATGGATAGATAAAAGTATTTTTTTAAGCTAGTGTTAAGGTAAGATCGGGCAGAGACAATTAAATTCAAACTGTTTTATAATAATTAACAAAAAATAGATTCAAAAGAATAATAATAATAATAATAATAATAATTTATTCAAAAAAGCTTACAAGATATGAAATTAACACTAAGATCTATTTCTATAAAATACATCATACATTTCATGTGCCTGAACTAGGAGATCCTGTGTTTCAGGCTAGAAGAGCTCACATAGTTTAAAATTATTCAATCATAATAACAATACTTATAATACAAAAATTACGAAGAATTAACACTAGGTACCTTAATATTACTTATTTTAGTACTTCTAATAATTTCTCTGTATCTTCATACGACATCTCTTGAAGCGCATTTTTAATCTGCTTTTTACAGTTGTTGTAGCCCAAGGAATAGATGTTTGCTACAGAATTTAATCTATTATACAGAAGGGGACCCAGGAAGAAGTAAAATTTCGACGTAAAGGCATGTTTTGTTCTTATTTTTTGAGTGCAAACTATATCTTTCCGTCTTTTGTTAGTTAAGTCAGTGCTGTAAGGAAGGTCGGCGTGTTGCTTAAGTACGATGTGCATTATGAATAACTGGCGAACTGTTAATACTTTACAGTGTTTATACAAAAGGTTAGTCGGAAAAAGATAAGGGTGAAAAGAAGATACCTTGAGAATAGCTCGCTGAGCTCTCTCCACAGTTAACATCAATGTTTTACCTGCTCCACCCCAGGAGGTAATACAGTAAGTTAAAATCGACTGGCAAAGAGCAAAGTACACTTGCTTTATAATATGTGGGTCTGCAATATGACGCAACTTTTTGAAAACAAATATCAACTTTCGTATTCTATTATTAACGACTTCAATATGTGGTTTAAACGAAAGAGTCTCGTCTAATATAACACCCAGGTATTTAATTTTATTTGATCTTTTAATGTTAGTACACATACATTGGTTTTCAGCGGGGAATGTGCAGTAATGAGCATGCAATGAACTATTTTGATTTGATGTTTGTTTCCGCATAGAAAACTTAATATAATTGGTTTTATCTGCATTCAATGTCAGTGAATTCAGCTGAAGCCATTCAATAACATTATTAAAACCGTGTTGCGCAAGCCTGTAGACTTCTGATTCCGACTCAGCTGAAAAAAGTAGGGCAGTGTCATCTGCGTAAGATATGACTATGCCCTGTTGTAACTGGATATTACAAAGGTCGTTTATGTAAATTATAAACAACGTAGGACCCAAAATACTTCCTTGGGGAATACCAAAGGACGTGTTTTCCATGTCATCGCTGAGGATATTATCAATCTTTACGCATTGGGTACGGTTTTCTAGGTAGCTCTTGAAAAGTTTCAGCTGAACACCTCTAATGCCTATCGATTCCAGTTTGTATAAAAGGTCAGAAATAGAGACACTGTCAAAGGCTTTAGCGAGGTCCAGGAAAATTCCCACTGTGTGGTTACCTTTATCCAGTTCCTGTACTAAATAGTCAGTCAGCTGATGTACAGCATCAGCTGTAGATAGTTTTGGTCTAAAACCAAATTGCCGCCCAGACAAAATCGATTTATCCTCTAAATATTTGTATAACCTTTTATTAATAATTTTTTCTAATATCTTGGACATAGCCGGAAGTAAAGAAATCGGCCTGTAATTAGTAACCTGATCTTTACTTCCCGATTTATGAACTGGGATAACAACAGCTTTTTTTAGACAATCCGGAAAATAACCTGTGGATAAGCATGTGCGGAAAATATAAGTGAGTGGTGGTACAAAAATGTCCTTAAATTGCTTAATGATTTTATTTGGAATGTTATCCCATCCGACTGCACAGTCATCTTTCAAACTCATAATTATGCCGTTAACCTCAGCCTCATCAGTATCAAGCAGCGCAAAAGAAGTAAGAGTAGTATTACACGCTTTAAAAGTGTTTGTTAAGTGCTCTGATCGACGCTGAACCTTTTCAGCTAGACACTTACCTACATTAACAAAAAAATTATTTGCCATGTTAGCAGATGTCAGCGGTGACGAATGTGCGTGTAATAAACCTGAAGATGACTCATTTTGTTTATTCGAATATGTTACATTTTTAACATGCTTCCAGATCTTTTTACTGCTAGTCCCAGCCTTCTCAAATGCCAATTTATCGTAGTTGTTTTTAACCTTTTTTAGTACATCATTACAAAAATTACGATATCTTTTATATGTTATTTGCAAAATTGAATTTTCTGGATTGCGTTTAGCTTTCATGTGCAATTTATCCCTATGCCGCATACAGCGAATGAGACCTGCTGTGATCCATGGTTTAATATTGTAATTTTTGTTATTTAACCGATATTTGACAGTGTTTTTCTGAATTGCTTGTGTTACAGATTTAATAATATATAACAAACAAAACTGTGGGTCAGCAGAATTAAAGACTGGGGCAAAATCAATGTTGCGTAAGTCGTATTCAAGTTTATTTGTATTCAATTTAGAAATTGTGCGAGTGTCATGTTTATGTAATTTACAGTTTAAGGTTAGTAGGGCAGCATTGTGATCAGTTATTGTAGAATTAATAACAAGTGCAAGTGAGGGAAAATTAGATTGGACCATGATATGATCTAAGCATGAACCACTTTGATGAGTAGGAAGCGTGTGCGCAGGGAGCAAGCCATGATAAGCACATAGGTTGAGATAGTCTTGAGCAGATGCCTCAACATTTTCTGGAAGAATATTGATATTAATATCTCCAGTCAAAATTGTGTTTTTAAAGGATGATAAATTTCGCAGGGTCTCGTTTAAGGAATCAGTAAAAGTGTTTACATTTTTAAAAGATGGGGGTCTATACAAAGCTAATATTGCAAAGTCTGTTCCGATTTTGATTAATAATCTGCTACAGTCGCGTATGTCTGGTTCTTCGACAGAGACATTAATATCACTTCTTACGTAAACTACCACCCCATCGTTTTGATTGTAGTTAACGGAGCTTCTAAACATATTATATCCCGGTATTAGTGGTACGTTATAATGTTTAGAAAGCCAACATTCCGTTAAAACAATAACATTGCAATTTATATCTAGCCTTTGTTGAAAAGTACAAAAATTATCAAAATTTTTATAAATACTGCGGATATTTTGTGTTAGTATAGTAAGCGGGTTAGTGTAAGGCGACAGATATTGTTTGCAGTTTTCAACTTCACAAACCACGGACTCGGATACAGAGAAACTATCTAAATCATTAATTAAATTATTAATCATAGTTATAAAATAAAACAAAAGTAAAAGAGAAAAAGAAAAGGTCAGAGAAAGTAACTAAAATTAGCGACGCTCTTAGGCGCCTCCATAATCAATAGAATTAATATACCTATGTTCAGCCATTTTTTTCGCTGGGCAGTCATCAGCTCCTGTATTGTGTTTGCTGGGTTTTTTAAAATGCAAGCAGGTAGCGCATTTTGGTTCTTCTGTCTTCTTTGTGCATTCTTTAATTGAATGCCCTTGATCGCCACAGTGGCCGCAGGTAGGGGTTGACTCCCGACATGACTTGGCCGCGTGTCCATATTGCTGGCATTTAAAGCAGCGAGTGACCAAAGTAAAGTCTCTTACAGGGCATGATGACCAATTTACGTAAACTCTACTGTTACTTATTAGTGCTTTCCGAATATCTGCAGATACTTCTATTATATAATTACAGGCTTCGGCATCCTTCCTACCTGATTTGTGGCTTAGCTTAATGTTACTCAAGAAGGTCTCCAGACTGTAATCCTGAAGTTTGTCAGCCAAGTTTTGATGGTATAGGCAAGTAAAGACTTCTTTCTCTTGCATACTGCTGGGCACTCCAATTACCACTACTCTGGGCTTCCTTTTTGGGGGTTCATCGATGGTGAGGCCTGAGTTTATTATCTGCACTGATTTTTTAAGTTTGTCGATGTCGTCTTTCGTATCAGTGCTGATAATGACTCCACCGTTCTTGGTTTTGTGAAGGCCTCGAACATGAAGCTTCATTTGCTCTGGACGGATAATCTTTTGAACTAATATTTTAGTTTCTTCGCTCGTCTTTAATTTATCATTAGGACAAATTGCAACAGAGCTAATGTTTGCTGGACGAATAAACTTATCTGCGCCTTTCTTTACCATATTAGCGTAAGATACACTGGCTGGTTCGGTTTTGCTTAATTTAGTTTCAATGGCTTCCTTGAAGTTGCAGATGGATTCCGCAACGTTCTGCTGCTCTTGAAGGTGCTGAATGGTGCAGTGCGCCTGGATGGACTTCTGTTTTAACGACTGGTAAAGGACGACCATTTGAGATGTTCCATGTGACACTTTTCGGCAGAGGTTGGCGACTCGGAGTTTTGAATCGGTATTCATTTTGCCGTCTGCCACAATCGAGCAGACCTCGCTCAAAATTGTGTCGATTGATCCAAGCCATGAAATGAATGAACAATTATTTATAAAAAAAATATATGATGTTACATACGAGTCAGTCGGAGAGTCCATCTATGTGTATTTTTGTAGGAAACAATCTATGGAGCAGCTCAGTTTATTTTTGATCACTTTCTGCCAGTTTGAAGAAGGTCGATTGAGTTTATCATCATCAGTAAGCAATTATCAAATAAATTTTAATCAATTTTTTTTTCCGGATAGATTTAAAAAAAAAAAATATTTTTACATGACTTTCAGATTTTGGGCGACGCGATACACAATATTCCACGATATATTATAACACGATATTCCTTGGAAATACTGATCAGAATTTTTGGCTTCTGGCTAATCGTAACGATTCTCGAAGTTCTACACAACCAGGGGGCGTACCACCAGTCCTTATTAGCAGTATTACGTTGATATTACTTTCAGTGGGAAAGAGACGGCGCTAGACAACGTGTCTAACGCTGTCACTTGCACACTCCTGCAACAGGACTAAAACAATCTTACTTTAAACGTCATGGTACGGGGGCAGGATCAACGGCTTTACGTGCTTCCCAATGCACGGGATTTCAGTAACGCATAACCACTGCCACCACGCATAAGGGCCCCTAGTCTGCTATTACAATCGTGTCTCAATGATAGTCATCGGCCGGATATTTGACAACTTTGACAGTTTTTGTATGGGAAATGTGTCAAAAGTTTGACGTTACAAGTCAAAAATCGATCATTGAGCACGATTGTAATAGCAGTCTCGTTTAAAATAGATATTTTGCTTGTTAACTATCGAAACTTAACCTCTACATATACCTAATAAAATTGCCATTACACAATATACTTTAGAATAATTACCTGATGCTACCCTAGGTTCGATCGAATTATTGTTAACCAGCCCCTACTCGAATTACTTGCAAATGGTTTGAAAGTTGGCTGGAATCAAATCTGCCTATCAGGGGCAGAGGGCAGAGGGGCACTCCGGTTTCTAATTCACTTAATTTGAGCCTTAAATCTCATATTGCAAAATGGACGCGGCCAATAATTGTGTTTGGTAAACAGCGTGCCTTTTGACGGCGGCGGTATTACATACGAGCAACGTGCAACGGTTTCGTAACAAACAAGCAACTGTAGCAGCAACAGTTGCGCAAATAACAAGCAACTATTGACGATTCTGAAAGTGCGACATTTTGAAATGTAGAATAGGATCTTTTCCAAAAAGATATATCCGTGGAATTGGTTACCAGAAATACAACTTTGCTACGTCATTATATATAGAACTTATTTATAATAGAGTGGTTATAGGAAATAGAAGAGTACACGCAGTAAAAAAGTAGTGACATCATATGTATTAATTATTTAACACTAAGATTAAATTGTGAAGAATTATATCCCAAAATCGATGCAATCAATAACAAAATGACAACCAATTAAAATCATGGCCCGTTCTATCATTACGTTCTCATACACTTTGATAGCAAATAGCCCCCATCTGCTACATTAACACAGGGTATACATTAGTGGCCTTCTCTGGCGGGCTACTGAGGCTTATTGCCGTAATTATATTGCTCGCAACAAAGGTAACTTTGTACACAATTAATGCCCGTGGTTGGTCGTCAATAACGTTTGTCCAAAATTAAGGTCTAATCAGTTTAGTTAGTACAACGTACGTACATGAATTTGCACGGAATTGGCTTTGAAAGGCGGCTATTAGTCTTTTGCTAGTCTAAAATGGGAGCCATATTGAGTTAGCGGAGTGGTTTTTGAACGGCGATAGTGCTTTTTTTGGTAGGCATTCGATATTTGAATATAGGAATAGTATTGTGTTAAAAGGTTTTATTCATGTTAATTATTGTATTTTGGAAATCATGCGTCCAATTTCAGTCAATATCAAATCGAATATCTACAATCTCCTTAGAGTTAAAAAAACATAAGGAAAAACAAGGAATCTTTGTGTTTATAATCATTATGTATTATCTATTGCTTGATTTGTTTTTTTAATAATTGGGTTAAATATATTATTCACTTAGTAAAACAAAGTTGAAAACAATACAAGTTACAAGTCACGCCTGTGTTTGTTTAGTAACAAGGTTATCCACCAAAATATTAAATCAACAACTTAACTTGTTTTATTTTTCTATGAATTCTCTTGCGCGAGAATCGAAAGGGGTAAGTAATATTTCACGGTCATGTGAATTTGTTATTCAACCCAATTATATTTTTATAAAGAAAAAAGAAATGAATTCAAATTAGTACGTTCAGTCCAACTTTAATCTTTTATAAATCTTTCTTTCCATTATGTAGGGGTCAGTGTTGAGTACAAAATAACTGGTCAGTATACTTATTAATCTAACCGGTCTAATCCCCTTTAGTATCCAATTTCTCGTCACACAAGTACAGTTATAAACAATGTTCGTACGACCAAAACTACAGTAATATTTTCCCCTCATGAGAGGAAATAAGCGCATTGTGCATTATTTCAGCGTCTATTAAATACAGGACAAAGGGACATTGTTATTATGTTTTTCTGCACGATTGTACACGTTACGTCGTCGTATCGTATCATGTAATGCTTGAGCATCGTGTTTCTATTGTGGAAATTATTATTGTTCGTTATTAAATCTCTGGGTTTTATTAGTCGTGTTTGTGAGTAGGTTAGTTTGTAATAAATATTGTGTTGTATTTCTTGTTGCTTAATTAAAGTTATTGAAGCGTATTTATTTTGAAAGTAAGTAATTATTTTGTTAAGTTTTACACGTAAAACTGTTGCACTTATTGGTTTTGTTATTAAGCGAACGATGCAGGCCGGTGTTCCCTAGCTGACTCGAAATTTGTGTATTTTTAGCAATTGTATTAAATTACAGACACACCCACTCGAATGTACTTACAGCTGCTGCCTTTTTGTACGGATCTTCTTTTAAAGTTTCGCACTTAAGTAAACAAAACCCATATGGGTAATTAAACAAAATCTTTTAGAGTCTTAATTTTTAGGGTTCCGTAGTCAACTAGGAACCCTTATAGTTTCGCCATGTCTGTCTGTCTGTCCGTCCGTCCTCGCTTAATCTCTGTGACCGTTAGCACTAGAAAGCTGAAATTTGGTACCAATATGTATATCAACCACGCCGACAAATTGGTAAAATAAAATGTGGAAAAAAATGTTTTATTAGGGTAGCCCCCCTATATGTAAAGAGGAAAGTGTTTTTTTTTTATTTCAACCCTGACGTGTCATATATTGTTGGATAGGTATTTAAAAATGAAAAGGGGTTTACTAAAATCAGTTTTTGATAATGTCAATAATATCGGAAATAATCGCTCCAAAAGGAAAAATTAAAGCGTCCCCCCCCTCTAACTTTTGACACGTAGGTTTAAAAAATATGAAAAAAATCTGGAAAGTAGAACTCTATAAGTACTTTCTAGGAAAATTATTTTGAACTTGATAGAAAGAACAGTTTTTGTACAAAAAAGACAAAAAGGTTGTACAAAATAATTTCTGCGTACTTAACTAGTATGTCAACGTAACAAATAGCCTTTTTTTTACTTATAAGTGGGAACACTTATTGTGACGGACGGGAAACTACGGAACCCTACATTGAGCCGGCTTTTTTTTGCCTTTACTACTTCCTATTAATTAACAAAGTACATCACATCAAAGGTGCCTCAGACATATGAATTAACAAAGTACAAATTACAATTTAACCACTGTTTCTACCATAAATGCAAGTGATATGTACCAGGCGTTCATAACTAGTAGGGAGGGGAATAGGAAGCTGCAGCGGACAGCGAATGTCCATCGAATGTCAAATCACCCCGCGCCTGTAGCCGACACTGCGCCGAGCTTTGGTCGAAACATCTAGACATCTAGGTAGCTTATTACTTATGGCAATTTAGGCAGATTTTGAGTTTGAATCGAGCACGGTTTCATCGTGGTTTTTATAATTTTAGAAAGTTTAAGAAGCATAAAGTAATTTTATCGTAAAAAATCGTTCCTGTGTTTTGGTTCGAAGGGTGCCTGTATAATTGGAGGCCTATGAGTTATATCAACACAACGCATCTCTAAGTCATATGACACGCCTTTTGTACTAGACCTTTTGTAAAAACCTGGCTTGCACTACGAATATAAAAAAAATATTTATTGGACAAGTATCACAGGGACTCGCTGGGTTTTTATCTAAATCGTAAAAATTCGCTGGAAATTTTGACTCCTAGGTCCAGGTCCTTGACCAAGGCCTCTGATATTACAGATGACTACTTAACGTCAGGTGGACCGTCAGCTTGTTTGCCATATAAAAAAGTATTTTTTTTAGTTTGTTGGAATTTGTATTTTTATTTTTCGTAACAAGCAAGTCTTATGCTAAGCCACCGAATAACAAATAAAAAGCAACAATCCGACTTTTACTTTCAAAGTACATCACAAGAGGTACTCCAACCCAACCCTTGTCAAAAAACGTACCTTATCAAATAATTGTGTCTATTTACCCAAAATCTTCCGATAAACATTCGAGGGGCGTATTACCGTTGCGTGGACTTAACAATGCCAATCAATGAAACATAAAATCCGGCTAAGCAGATGCGATGATTCTTTGTCAATAGTCCAAATACCATGCTCACCCCACTTTATGTAAAAATCAACTGTGTAACGTAGAAGGTAAAGTGCAATTTTCTGTGTCGAATATTCGGTTATAATCTTGTTCGGCGTCTACAGGGTGTATTGTTAAGCTGAACCGGCCAATCAGTTCCATCACCTCTTGAGAAACCAATGAACCGTGTCTTATTCTGCGCTCGCGAGCCGAGGGTTAAGTCTTTACGCGTTTGGTTTTGTCATTTTATCAATATAGGCTTCATCTGTTGCGTTCGGGGTAATTCGGGGTACTTCGGGACACTTCGGGGTCGTTCGGCCATGTTGTACGCTTGAATGCTCTTTGTGTTGTCAACATATCAGCAAGTTTGTGAATTTCTGATAGCAATCTCGGCTGCTTTTGAAGAGTTGAATAAAGAATTCAGTGATACTGTCAGTTTGTCAAAGTGTAGTGACATTTTTGTTAGTAAATGACGCTTGTGTTTTCTTTTAAAATACACCTTTTCAGCTTTATCTACCTAGCCAGTGTAAAAACATTTTTGTTTCAATATTTTTCATTGTAGTATTTGCAAACAATATATTTGTTTATTTAATACCTAATTTTTTCTTTTTTGAAGTTGATTTAACACGTTACGGACACCGGTGCAAGAAAATATCGTCAGGAAACTTAGATCTATAATGAAAAAAAAACCCAAATAGCCACTCCTTCTTGTGCAAGTATGAAGATTAATGCTCGTGCCTTCTTTGCATGAGAAGAGGCTTTTGCCTTACAATGAGCCAATAATAGGCTGATATTATTATTCCATTTGCATTGGATCAGTATACAAATTCAAATTTTGATAACGCTTTTACAAATCATAAAGCCAGCTCATATTCGACGACATATCCAAAATAAATGAAATTATTTGCAAGCCACCTATTTCTTCAAGAACAATCTTCACTAATATAATAAATCAGATGGTTTGTTTGTTTACTTATTTCAGTTAGTTTGTTTACTGTTCACGCCTAAACAACTAAAAATTTTGTTATTTTTTTTTAAAGTGAACTTTAGACCCTACTTTTTAATTTAAAATTTCTTTCAGTGCGTTCGCTTTATTCGACAATTACACGGAAAAAACCGTAGGCAACAGCTAGTGAGATATTCCAGCCCTGATCACAGGATTATTGCACATATTGAAAACGTAAGATCTGGATAAGCTCATGGAATTCACTTAGATGTCAATGACATGTCAACAACTCTACGACCCGTGACCTGTGACCTTTCAAAAGGTTGCTTTCAAGGCAGGTAATTAAGTAGACAGGGTTCAAAATATATCAGTGTTTTTCGTGGAGTAAAAGATATCCAGTAATTTGGTTACTTATACCTGAGCATGAAATTTTAAAAGCTAACATTTTTTTTATTAAGACCTCTTGAAAATTTCTGGCTTTCGCTTTCTAGGAGAGCTTTGATATTATGAAGAGCTACTATATTATTTTATATTTTCGTTCTGTTGTAGATCTATTGATGACACGGTTGAGCGCTTGGTATCGTGGGTTTGAGTCCCGTATGGGATATAGTATGATGTATGATGATGGTATGATTTACAGAAAACGAGTCAGATTTTTCCGTATGTTTAGATGCGTAATAAGAAGCAACTTTTTGAAAATTAACCCGTAAAGACTACATACGTATAGGCGTATTAAAAACAAGCTTATTAAGAAGAAATGTGATTTGAATGGCTCCTGAAATATTTAATAAAATACCTTAACAAAAAAAAAAAAAAAGCCGTTTCAAATTTAAAGAAATGGTTCAACAATTACTTCTAGAAAAATGTTAATATCCTGAATAGGATTATCTAAATGATAATTTTTAATTATATATTAGTAGTAGTCATTATTTTCTTAAAAACATGAAAGTTAGGTAATACCTACATAAACTCCCAAAACAAAATGGAAACTGCGATGACTCACAACAGCAAAAGATGACATCACTAAACCAAGTACCCACAACGCGTCACTGCGTCTCGCAAATTTCCCTTTTGGGTCAACAACATACGACCCCACACTTACTGGGGCATACCTTGAAATAGGGGCAAATGGGGGCAATTAACTATAGCAGGATTACTTTAGTGGTTGTTGCCTAGTGACGTCACGAACGTAATCCGATTAATATAATTGCCCGAAATCTTATCGAACAAAGGCTTAGGTACTTGTATGTACGGAAATATGGCTGGAGTAATATTATGTGGGGTATGTTGCAGAGCAACCTCTTTTTTGATACTATATTATTTTTGTATCTTTTTTGGAATCAGTTTTAAATTAGAAGAAAGCTTGTCATATTTTGTCTAGTGTTGTCATAGCTACATTTCAGTTTATAATTTCCACTAATTGTTAATATTCGTGTTTTATTCAATAAATATCATACTTCTCTGTTCTCAGGCTTTCAATCATCCGCACCACAAATCATACAGTCCACTCATCGTTTACATTTTGGTCCTTCGACGGTAAAATTTATTTTCATTTTCGTTTCATCTCGTAAGCTCACGTAAATTTTTCATTTGCCGTAGTAATATTTTTTCATCGTTACCATGAACACACGTGTAACAGTCATTAATTTTATCTCCTATCCTGTTTGTACTATTTGCTAATTAATAATATTATTCATGTAAACACTAATCTATCAATAGTACAATACCTTTAAAACTCACAAGATATTCATAATTGTAATTTTAAATCGACTCATGATTTGATGTATTTTATCTTCCGAATGTGGCAACTCTAGTGGTCGCGCGCCATTTTTCGAACGGATACTATTTTTTTGCAGCGCAAGAAGACTACATTAAAATATACTTTTGTGAAATATTACTAATAAAACACTTTGTAAAAGTTTGTGTTTTATATAGAACTCCCTCCTTCTGAGCGTGTTTTCAGCTCAGAAGTGGGATTATAGCAAAATATATTGTTTTGTTACGCCCACAAGTCAACATTTAAGGTACGTGATTTTTTTTCCTCTCCCTGAGAACTACTAAGTATGTATTACAAAGACACTGTATTATTGAAGAGTATGTTAAACTGATGCTAAATAATAACGAATAAAATTTTAAAGTTAGATTGACTGTAACACTGATTTTTATTCGATATTATACAATATGATATAAATATTAAATACCTAACAAATCGACGCAATGTAAAAAAATGTGTTAGATTGTTCATTGTTGTCTACAAAATGAAGAAAACTGGTAGTTAGTAATGTAGGTATGTATTTTAAATATCATAATATCATCATAATCGTTGAATAAATACTGAACATCTCGAGCCGATAATATTGTGAAACGAAATAATTAATTTCAATCAGTCAATATTATGTTAGTTGTTGTTTGTTGTTTAATTTAATTTATCCTAAACGGGAAAGGCAATGGTACTAAGCCATACAGCCTAGTCTTATGAATACACTATGTTAGTAAATATTTTTTTATTTACGAAAATAAATCGAAATACGTTTACTAAATTATTCCTAACTAATTAATATTTAATTTTGATTTCAACAAAACTGAAAATAAAACTTATTACCCGAGATGCGATTGGATTGAATTAATTTTAGTATTTCTTAACAAAAATATCGTATTTGATAGTGGAGTGGATAGTTAAATACGTTACATAGGTATAAAGACAGCGTAATAAAAACGCTGGCGTGAGGAACATCGATTAAATATGTATATTTGTATATAATATATATAAATTAACCTTAGAAAATCTTTTGCCCCCTTTTAATTTCAAATACGCCTCAGAGACAAGAAATACAAGAAGTTTGTTTCGAGTTTCAGATAATGGATCGAGGTAGCCCTGATGAGAAACGGTGTCGAAGTCGTAGACTCCGAACACCTGTACCACCTGGAAGCTCCATACTACAAACAATGGAAGTCGAACGTGATGCAGTGAACAGCGTTGGTATGCGGCGAAGCCGGAGCCGCGTGAGACACGGACGTCGAAGTCAGGATCGAAGCCGAAGTCGGAGCCATCACCGCGTCCGGAGCATCCTAAGCAGCCATCCCAGTAACCGTGAGTTAGTACATCAGGATCTGAATACGGGCCGTAATTCACTCGTAAATAGACCCAGTCGTAGTCGGGAAATGTATGGTGGATGTCAGCAACGCAGTCGCAGTCGCAGTAGACCTAGGAGCAACCGTCATAGCCGTAGTCATTCTCGTAAAGAAACCAATCGACGAAGTCGCAGTGGCACTTGTAAACAGAACGATGAAAATGATGAGTTACGTGAAAGGCTATCTTTGTTAGAGCAAGAGTTGATGAGACAACGTAGCCGCAACGTGATATCACACATTGTTCCTGATAACCATAGACGGCATGTTTCCCCGTCTAGAATCATTGGCAGCCCCTTCGGAAGTGACATCAGGAACCAAGGTTCCCAACGGACAAGAGTTGAGGAGCCTGTTAAGTTCTTCGAAGAATTTGTTAACATTTTTAAGGGCAGGGATCGTGAATCCTTTCCTGTACTAAATAATGTTCTGTCTGATTTTGACCCACTTTCTCGAGAACAGACCATAGAGATGTGGATAAATAAAGTAGATGAATGCGCGGAAATTTATAACTGGAGTGACCGGCAAACGGTTCACTATGCCCTGCCCAAATTAGTAGGACACGCTAAGACCTGGTACCAGGGCTTGCCATCTATTAGACATTCGTGAGAAGAGTGGAAGACTTTGTTGAGAGAATCCTTTCCGTCGACTGAAAACTATGCCGAACTTCTTACCGAAATGCTTAATAGAAGGGCGCGCCCTGGTGACTCCTTAGAACTATACTATTTTTCTAAGATTAACCTATTAAATAGATGTAAAATATTTGGTAAGCAGGCTGTAGACTGCTTAATATTTGGAATTGAAGACAAAGGCATTCGGTTAAGCGTTCAAGCAGGAAAATTTAACAAACCCGAAGAAACTTTAGAGTTCTTTAAAACAGTTAAATCTTACCCAAGGGAGTATAATGAGTATAATAGGAGAGAGCGGACTAGTGAGGATAGTCGTTTTCAAAGTTCTACTTCAACCTTAACCAGCTCTGCACAATCTAAAATTGATGATAAAACTTTTAAAAATCGACCGAAAGGCAATCTAGTTTGTTTTAATTGTAAGGAGTCTGGCCATATGAGTTTCCAGTGTCGTAAACCAGTAACCAAATGCTCTGAATGTAATTTTTTAGGACATGACTCAAATGCTTGCCCTAAAAAGATGTCCAATTAGGCATAAATACCTCGATACACGACGTCACAAAAAGATCACCAGCTGAATTGTTGTTTGGTCGAAAATTAGGCATCCCATCGCAAGGTATTTTGAATAACGTCTCTGAAGACATTTTAAACAGTGAGACAAACGAACCCATAGAGCGAATTAGGTCAGACGCGAGTAACCGCATTAAAGAGAACCAAAACAAAAATAAAGATCGATTTGACAAGCATAGAATATCACCAAACTAATATAAAGAGGGAGACCTAGTCAGGGTAGTAAGAGCTATTGCTTCGGTTTCAGGAAAGTCGAAGAAGCTAGAAACCAAATGTCAAGGGCCATATCGAATCAAAAAGATTTTACCAAATGACAGGTTTCTTATAGTAGACACACCGCTTACGCGGAAGGGAAAAGCCTATGAGAATGTGGTAGACATTGATTAAATTTACCCCTGGATGAGTTTTGATGCACCGACGTATTTATCTAGTGACGAAAGTATCTAGTTATAATAGATGATTACCTTTATGATTTGTTGAGTTGTAAACGAATAATACTAATAATTATATAGACTTTGCCACATAATAACCAACAAATACTTGGTTGAATTATTATTTAACAATTTTTCTTTATGCATGTATAGTTCTTAAGTGCTTAAAAGTATAATTATTACCCAATTTTGTTTTGTTATATGTTTTTTTTTCTTACAAATATGTTATTTCATTATTTATTTAAACTGATTTCGTAATAAGAGAATTTGAGTTGAGTGAACCATTGGTATCGTCTGTGAATTAAAATAACGATCATACTTAATTACATGAGACACTTGCTATTAGAAAGGAGAGCGATAGAGAGATACTCTGCACAGAGCTTCGGTTGGTTTAACTAACCGAGCATGAGTGCATTCTGATAAGGATAACGGCTTACCTGCTTTAATTGAAAGCTTTGGCAGATTCGAGCCCAGCATATGAATGATAATGTGATCAGTGAGGGTGTTTCATAGCACAGAGCTTGGGTAGATGCGAGCTGGACAAGAGTGTTATGTCCTTGAGGGTCAGAGCACAGAGTTCAAGCAGAATCAAACCAAGTAAGAGTGATATGATATAACACGCAGCTAAAGCAAATTGATGGTGAAAGATATGAAGTAGCCTCCTTTTGTTTAGCTATAGGTATCTAAGTATAATAGTAGAATTAATTGGTCTTATTTTTCTCAATATAAAATTAAATTGAAAAATAAGATTGGTTATAAATAAAATGTTCAGTTAAAATTAATGTCTGTTGTGAAATGAGTTTGAGCTTAAACGAAGGGACCCGTTTATGTTACGGATGGCCGACTGTAACAGTCATTAATTTTATCTCCTATCCTGTTTGTACTATTTGCTAATTAATAATATTATTCATGTAAACACTAATCTATCAATAGTACAATACCTTTAAAACTCACAAGATATTCATAATTGTAATTTTAAATCGACTCATGATTTGATGTATTTTATCTTCCGAATGTGGCAACTCTAGTGGTCGCGCGCCATTTTTCGAACGGATACTATTTTTTTGCAGCGCAAGAAGACTACATTAAAATATACTTTTGTGAAATATTACTAATAAAACACTTTGTAAAAGTTTGTGTTTTATATAGAACTCCATCCTTCTGAGCGTGTTTTCACACGTAGCAAAAGTAAAGCCATATCCTCTGAAATCATAGCACCTCATACCTCATCGCCACCTTCATTAGTAGAACAATCATCTAATGTTCATCCTGGTGACGACGACGCCGCGAGTAGTATGCGCTCGGCACGTACCAATTCGAACGCTTCGTCAACGCTGAGAGCGCGGAAGGCCGCTGCGGAAGCTGCCTTCAAGCGCCGTCAATACAATAATTTGAAGGCGCTCGCTGAAGCACAAAGGCAACAGATGGAAGCACAACAACTTGCGCAACAGCAACTCTCACAACAGCTTGCGGAGGTTGAGGAAGCAGAATTTCGTGCTGAGATGGAGCAGATTCAGGCGGAGGAGGGTAGTATACGGAGCAAACGGAGTGTTTCAAGCCAAAAAAGAACAGAAAATTGGGTAACAAATATTAATAATTCTAATAGTGGAAAGGAGAATGAAAATGTTACAACTGAGGTCTCACAGCCTGTCCATCTCGAGACAATGGACACTCAGGCTGCTGCTGATTTAATAGTAGAAAACCATAATTTAAGACAGGTAGGTTTCATTCCTCAAACGCCTGGGCTGGCCGCAACGGTGCTGCCACCCTCTTTCGAGGGCCTTGAGGGACAACACCACACAGTGCCTTGTCACAATGAGTTTTCTCCATTGCTATTAAAAGCAATTGCAGACACTGCCGCCGCAGCTAAGTCTCTAGCAACGACACAAAACAGACCACAAAAAATAAAAATTGACCTTTTTGCATTTGCTGGAAATGCATCACAGTGGCTTCAATTTAAAAAATTATTTAATTGTACTAAAATATCCTACACCCCCACAGAGAACGTCGCGCGCTTACAGTGCGCGCTCCGTGGTCCCGCACGTGAAGCTGTCGCGTCGCTGCTCGTCTCCGCTGAGGATCCTGACGAGATCATGTGTGCACTCGAGCGAAGTTTTGCAAGCCCGGAGTTAATAGTTTTGGGTGAGGTACAGGTACTGAGGCAATTACCACGTGTAGGTATTGACCTCAAAGAACTTGGTGTAGTCGCCAACACAGTTCGGAATAGTTTATCTACGATTAAATTACTTAACCATTGTGAGTATCTTCACTCACCTGAGCTTTATCATGTAATTTTAGGAAAGTTGAATCCTTTATTAAAAATGAGATGGTCTGACTACGCATCAGAACAAACAAGCCCTTTTACTTCTAAACTTAAAGTGATGTCTGATTTTCTAATTCGCGAACATGAGCGCTTTGTGAAATTTGCTTTGTCGCCGGAGTTAAGTCTGTCACTACAATCACACGTAACTTCGTCCATTAATAAAGTAAACAAACGCGAAAACATTCATTCTGTATCTCACAATAATAGCACGGATAAAACAGAATGCGTATTTTGTAAAAAAAACCACAACGTCAAAAATTGCGACAAAATAAAGTTACTCTCAGTGGATGAACGATGGACTTGGTTACGTGAAAATAAGGTTTGCTACAGATGTTTAAGTCGTAAATCTCATCAATGGAAGTCTTGTAAAGTTAATCCTTGTGGGGTCGATGGTTGTTCTTTTCGCCACCATCCTCTTTTACATGGCAGGCAGGGTACGTTCGCGACATCGCGTGCACTCGGAACACAGTCGTTCAACAACGCTGTGTGTGATAACGCGTCTCAAAGTGTCGCTCCTTCTACGTCATCCTCTGGAGCCGCCATGCAGAACACAGCTGAGGAAAAGGTAACGTTGAATATCGGTATTCAGCGCGATCATAAAGCATCATCTTCACCAACACATACGTTTTTAAAAATTGTACCTGTCGTTGTATCTGGCCCTGCAGGCGATATCGACACATATGCTTTGCTTGATGACGGCAGTACTGCCACGCTGATTGATTCCAGCATCGCCTATAGTGTCGGAATTACCGGACCTGAAGAATTAATTACAGTGAATTGCGTTGGCGGACTCAGTAAAAGTACAAAGATTCGTCATGTCAATTTTCATATTAAGGGTAGGTACACAAATGAAACTTTTTTGGTTAACAACGCAAGATCTATTGATTCTCTTTCTTTACGGTCACAAACAATAAATAAAAACTCTGTGTCATGCTATAGACATTTGTCGGACCTAGTTGAGGTTTTGTCACATGTCGACGCCACTCCAATGGTACTCATCGGTGCTGACCACTGGCATTTGTTAATTAACCAGGAGGTTCGGAAAGGTAGCCGAAATGAACCAGTGGCTTGCTTGACAGCATTAGGCTGGGTACTTTATGGGTCGTCGACAAGTAGAACCAACATGATCAACTTTGTGAATCACGTAAATATCAAAGACCCACAGTTAGATTCTTTAGAGTTTCTTATTAAAGAACAATATAAACTCGAGGCTATAGGGATTTGTAAAAAAGAAACTTTACACAATAAAGAAGACCGACGTGCAATTGAAATTTTAGAGTCGACAGTTAGGCGCTTGTCCTCCGGACGTTTTGAGATAGGTTTGCCTTGGAGGGAAAATATAACAAGCGTCCCAGATAGTCATTCACAAGCTTTTTCTCGTTTTTTAAGTCTTGAGCGTCGCATGAGTCGGGAAACTGAGTTCGCACAGGCGTACTGCACATTTATGAAAAACATGTTACACAAAGAGTACGCGGAGGAATGCGACCCTAGTTCTTTTCATGACCAACTTAAAAATAGCAAATTAAATGGTATTAGGTGGTATTTGCCACATTTTGGCGTATTTCACCCACAAAAGCGTAAGCTGCGTGTCGTTCATGATGCCGCTGCTATAAATGAGGGCGTCAGTCTGAACTCTATGCTGCTTCCTGGTCCTGATTTACTTCAGTCACTGTTAGGTATTTTATTTCGATTTCGGGAGGGTCGTGTTGCACTTATAGCAGACATTAAAGAGATGTTCCCACAATTTAGAATTCGGAAAGAAGACCGGGATGCTTTGCGGTATCTGTGGAGGCCTGAAGGAAATTCAACGACCAGGAAGCAACCCATTAAAGAGTTCAGAATGACTGCTGTCATTTTCGGTGCATGCTGTAGTCCTTTTATCGCTCAATATTTAAAAAACAAGAATGCTAAAGAATTCTTAGAATTATACCCAGAAGCTGTTAACGCAATCCTGAGGGATCATTACATGGACGATTATCTGGGATCTCATGAAGATGTATTTTCAGCTGCCAAGGTTGCCGCCGATATAATCACGGTCCATAATGCTGCTTGTCTGGAGATGAGGGGGTGGATTTCCAATGATCAGACGGCGTTAAATCTAGTACCCGCAAAATTGCGAGCTGTCCAGCCTTTGGAAGTCGACCTTGGCTCTTATTCCAGCAGTATTAAGGCGTTAGGCATATCATGGCACCCTACCTCTGATTCATTAGGTTTTCGAAACGTGTTAGAGAAATCTATACCGAGAACTCTGACAAAACGAAAGGTTCTTTCTTTTTTGATGCGTGTATACGACCCTTTAGGTTTGCTAGGGCCGATTATAGTAAAAGGTCGTATACTTTTTCAACAAACGTGGAGATCCAATATCGATTGGGATACAGAATTTTCACACTCAGAAGCCTCAAGGTGGAATGAATGGTTCCAAGCAGTAGCCGAGGTCGCTGCTTTAAAGATTCCACGTTGGTACGCGTCTTGCTTGAACTCTGAGCCTTTGCACCGCGAACTGCATATCTTTGCCGACGCCAGTGAGCAAGCATATGCTTGTGTGGCATATTGGCGTCTCTTATATGAAGATGGTTCAATAAGACTCGCTCTGATTTCAAGTAAAGCAAGGGTATCTCCTTTAAAACCAACATCTATTCCCCGCTTGGAACTGCAGGCCGCTTTGATCGCTTCGCGCTTAGCTTTGGCTATCAAGGACAGTCATATCAAAAAGCCATCACGCACTTTCTTTTGGACTGATTCCACGACTGTCCTAGGATGGCTAAGAAGTGATGCACGCACGTTCAAGCCATTTGTTGCTCACAGAATTGGTGAAATTATTGAAATTTCTAACGTTTCAGACTGGCGATGGGTGGCATCTGACTTGAACGTTGCTGACGACGCGACACGTGCGCGCAATTTCAATTTAACTTCGTCGAGCCGTTGGTTCACGGGACCTCCATTTCTTTTAAAGTTCCCAGAGGACTGGCCCGTAGAGCCAGCAAGAATCACACCAGTTCGGGAGGAGTTAAAGCCTAGCGAATTGGTGGGACTCCTCGATTTGACTCCAACTCCAGAAAACTTGCCAAGTCCGGTAACTGCTGATTTCGCACGCTTCAGCTGTTGGCTCCGCCTTATACGGGCTTCAGCGCGAATTATTCAGGCCGCTCAATTATTTAAAGTCGGTTGTGGCAATATCGGTCACCTACGTCATTCTTGGTACAGGTACTGAGGCAATTACCACGTGTAGGTATTGACCTCAAAGAACTTGGTGTAGTCGCCAACACAGTTCGGAATAGTTTATCTACGATTAAATTACTTAACCATTGTGAGTATCTTCACTCACCTGAGCTTTATCATGTAATTTTAGGAAAGTTGAATCCTTTATTAAAAATGAGATGGTCTGACTACGCATCAGAACAAACAAGCCCTTTTACTTCTAAACTTAAAGTGATGTCTGATTTTCTAATTCGCGAACATGAGCGCTTTGTGAAATTTGCTTTGTCGCCGGAGTTAAGTCTGTCACTACAATCACACGTAACTTCGTCCATTAATAAAGTAAACAAACGCGAAAACATTCATTCTGTATCTCACAATAATAGCACGGATAAGACAAAATGCGCATTTGCTCGCAACACTTCTTACTGTGGGTCGCAGGTGCAGTATCCAGTATTTTTGTCGAAGCTCGTTGACAACCAATTCGTTGTTACCATGTGCGGCGGTTCTCCGATGATAATGTTCCACAAGGAGCCTTACTACTGGATGTTTTCCGTCGAGTAGAATTGGTCTTCGAAGTTCTGGTTGTACCTCCCTCACGTTACCAATTCTGCCGGCCAACCGAAGTAGTCCATCCTCCATTAAGGGTGATAACTTAGCAAGGCGGCTTTTCTTTGAAACTGACTCGGATCGCAATAGGCAGCAATATTCATTTCTGAAACTGTCGAGTTGAACTCTTAGAAAAATTTGCCTTTCCGCTGCTTTTAGTAGGTCCGCTGTAAGAGGTATTAGAGTGGTGGACGCTACGTCTCGTCGACAAAGGGATGTCGCGTGATTATTACGGCGAGTGTTTGAATGACGTAGGTGACCGATATTGCCACAACCGACTTTAAATAATTGAGCGGCCTGAATAATTCGCGCTGAAGCCCGTATAAGGCGGAGCCAACAGCTGAAGCGTGCGAAATCAGCAGTTACCGGACTTGGCAAGTTTTCTGGAGTTGGAGTCAAATCGAGGAGTCCCCGCCGCACATGGTAACAACGAATTGGTTGTCAACGAGCTTCGACAAAAATACTGGATACTGCACCTGCGACCCACAGTAAGAAGTGTTGCGAGCAAATGCGCATTTTGTCGTTTTCGAAGAAGCCTTCCAGCGATTCCGGTGACAGGAGACTTGCCTCCGCAGAGAATGGCACATCATCAACGGCCTTTCACTTTTACTGGCGTTGACTACTTCGGACCTCTTAACGTCACCATTGGCAGAAGGCATGAAAAACGTTATGTGGCTCTTTACACCTGTCTAACCACTCGAGCTGTTCACCTGGAGGTTGTCCACAATCTTTCCGCTGATTCTGCGATCATGAGTCTCCGAAGATTTATCGCACGAAGAGGGGTACCTGATACGATCTTTTCTGATAATGGAACTGCTTTCGTAGGAGCCAATCGGCTTTTAAAGGAATTCTATCAAAGCGACGTACAAAACTTTGCGGCGAACAGAGGCATTACTTGGCGCTTTATACCTCCAGCTGCACCTACGTTTGGCGGATGCTGGGAGCGGATGGTTCGCTCAATTAAGACTGCTTTAGGGGCCACGCTTCACGAAAGAGCTCCCAAGGAGGAAATTTTGATAACGCTCCTACTTGAAGCTGAAGCTATAGTGAACTCCCATCCACTAACGCATGTTTCTGTTAACCCGGATGACCAGGAGACCTTAACGCCTTTCCACTTTTTAATTGGATCATCATCTACACAAGCTCTCCCGGCCACGCTTTCAGATGGAGACCTCTGTGGGCGAGTCGAGTACCGCAAGGCTTTGCGCCTCGCAGATCATTTCTGGAACAGATGGGTCCGTGAAGTTCTGCCAACATTACAGCCTCGCTTACCAGGAGATCGAACCATAAGACATGAGGTGGATGACATCGTAATCATCGCCGATGAAACCTTACCACGGGGAAGCTGGCCGCGTGGACGTATCTCCGCAGTGTACCCAGGAAAAGATGGTGTTGTTAGGGTGGTGGACGTTGCTACAGCTGCTGGCACATTGCGCCGCCCCTGCCGTAAAGTTATCCGTCTCATTCCTTGACTGTGCATTTCTGCACAAGGGGCGGGAATGTTGCAGAGCAACCTCTTTTTTGATACTATATTATTTTTGTATCTTTTTTGGAATCAGTTTTAAATTAGAAGAAAGCTTGTCATATTTTGTCTAGTGTTGTCATAGCTACATTTCAGTTTATAATTTCCACTAATTGTTAATATTCGTGTTTTATTCAATAAATATCATACTTCTCTGTTCTCAGGCTTTCAATCATCCGCACCACAAATCATACAGTCCACTCATCGTTAACAGGGTATTAATAATGTTTAGGGTGTAAGGTAAGTGTCGTGATGGCCCAGTGGATAAGGCGCCCGCCTCGTGTGTAAGAGGTTGTGTGTTCGAATCTGGGCAAGTACCAATGTGACTTTTTCAATTCATATGTACTTTCTAAAGTTTATCTTGGACATCACTCACATCCCGTGTTTCGGAAAGCACGTAAAGCCGTTGGTCCCGGTTGTCATTCGTAGAACTTTGACAGTCGTTACTGGTTAGCCAGAAACTCTGACCAGTCTAACCAAGAGGTATCGGGTCGCCCAGTTACTGGGTTGTGGAGGTCTGATAGGCAGTCGCTCCATGTAAAACACCGGTATCCAGCTGAATCCGGTTAGGCTGGCAGCCGACCCCAACACGGTTGGGAAAAAGCTAGGGAGATGATGATATTAATAATGTGTAGGGGTGATAGAGACAATTGAACAAAATGTATGGAGCTCCTAATTTTTCGTTACAGAAAGAGGTGAGAATGGTCGATAAGTCTGCAGAAATATCAAGATCCATTATTGTCAGACTTAAATGGCAATAGGCAACCGATGGTCAATAAGTCCAAAAATTTCTCAAGTGGCGATTACGAACTGGAAGACGTAGCGTGGCTTCTTACTAGATGGATCAATGACCTTGAAAAACGGGTCGCAGGATCGGTTTTTTTGAATGAATATTTGGAAGAGGCTTATGTTCAGTAGTGCAAGCTTTTAGCTGATGTGTTGAATTTAAAGTACAATTCTCAAGCTTGATGAGCTATATAAATATAATAAAGTACTAAATCGATAGTAGTGGTTTAACGCGCATTATGCATTATTGTCCCACTACAAGGCAAATGCCTCTTCATGCACAGAGATAGCACGAACACCTATTACACTCAGCGGCTAGTGCGTCAGCTCGTCCCAAAACAAACTCGGACCATTGGGCCGAGTTGACGAATTTCAAAATTAATCTTTTTTTCGTTCGTATCTCGTCCCATTCTAAATTCTGTTAAATATTAACAAAAGCTAAACGTCAAAAACAGTCAGGAAGAAAAGTGTCTGTGATTTTTTACCACTTAACAATAATTTAGCTTGATTTCAATAAAATATAATCATTAAACTTAACCGTACTTCCTGAAATTACCTCTCTTTACAGAAAAACCTCTTTATATAATTTATTTGTACGTAAAACCACTCAAAATCAACCCTGCTAAATACTATCTAACATTGTAAATAGTAATCAATCAGAACTAGCTACTCAATCAACAACAATCCAACCAGGGGTAGCCAACCGTCTGATTGCCAATCAGACGGCCTGGTCAGGTGTCTGCAAGCTCAGAATCCTCTTTGTTTAATGCAATGCCCCATCAGCATTTACTAAACAGCTCCGGCTACTATCGAAATGGAAAACTGGATGTCTCTCTGTTTTTCTCAATACCTAAGTATCTACCCGCTATTACAAAGAACTCAATTTATCGTGGATTGGCTTTTATCCGCGGTTTTGTTCGTCTTTTTTATGAAAGATTCAGGTTTTCTTACGACGTGCGACGTTTTTCTTTACAGATAATCTTTGGTGTCCAAGATAATATTTTTAAGTTCTTAAGAATTCAAAAAGTCACCCTAATTCGAAATCACAACCTCTGACATGAGAGGCTGGGAACTTGACCACTGGTCTAGCACAAAATTTTATACAAATTAATTCAGTGGGTTAGACGTTTAAGCAGAACAGGCAGACACAGCTACTTTCTCATTTATAATGTTATTGTATTAGGATTAAGACAACGCGAACACAGCAAAAAATGTGATTCAAAATACATAAATAAACAGATCTTTATAATTTGTTTTCAAGTCTAGACATGTAAAAACGATTTGTAAACTTCATGAGAAATTAGGAACAATTTTCAGCGCAGCTTTAAATGGATTTGCGAAAGTTAGAATATTATTCTGCTGAATGATGAATATTTCGTTTTAAGGAATAAATTAATATTACAATTTAAATGGAGATAAGGTAACGTTGTTAAATTATCTTAAGAACATCAAAGGTATTAAAACTAGCTTTATTTCTTGTTCTTTTAATTTTCGCAGATTGTTAATTAGGAAGATATAAATAATTATATTGTATATTTCTAATTAGATAGATAGATAGATAAAAACATTAATTTAGTGCAAAACACAATACACATAAAAGAAAAAACACAATATTACAATTTAATAGTGACCTACAAAGCTGTGCGTGTCTCAAGTTTGCACCAAATGGGTCAGGCTCAGTATGTACCTAACGCTGGTATTCTGCTGATGGAACCAGGTGACCCTTGTAGTAAATCACTTGACCTAACTGACTGACTGATTTAACCAAGCATCCACTCAGGAAAAAGTTTTGCAAATTTCATCTAACAACGTAAAAAAACAACTTATGAACATTCAGAGGCAATCGGCACAGAAGCAGGCACAAATATTTTCAATTGCTAGTTGAGTTGCTAAGCATAAAACTCTCACTAGTATCAACTGCAATTTCTTACAGTCAATTTTCGATAGAATTACGTTTGTCGGATTAGCTGATCTATATTAACTGGTTGTTGATTTATTGTCCTGAAAGTTGTAGGGTTCTTTGTTAAGAAGTAGGTAATAAGATTTTTTTTTTTGGAATGTCGAGCCCTTATGAGGTAAAATAGTGGATGGAAGTTAAACACCCACGTGGGCGAAGCCGCGGGCGAAGGCTACTCATTACCAACCTATTACATTTATTGATTTTGTTATTGTATCAGCAAGTGCTTTTCAGACCAATTCCTTTTTTTACATATTTATTTTTTACCAGCATAAATTTTTTGGTATTCTGTATTTGAAATGAATCAAACAGGGACAGGTGTTAAAACATTGAAAGTTTTTTATGGTTCCGTACAGGATGGTACAAAAGAAACCCTTATAGTTTCGTCATAGCCGTCCGTCCTCTGCTTATAATCTGAATGGTTAGGTCTAGAAAGAATAAACTTTGCATGAATATGTGTATTTACAACGTTGACAAAGTGCTCAAATATAATAATATAGACATATCTTGAAACGCAGAAAATGCCAAACCTCAACTTATTACAATAACACAAAACCGCGAAATGCGGTAAATGAAATAACGCGAAATGGTCGTTAAAATTTATTATATTATTCCTATTCTATGCATGACCTGACACGCACTTGGCCAATTTATTTATTTATGAAACTTTTAGTCTGCCTGTAACTTTATTAATTTCCCCTATCCCCAGGCTTTATTTTTTACTTATACTTTTACTCAATCAAACAATAATTGAATTTGAAGAGAGTTCTGTCCAAAGACTAAATTGTAAAAGGACTAAAAATATTTTATACAAAATATATTTTCCTTTCGGTCTACGTGTGATCTATTTTACATAACAATGTTTAAAGGAACGATATTTTTTAGGATCGGAATTATCAAACAATTTCTTGCACTCTGTGAGGAGCTGATGGGAGTGTCTGACTTTTACTGACTAAAACTCATCCGTATTCGTTCTCATGCCCTTTGCGTACCGCGGTGCAATTTTTAACAAATTCCACAACATTTATTGAATGAAGAGCCCTGTAAAAAATCTAAATAGGGACGATACACGAATAAGATGCCGACATCATTAAAAAAAAAAATCATTCTGTTAGCCGTGCAAAAAAACTGGACACATATTTTTTGAATTAATAAATTATACAAAGATAAAGCGCGTCAAAATACAGAACAGTAACGTCAAAGCTCCTTATGACGTTACTGTTTAGTAAAAATAGTACCTAGGCATGACGTCACACAAAACTTCTACGCAAAAAAAAACGTGTCGAATTAGATAATATACTTACTAGGTGTATTTTTGGTCTTGCTCAACCCGCCAGGAGATGATTCTACTCATAAAAACAAACAACTTTTATTATGGAACCAACTCTGAAATCTCGAAAAAAATATCACCTGTTTCATACATTATGGTCGGGAGACCATAATGTATGAAACTGTTAATGTATGAAAATGTTTTTTTTGGGCATTGAACTTTTCTTAGAAACAGCTCATATTTTTTCGCAATTTCAGAGTTGGTTCCATAATAAAAGTTGTTTGTTTTCATGGGTAGAATCATATCCTAGTGGGTTGAGCAAGACCAAAAATACCCCTAGAATAATTGACGGACTAGTATGTCGTCTAGCATACGTGAAAGGACTAATATTTAGCATAAAATATTTAGTATTTTGTATAACCTTTTGGTCTACCCGTGATCATATTCTACGTTACAATGTTTGAAGAGCAGATGGTTTTAAATGATGTAGACATTGAAAATGAACGTTTAATTAAGTTTGTAAGCGATACCTCTCCTGTTTGCCAATATTACCTTGCGTCCTCTGTAGTAAATAAACTTAGGTAACCTACCTTAAGTTACAGGTAACAATGAATCGGTTTAATTTTAATTTTGTCTAAACCTTTTTTGTTTATTTTAAACGAACGATAGAGCCAATGTTTGGCTAACCACTCTGAAAAGAAATATTAGATTAGATTAGAATATTCTTTATTGTACACCAATAGGACAAAAACAGTAAAGGACAACACAAACAAATATGCAAGAGTACAAGGCGGCCTTATCGCTAATAAGCTATTTCTTCCAGACAACTTTGGATGGAATCAAATTGTATAAAAAAGGGGTAATGGGTAGTCTATGGCGTACATTAATATTAGCGCGACAGCCGGCTGTCGCTTGGTCGTTGAAAGGTTAAAGTCTATTTAATTCTTAAAGTCTATACTTATCTATTACACTTTATTGATCTAATCTTGCGAGGGCCATAACGGTTGAAATAATGACTGATCTATCTGATCTCTTGATGAGGAAAAGTGATGAGAAAAGCGCACAGATTTGAGTGGACTTGTCCAGACAAACATTTGTCAGAAATCGTTTAGCTCAACTATAAACGTAAGAAACAGGTAAGGAGGAGGAGGAGGAGGACATTTGAGTAGGTATTATAGTCAAAATACTAACAGCTGATCGATAATGCACAGACGACCACACGCGCGATCTGTAGGTATACTTTAAACTACGAAATGCTTTAGGAAAGTTGTTCTCTATAATACGTAGAAATACATGTTCTGGTATCGGTTACCAATTACAGTGCATTTATTTGAATCTAAAAGTAACTATCCTTCACCGTTCAATCTTAGCAGTCCTTCAAATTAACCAAGCCTTAGTTAAAGTTATTTGGTTATTTGCCGGCATTAATTGCCGCAGTAGACTCCCTTAAACTCTGAGTTCGGTAAATACCTGCGACATACTCGGTTCGATTAGCACGTCTTGTTTGAACTTAATTAAGAGCACACGTTTGTAACTAAATGAGCGTCGACTGCTTAAGATCAAAGCGCTCAATGTTAATATTTGCAAACTGGTATTGAAAGAAGTCATTGGCACTGAGGAACGCACACACAGACAGATAACTTATAGGGATTCTGTATCTATTCTGGTATTATGAAGTGATAGATGATATTTGCATGTTTTAAGAGGTAATTTTGAGATGTGACGGTCTAGTTATCGATCCGCTGCAATTCTGCCACTATTAATGTACAGATAAAATTGATGCACATACCAATAAAGTCACAAAGGTTTGTTCCGAGTTTAGTTGTTTATTTAAATATGTCTGTAAGTTTATGTTTTTATAAACGCTCCACTCTATAAAAGAAGTTCCCAGCGTAGGACGACGTTTTTTTTAAATAATTATCGGGATGTGATGGAGCAGTGGTTAAGATGCCTTAAGCAATGGGCCATACTGGACATAGATAGTGCAAAACTATAGTTACGATTTTCAGACGCAAATTGCAGGAATATAATCAGGAAATTATGTAAAAACAGGTTAATTTTACAATACATTCAAATTCTAGATCTCCGATCTTGCAGCATCTACTACGATTTCTTATAATGGTGGGCGGATTTTTTAAAGCAAACTTATAATATACTGGCATTTTGCTACAGTATGTACCTAAAAAGGTGAAAGAAAAGTCATTTTACGAGCAAGTGTGTTGAAATATGAACATTTAACACAAAATATAAATATACACAACAACACACAAATTCAAGGCTAGATGTTTTAAATTGAAATTCATTGTTAGAATTTGAGAATAATTAAAATTTTCACTTTTTTCAAATCCCATTCGTTTTTACTTTAAATGCCATTTTTTGTTGAAAATTCTTCTTAATGGAGCTTTGGTTTTACGAAATAAATGGAGGCGTTTATGATTTATTTAAATAAAATTCGTAGTTATTTTCGTTCGGATTTCTATTTTGTTTGTATTTTTGTTTAATAAAAGAAAGAAGTGGTTAGATAACTGTATACATATGTATATGCAGAAGTTGGTAATTTGTTTTACAATAGTTAAACATATTAAGTTTTTTCCAATCTACATGTAAAAATCCCACAGTAAGAAACTTATTAATTATAATTAGCACACAATTTTTCACTTAATATGTTTGCATGGAACCGGTTGACAATATTAGAAATACCAGGAAATCATCAATGAAAAGGAAAAAATCAAACAATCAAGGATTCGAAGTAGTCGGAAACAAACACTCTAGAGAGACAGGAGCCGTTGTCTCCGCGTTTTGGAATTAATAATTTCTTACTTATTTATTACTTCTGAAAACTTAACTCTCATATTTGTGACCAATTTTAATAGTACTTAGTATAAAAAATACTGCATAGGTACAATATCAATTGAAATTCCCATTAAAAAGTCCTACAATTTTTCACTCAGCACGCAATTTTTCCTTCAATATGTTTGCACGGAACCGGCTGACAATATTAGAAATACCAGGAAATCATAAGAGATTTGGAGTGGTCGGGAACAAACACTCTAGAGACACAGGAGCCGTAATCTCCGCGTCTGAGGATTTTAATTACTTATCAGAAACTTGCGGCCGGCGGCTGTATGGGATCGTCTCAGCGCTTTATTGCGAGATTTCGAAACTTGACATCGGATTCTCTACTATTGTTTCTCGAATTGTGGACAGAAAAACGCTTGTGACGTGTGCGTGATACGACTTGGTTGATGTAGTTTGTAATAAGCGTGGTTTTGTTGGCATGGTTTATCCTTTACGCGGTTACAAAAAACGTACGTGATATATATTGGTTAATTTAGGTAGCTACATTGTATTATATTGAAAAGAAAAGCAGCCATCAAATATATCAAAATCAACTGTCATGTGTTAGTCTCGCTGAAATTAGAAATTGGCTAGACCAATTTTAAATAATTATTAACGATAATATTTTTCTTTAATACAAATGAATAGTTTTGCTTATCTCGATACCAAAATAGTCCAAAAAAGTAATACGAAACCGTGCTCAAAGCAAATGATTAAATTAATACAACCTGCCTACTGATTTTTATATATTTAAAACTTTTCATACGTAACTTTTCAGCGGGTTGGACATTACGGTGATAAAAATAAGACTCATTTACAAACTGTATTGAGTCCAATGTCTTGACAATCGAGGCGAGTCCCCAACCAGTAGTAAGGGCTCGAATGTCAATATAATACAGGATGCGATTTCGGCGGCACGCGTCAATTTTACTATACTTAGTCTCTAGACGGGATTCTCAGACATCAAAGCGATAGGTAGAAACTATTTGTATCTATGTTAGAGGATGGGAAGTTGAGGATTTCTTTGAAAACCTTCATCAAGTAGGAACTTTGGTAAATATGTGGTGAGGCTTTATTAACCTTTCAACGACCAAGCGACAGCCGGATGTCGTGCTGCTATTATCTTTATATTGTGTCTCGAATCATGTGTGTACGATGGTTTAAACCGATTTCATTATAAAGAAATCTTAAGACGGACTTAATAGATCAGCAGGTAGTGTACTACATACATTCAGTGACGTGCCTAGGGTTCAGAATTAGGACGAGCACAAAAGATTTTTTATATAAAAAAAAAAAAAATCCAGCAAGTAGCTTAGGTTCTCCACAAATAGCTATAAATGTTTGACAAAATAGTTTTAAGCTTTAATAAATGAGTTTTGTTGCGGCTTGCACCTAATATGCGCTAAACGCTACTGTTTACATCGATTATGAGGAAATTATAATTCTTAGAGAGAAAGCATGACCATACTTACTCAAGGTGGGCGATTGACCTAGGTCTATTAATTCGCTTGATTGACTGGTGGAGAAATAAGACCCCTGTATATGTGTATAAAATATAAAAAAGAAACAGTTTTCCTCAGGATAAGTTCCTTTTCTGATATAAGAGATGTTCCAAACAAACTTAGAATTGAAATAGTCAAATTGGTAAAGTAATTGCCCGGTATGGACTCCGCAAGCCGGCGTTCACCACTGGGCTTTCCAGGCGAAGTTTAAACAAAAAAAGAAGCATTTTTATCTTATCATCACACTAAAATACTAATAAATCACAGGCAATTCAGCTCAGCAAACCACAGAAAGGATTAAAAGCGATAACATCATAAAATACACCGTAGAATGTTATTAAAGGTTTCCCTTGTTTGTCCGTACTACTGTTCAGGGCATTTTTATGAAGAACCGGGCAAATAAACGGGCACAAACATTAATCTGCTTTGAACAACAGACAAGATGTAAAGGGACCTTAATGTCAATATTGTTTTAGGGGACAAAACTCCGCTCCGCTATCTCTTGGCGACAATTAGAGCGTGATATGATTTTTTAAGTAAACTTAATTTACTTGAGTTGTTCTTATATTTTGATTGCGTTTAATTTTATTTGTTTTTGTGTTTCTATGTTTTAGGAAGTTAATTAATGGACATCTGTGATTGTTTTATGCATGTTTTATGTGTATGGGGTGTGGTCGATTTTTGTTTTAATTCAATAGTCTAAAGAAATTGTAAGTCATGAACGAGGATTTTTTTTGTCTTCTAAATATATCTCTTTTTTTTTTATTCATAGGCAATTCAGCTAAGATACTTTGATAATTTTATCCTTTTTTTTTAAAGGCAATGCCGACGATTTTTTAATGTGAATTTTTCTCTTTCCGATAATACAAGAAGCACATATTAAAAATTTAGTTAAAATAGTTGATAAAAATGATTAACGAAATTGTATTTAAGCCTAAGCCATCCTACAAAAAAGTAAAATACCTAGGTAAAAAATTCTACAATAATTTTAATTTTCACACCAAACAATAACCTTAAACACACAATATAAATATTAATCCCTCCACCTACGCTAACAAAATTCAACCCTTTAATGCCAACGTCGACAACAATTTGATTATAAATGTCGTTAAACAATCGATGCGTGTCTTCATTTAAATTTAGTTATAGTTTAAAATATGGTTGTTATGACTGTAATTTATAACCGCAGTTCAAGGGTTGATTTATCGGTTCTGTGTTAAGGGGAAGAGATGTTGACTTCGCGTTTTGTTGCTCCTTTAACCGTTTTCTCGAATATAATGTAGAGGCTGTTCTACCAATGAAAATGGAAAATCTGTTATATTTTTTGTTGTCGTTTAAACCTTCAAACACACGTGATTTGAGACACAATAGCAGCCCGACAGCCGGCTGTCGCTTAGTCGTTAAAAGGTTAAATTCGAAGCCCAATAACAACTGGAAAAAATTACAAAAAACTTAATTTTACTATACACAAAGAAACACAACGAAAGCCGGTAAAATCTTAAAAGGTAAAATAATTTCTGAAACATTTTTTTTTTCAATTTAAAATGTATCATTTAAGTCGATACCTACACTATTGGCGAAGAAATTACATAACAAGCAAACATATACTTAACAATACTAATATATTAAAAGTAACAGTGACGTATCTACAAACTATAACTAAAAGAATTGTTTCAAGCAATATCTTTAAATATGTGTATAAAATGTTTAACCTCACAGTGTCAGCACATTTGCACAGTAAATCAAAACCCCGTTAAGCTAAATTATTCTAACACATTGTAATTTTAAAATCAGATCACTAAAATCATACTTACAAAATTCGTGCTTATTCAACACAACTTTCGCTTAAAAAAACTGAGCGTGATATTTTAAGGGTTTCCAAGCTAGTAAGTAACATTAAAAATGCAACTTCGAAAGTTATTATTGTTTTAAACTTATGCGAACAAAACCAAATGCGTGTAGAAAATTAATTCTGCGTAATTGTGAAACACCCTATAAAATAATTTTCGGGTACCTCCATACTGAAGAAGGTTTGAGAAAGTTTAGATTTAATTTAGCGGATTATTAATTTTGAATAATGAACTTAGTTCTTACCTTTTAACGCATCGATGAATATAATTTTCGAATAAGTAAACGACCTGCCCATTATTCATTTAGTATTAATCTCACTGCATTTGGTTGAACTATTCCAAAATTAAAATTCGAATTCAACATTTAAACTTTGATTTATATTTTTAATTTATTATTCAAGGACTTGGTAAAATTTAATTTTTAAAATAATAGTTGATTTAAACTTATCTCCTTGTGGATTTCACTAAATCATACGTAAAAAAATGGTCTAGAGAAAATTAACCTTTAAACCAACAAATACGAAAGTTTGGAGTAATTTGCGTGTGGAAGTTTATTATTCTTTCACTGCAAAAGTTCAGAATGGATTATAGCGAAATTTTATAGTAATATACCTTGTACATTAGATTAATACATAGGCGTCATAAAATCACAATTAGCGGAACAGTAACCCAAGACGGACAGCAAGTAATGTTTTAAAAAACTTCGAAGAGAAATATATCACTTTGTTATGGTCTTACTGCCGGGCAAAGGCCTCTTCTCACACATAAAATATTAAATAATGATCTTGCTCTATCGGAATAGCGTTTTGGTACTAAGCCTATCGATTTATTAGTTTTTCTTCACCGTTTGAAGCTATCACAGATCCAGATTTTCAATTATGTTATTGTATACAATATTAAATGAACAACGGAACTGCTGAAACCAATGCGTTAAATAATACCATGTTTATTTAAGTAATAAATAAAAGTAGTAAAGTTATTTAAAAGGATTCTAAATCACAGCCTCGCCAACGTTAAAAAATCAAATAAAATAAAACCAAAACATAAAACGATACAAAAATAAAAGACATCTAAAATACACCCATTTGCGTATTTAAATTATAAACGCTCAGTTAGCGAGATTACAGGACTTTGGCAACTAAAGCTAATTGCAGTTGTTGGAGTTAGCGAGACTCGGCGCAGATCTGTTAAGCCCCGAATGAGTGTTAAAAGATTTATATCAGTGGATAACGGTCCGAGATCTTATCTGAGAGACCGCTAGGAAATTAAGACGCTTACGAGATTTTGTTAGTCTTTCGCACTTCTGTGTATCTATGTTAATAGATAGATTTAAAGTGATCGTTTGTGACGTCAAAATATGAGTCTTTTAAAAAATTGTTGGAGTTAGCGAGACTCGGGGCAGATCTGTTAAGCCCCGAATGAGTGTTAAAAGATTTATATCAGTGGATAACGGTCCGAGATCTTATCTGAGAGACCGCTAGGAAATTAAGACGTTTACGAGATTTTGTTTGTCTTTCACACTTCTGTATGTCTATGTTAATAAGTAAAGCTTTAGTGACCGTTTGTGACGACAAATTAAGAGCGTTTTTTTAAACTTTGTTATTTACATATAATATGTTTCTTTCATTCTGTATGATATCCGATATCCGATTGTCTAAAAAACTAAAACGTTATAATTAAAAAAACCCATAAATAATTTTGTATTAGTAGTTTACAGGAAAATCCTTAAAATCCGAACAAAGGGGCAGTGCAGTAACTTTTGTACAAATATACAGTGGTGCTGGCGTGTTGGGAGTTAGAATTTCGCACTGTAAAAATATTTTATTGCCGACATTTTTTGAGTCAGATTTTTTGAGTTGACTCGTGTATGTTTTGTTCACGATACAGTAAAAATATCCCAGTGAAGGATAACATTTTTATTTAATCCTTCGAACACACGTGATTCAAGACACCATAGACAGACAATAGCAGCCCGACAGCCGGCTATCGCTTGGTCGTCGAAAGGTTAACACAAAATTAAACCTTCAAACCCACGTGATTCCAGACACAATACACAGACAATAGCAGCCCGACAGCCGGCTGTCGCTTGGTCGTTGAAAGGCCCAAAAAGTTATATCATAGACATGGTACCTATATTTGACTAATACACGAACGCAGTCGCAAATAGATGCTAGTATTACAAAAAGTCATCGTGCAAAAATATGAAATCAGGCTACAAACGCTTCGTGCCGCATTTTCAATTAGTCCAAGCGCATGAGAGAAAATTTAATTATGAAAAAATTAATGGAAACCGTTTTCAATCTTATTGCGCTGTTTTGCTGAGTTTTCTTATTTCTTGATTTTCCATTGAAATGCTTTTGGGATTTGTGTAAGGAATTTTAATTTTGCTGTGCAATTGTTATTTGAATTAGGGATAATTAAATTAATTTTACTTAAATTTAATTAACTATAAATAAATAATATTTCAGAAACATTAATTACGTTAAGTGTGTCTGGGTAATGTCAAAATATCATCGTTTTACTAAATTCGTAAGTAGTTGTTCATTTAATTAAATGACATGAGAGGTTTGTCATAAGTATTTAATGTTTTTTGCATGTCTGCTGTTTGTTCGCTTTAATTCTCAAAATGGCTAGACTGTTTTACGAGCAGACAGAAAAACTGAGGCGTAACTTACGCTTTACGTCACTAACTAATAAGCGGTCGAACCGTGAATAAAAGCTAATGTTAAAATAAAAATGCTGAATGCTGAAAAAAATCGCTAGTAAAATAAAAAAAATCATTTTCGAAAATAAAAAAATAGAAACCATTGGTATTATCGAATCATCGACAATTTACCGGTGACTGCGTCACTTAGCCCGAGTGTCAGAGAATTTTGAAGACATTTTCGAAATAATAGATAGGTACAGAACATGCCAACTCGAATTTTATTTGAGCAGCAATTTCTGTGTTTTTACTACGAATAAAACCTTTAAAACCACCAGACTGTTGATAACGAAATGTTTTTGCTTTCTTTTGTATTTTAAGACCCTTATTACATGTGTATTAGAAATTCGCAGAAACCACGTCTCTATTAAAAAATGTGTGAAGAAAAACGAATGAATAAAATAAAATTAAATGAGCAGTATAACATGAATTAAAATACTTACCTATTAAAATAATATACTTACACTTTTAGATGTTTATTATTATTTAGAAGAAACTGGATTAGTGTAACTAAATGTAACTCATATTTCAAATGAAAATTCAGTGTATTCATTAAATATGGAGATTTTGTGAAACATTACATTCAACGCTGAGGTAACAAGGCAAACTTGGAATTTATAAAATATGAATTATAAAATAGTTTTGCTATTTATATCATTGTGCAGCAAACAAACTGACAACTGATTTAAAAAATAAAAAAAATCTCTTCACAGCTTTGATGCAATTTAAAATAATATACCAACAATCGGGATGATGACAACAAAAAAAAACAAAAATAATGGCAGTCCGTCCGCGTCCGCTAGGCAGTCCTAAAATACTGGTCACTATGTTTCAACGCTCTGTATCGTCGTCATAACGAGAAAAAAGAAAAATTACGTGGCCAAAATTTTTTGACAAGCTGACGGACTAAATTAAAAAAAATATATGCATCTAAATTACACAACCAAAAAAAAAACAAAGTTTTGTACTGTAAATAAATATAAATGGGTGAAATTTAATTACCTATAAAAATAATAAAAATAACAATCTTGAACATTCATGTCAAAAATTAAAGGGACAAGAAACATTTTCTATCTTCCAATGATTAAAATTTCTAATTTTGGAAATAATGCTTTTAAATTACCTATATAAAACTAAAGTTTCAATGGTTTTTGTAGTCGTCTATCCTATTATCTGTTCTTGCACATAGTCACATAGTACAGACACATCACATTAATCTTCAAATTAATTTCACTACCAACACAAGCAAATTAATAGAAAACGACGTAGATAACTCACAAGTAGTTCCACATATAGGTATCTACCGAAATCTCCCTCAGAGAAAACCGCTAAAGCGAAACACTGATTCGATTTCACGTTGAACGCTCATAGTTACAGCAGTAAATCTTAACGTGACGTAATTTACTTTAATTTAATTTTGTATCAACATTTTCACCCTTTAATTATGTTATAGGTGCAATCTGTCACGCGAGATAATTGTCGTCTGCGGTTTATAAATCTGTTGTTACAGGCTTGGATGATTTTGGGTTACGTTGGTGATTAGGTGTTGTGTTGGCTAGTTGAGGTTTGTCTGATTGAATATTATGTTGTATCCTTTTCAATCAGACAAACCTCGTTGTATCCTCATTTGATGATTTCGCACTCCCAAAAAAAAAAAAAATTTGTATCCTTCGAGACAGAATACAACATCAGCCCGACAGCCGACTGTCGCTTGGTCGTTGAAAGGTTAACCGTCGAAGACGACCAAGCGACAGCCGGCTGTCGGGCTGCTATTGTCTTTCTATTGTGTCTCGAATCACGTGTGTACGAAGGTCTAATTAATGGTAGCCATATTTTTATTTATTTTTGATATTCCAAGGTTAACCTTTCAACGATCAAGCGACAGCCGGCGGTCGTACTGCTATTGTCTTTCTACTGTGTCTTGAATCACGTGTGTTCGAAGGTTTAAATAAAGGTAGCCGTCTTTTGATTGGTTTTTGTTATTCCCAAGCGCACGTCACCCGAAGTTAGCATTGCTATTTCTTTCTTTTTACAATGCTACTGTTGAATAAAGCTATAGCCTCACCCAGGTTTTTTACGAACCCTTTGCTATTAATAGAACCAGCACTTGCGGTAAGCGATCAGGTGGTTTTGTGGTAGTTATTCGTTATGTTTATCAAAGTTTTTATGAGAATAGTAAGTTACATGTGTATGAATAAATATTAATACCGTCTTAACACTGTCCCATAGTAGAGCAAAGAGCTATTCTCATTCAGAGAAGACACGTGCATTGGTAAAAACGGCGAAGAGGATCTGCGAGTTCAGATATTCATTGATATAGTCTTAGTTTTCTCATGATGTTTTTTTTTCATCATGTTCAAAATAAACTTAGTAAGTAAAGTGTAAATTAGTAACTTGGTTAGTGTTTTCTTACCTTTATAATGTTGATCTTCAGACTGTCAAGCAATATTAACAAAAAGTACTTTATAAAGCAACAAAACATAATTTTGAAGGATTCATGCCGTGTAAGACCTCATTATTTTGTAAAATTAAAACGTAGTAACACAGAATAAGCTTTCACTTTCAATGTTTATGTACCATATAATAAATATTTTATAAATCTTTTGATAGCTAACCCGCCGACGGCGTACGCGTTTGTCAAATTATAAAATTAGCGGTTACTCCGCGTCGAAATTATTCGCAAAGTGCCTACAAATCAACACCGTTTTCGCTTTTACATTAAATATTAACAAAGTTTCTTAAACATGTGTTCTTGACTTGCTAGCAGTGATTTAACACGGCTATGCGTGGGCGCAGTACTAGCGGTTTTAAACATGCAAATGTAAGTAATCGCGTATGCTAATAACCAAAAAATCAAAATTCAAAGTATTTATTTCACTTAGACCATTTACAGGCACTTATGAATTGTCAAAGTGTCAGTCAGTTTGTCAGAAAGTTGAAGCTAGTTGCTTGTTCCAAAACGTAGGTATCTATGGAGAACAAGCAAGAAACTCCATGGGCACTATTTTCAATAATCAAGTTTTACAATATATGGTTACATCATTCGTGTTGCTTCTATATGTGAAAACAATGAAGGTAAGAAGCAATATAAAATAGTTCTCAGAAATAAAGAATTAAACTATGGCAAATAAATCATGAATAAAGCTAAACTTTTAATTAATCGTTCAAATAACTTTAAATGATTTATAATGTCTGGAATTGCAAAACCACCATGAAAAATTGTGGTGATTGTACTTTCTCTACATGAGATGACGTCTTTGCAGTGGGACAATAGGCATAGAAATTGCTATATTGATGATTTTTTATTTATTTATTATTTCTTCTACATTCTTAAACTCTAACACACTACCCTTATTTAATTCCGTTTCCCCTTACCATTTATTCTCTATCATAGGTCATTGTCTCTCTATTTGAATACGGGCATCCTACGTCGCCAATTCGCAGCCACCACTTGAGATCGCGCCTCAACGACCATTGGTGCTAGACATATTGCCTCCTCACTGCCCGTTCAGTTTGCTGATTGCGCGAACTGAATGTCAATATCATTGAGATTTCTACCTTTGTCTGACTCCACTGTTGATTCTGGCTTGCAGGAGTTGCAGTGGTTGGGAATAGTGTGGCGGACTGTCCAACTTCAGGATATGTTCATAAGATGTTTCCATGTACTTTTCTTACTAAAACCTGGCAAATTGTGAAAAAGAGGTAACATGAAAATAAAAACTAAGTAACATTTATATAAAATATTGCTTAAAAACGACTTGTCTCGCGTCAATAATTACTGTTCAGGTAAGATATTGTCCGATATGCCCCACACTCGAAAGGGTTGAGACTATGCCGTCGCCTCCTTCTGCGAAGCAGTTATGCTAGTGAAGGAAGCGGTGGCGCGCGAGAGGCAACGACGAGCCTCCCGGACAAAGACCCAGGCGAAGACGTCGAGAGTCGCAAGACGACTAGCGGCCACCCTAGGCACGGTTCTGCGGATGGCGAGCGATGGGTAGCTCGCCGCCCGGCTAGGACCAGGACCGCGTCGACGGTGCGTTAGTGTTCCACGCGCGCCTCCAAGAGAAGAAGTCAGCTGAGCACTGGAAGGGGCCCAACAGGGTCACGCCTGCCGTGGTTGCGGAATGTTTATAATAGTTACCGTGACCCTGGAACATAAAGGGCAATCGAAGGAACATGAGTGGGTTTTAGTCAGTAAAAGTCTGACACGCCCTCCCGCCGCACCCAGGACGGGAGCAGACATTTGATGATTTCCCACTCACCAAAAAAAAAAAAAAAGGGTTGAGACCTAGTGACCGTTGATAAGTTCCCTACAGACTCCATCGTCAGACAAAATCAAATTCTCATAACATAATCAATGTAGTATTCGTTAAGAAAGCTACTTTTCACTAGTTACTTACTGTTAAATAAATCCCTTTAAAATATCAAAACGCTCTCCGCCCTAACTGCGTCCCAACCCAAAAACAGAATCCCTCCTCGCTATATCCCTAATTACTAATCGTGATTACACACGCGTCACGTTACCGTGTTTACCTAGACTATAATTAAAGCAAGTTAATCTAAAATGTTCCCATCTAATACAAAATGCAAGGCGACGGGAACAGAAAGTACTCAGAGGACTTTGAGTACTTCTTACGGGTTTAGCACCCACTTAGAGACGCGTCTTACGAAAGAGCTCCTAAGTTTTTAGTTAAAAGAAAATTTCCCACTTCGACAGGTCTATTACTTTTATTTCTCGGTTAGTTTAGGGTTAACTTTTTATTACTTATTTTTATTATTTCTACTTTCAAAGTAGAAACAATAATAAATCATCAATGGATCGAGTTTTCTGTTGTCATTAAAGTACTTTGAGTACTTCTTACAGTTGTTTTAAAATAATGAAACGTTTATTAGGCACTAGTTTAGGACACAAATTAATAATAGGAAACAAAAATAGTCACAAAAGTTAAAACTGTGGGCGCAGCTATTTACGCCTAGGTCAAAAATATAAATAAATAAATATCTTAGGACAACTCACACACGGTCATCTGATCCCAAGCTAAGCAGAGCTTGTGTTATGGTAACCAGACAACTGATATACATATATACTATATGGTACATTTCTTCGGTTTATTTGGTTAAGCAGCCACTTAGAGACGCGTCTTACGAAAGAGCTCTCAAGTTTTTAGTTAAAAAAAAATTTCGCACTTCGACAGGTCTATTGCTTTTATTCCTCGAATTGGCAGTTTAGGGTTGATTTTTTATTCTTCTTTTGAAAGTAAAATAAAGTTACATAAGTATCATAGGACTTAAGGCATTAAGTCCGTATTACATGTGTGCATGAAGTTTAAATAAATAAATAAAGCACAAAAAATATAGATCATGAAAGCAACGGGTTTTTGAGCATTCATTTTTTTTCTTTTTTTTGGAATTCATGTTATCATTTTCGTACATTTTGCTACGATATCTCGGACTTTTCCGGTCGTTTCACGCATGATTTTGGGGGGATAAAGTCACTAACAACGAGTTTGACACATAATGCGGTGACCGCGGGATGATGTACAATTCCATGACCGAAACACTCAATAAACAACTTTTATTTCCCTCAGATACAAACAGCGTGACGGTAAGAACATTCCCAGAGGTACTTACTTTGAGATACACAAAAAACTTGTCAACACTCTCCCTATGGGAAAGTGGTCGGTCGATATACACACACAAACACTCCATTTCAATGTCAGAGTAATAATAAAAAACCATTACAACACACAAAGGTTTGTATTACGCAAATAATGAAACGTTATAAAGGGTTACACAAGGGAGATTCGAGGGGATCTCACTTCAAGGTCAAAACATATAAATTTATGCTTAGTAACTAGATGTATACTGTATGGACTGCACCGAACCCCAGGCAAATATATTTAAAACACAATATAATATGATTATCAGGTTGTCCCCCTAACACAGACAAAATCAATAGCGTCTGCATGAACGTATATGCAAAATAATAGGATACAGCGCATTGCGGAAAACTCGCTTTAAAAGGCACCTATAGACAAGTATGCATTCTTGATGCGTTGAAAATGTAAGTAAGTTCAAGCGGTTTCAATATTTTCTGTAAGTGCTTTTGAAAATATTATAGTAGTGATATAAAATGTGAAGAGATAATGATTGCGAACTTTTTTACTGAATGAAATTTTTAGTTCAATTCATTCTATTTTTATTTTAAGATTTTTAAGTTAAAAATGAAGGTACATTTGATAAAATCCTAAGTTTAGTCATTAGTGTACCATTCTTTTAAAAAATAATATGCGAGTTCTTCAGTGCCCTTTCAACTTAGTGTCTCAAATCAAGTGTGTTCGAGGGTTTATGTTCAGACTATAGGGTATTTTACATCATTAACTAATGAATGTGAGACACAATTTCTATAAAGCCTCTCTTAATTGTAGCCCAAAATTTCCGTTTTATTTTCATTTACTGTAAAAATCGATTTTTAGTTGCTTTCAGAGCAATACATAATTAGTAATTTGCTAGACTAACTACAAAATCTATAAGAGAATTGGGTCATGACAGCTCTTAGAAAGTACGTCAATTGATGATGGTGTAGCCGTATGCACCCGGTGTTGCGGAATACGGAAAACCGCGGCCTTGGAACATAGAGGGCAACCAAAGGAACAATGGTGGGTTTTACTCAGTAAAAGTCTGACACTTCCTCCCGCCCCGCCCAGAGCGAGAGAAGTCATTTGATGATGCGCTGTCATTTCCTCGAACGCGATACATAGAGCGGTAGTAATTTCAGCTCATATTATTCTGTTAATTTCCCATATACGTTGGCATCAGACGGTCGGCAGATGTACCTGTTTGTATAGTATTAACAGTGATTGCTTCACAGTATTCATGTGCCGCGCCACGGACCGTGGCCGGACCGGAACGTTACTTCGTGTGTAACTTTTTATCCTTTATGTAGAAATAATGCTTTAGCCCCGATGGTATGGTCAGTGGATGGGTTGCGGAATGTTTATAATAGTTACCGTGTCCCCGGAACATAAAGGGCAACCGAAGGAACATGAGTGGGTCTTAGTCAGTAAAAGGCTGACACGTCCTCCCGCCGCACGGCGGCAAAGGTCATTTGATGATTTCGAACTCCCCAAAAAAAAATGGCCTAGTGGATAAGGCGACCGCCTCTCGTGTAAGAGGTTGTGGGTTGAATCCAGGCAAGTACCAATGTGACTTTTTCAAATCATATGTACTTTCAGTTTATCTTGGACATCGCTGACATCCCGTGCCTCGGAAAGCACGTATTGGTCCCGGTTCACTAGTAGAACTTTGACAGTCGTTACGGGTAGGCAGACGCCAGAAAGTCTGACCAGTCTAACCAAGGGGTATCGTGTCGCCCACTGGACGACACTGGGTTGTGGAGGTCTGATAGGCAGTTGTTTCATATAAAACACTCGTACCCAGCTGAATCCGGTTAGACTGGAAGCCGACCCAAAAATAGTTGGGAAAAGGCCAGAGAGATAATGATGTAGAGAGACAATGCTTTAGCCCCGATGGTATGGTTTGTCGACCACTGGCCAGTTGAGTGAACCACAACCATACCACAGATACAACTTCAACTTCAACTTTTATATTTAAAATGGCAATCCACCGAATTTTCGGTGATTTCTGCCAATGTCCAGTTTGAAAATAATATTTCAGTTTAAATGACAATTGTACGGTTATTAAATTATAGTAGAGATCATACACGTAGAACACGAGATGACTCACAGATACAACAAAATGACAGCGATCATAAGCGACAATTTTTAGTGACAGTAATACGACATCTGATATTAATGACAACTGTCACATTGACAATTGGCCAGAGCACAGGATAAGGGAAAGTTATTTTGTGTTCTTAGTACTAAATAAACATGGTCGTGGCAGAATTGTGGTGTGTTTTCCGCAAATGCCATTAATAAAGAGTTGAAGTTGAAGTTACTGAAAAACAACAACATAACACAACAGTTTTTATTTCTGTCATCGACATGCCATGATTCAGTGGTAAACAATAATTCCTGTGGTTAAAATACTTGCACTATATTTTTGTCCTTAAACGCATCAAAATCACAGTATTCACGGTTATTGTTTCCAAACATGAAAAACTACGATATTAAGCGAGGTGGCAGACATTAAATGCTCTGTGGTATACTTATTTTCAGTCTGCATACTTAAATACATTCTTTGCCTTAGTTATTGCCCATAAAACACTGTTATTTTAAAAATTACCGACACTACCACTGGTACTTAAAGTACCAATTAAGCCTTTTTTAGTAAATATCTTTTTAAATAACATGAAAAGTTCTATTAGTATTTTACAGAAACGCGGGTTTTGTGTAAAGCATCCCCAGATAGTAGTTAAATAGTAAGAAATCGCACACTTGAGATAAACTCCTTTATAATTCTACTATTTCTTAATTTGCTTTCACTGGTTAATTTAAATAAAATACCCATTTCAGTATTTTTAACTTTACAGGTATATTCGTTTCAAAGAGGTGAATAAGTATTTGTATAGTTTAATATGAATAAGATGTTTTCTTAATTCGATTTGTTAGATTAATTAGCTAATTAAGTTAGCTTTCTATTTCTTTCATCTCATTTTTCATTATGTCGATGTGAGTATGCAAGTAAGAAACAATAATTTCCTTATTTTTAAGAACGTTCTTCTTAGAATAACTGAATAATACCAAGGGGTCGTTTGGGACCATGGTCCGGTCCCGAAGGCCCCATCATAAATAAAATAATTAATTTCAAGGTGGCTTTCCGTTCGCGAAGGTCTCCCAAAAATACCTCAATTTAATAAAAGATAAATATTCAACATTGATTGCCGTCTAGATGCTTGTATTTGGACTTCATTTATTTCTCGAATAGGCTTTCAAATAGCACTTCGCAGAAATCACGTTCGCAACGGAAACAAGTAGCAAGAATCCCTTTAGTATTTAATCCTTCACCGTTCCCATTATCCCGTGCAATATGCATCTGTAGTAGTAGGTATCTGTGTGCATGAATGCATCTCTATACAAATCTATAAAATTACCAACTGACCCTCCATTTCAACCCCCTAGCTAGCAGCCATATCAAAATAATTTGGACACTATATGCTTTTACAAAGAGTTTGGTTTCAATAAATGGCTGGTTTTTTTAAGGGAATCTGATTAACAACAAATAAAGTTTTGCGTAGCAACAATATTGATTTTTGTCCACGCGAGGGTTTGCAATCGTGCACGTTCAATGATTTCATTTCAAGGTTAAGTTCAAATGTATTTTGTCAATAACTTTATATACAGGACAGTACAATATATATTTCATTTGATGAAATGTTTTTAAAAGTGTGGTTAAATGGAGTCAATACGGTACAGTTGTACTCTGACAAAAATCTCTTAAATGCCGCGGAAAATATTCCTACTATCGCATTTTCCCTTACAGTAACAATATTCAGGTAGTATTGTTTGTAAAAGATGGACCGATAATCTCATCAAGATCTCCGGGTCAAGCTGGATGGGATGCGGGTGGCGCAGGACCGATGCATGTGGAAATCTTTGGGGGAGGCCTTTGTCCAGCAGTGGACGTCTATCGGCTGATGATGATGAAGATGATTGTTTGTAAGAAAACAAACACGTTTCTGAAACGTTGTCACATTTTTCGTGATCTTGGAGCACTTGACTCAACTTATCTCGGTGACATTAAATGTCGCTAAGTTGTCGAGAAAGTAAGTACATTATAAAAACGAGAATAAAAACGATAAGAATGTTGTATTATAAGTTTCTTTGTATAAAATACTAGCTTTTACCCGAGTTAAAAAGATACAATAAGTAGCGTATGTCACTCTCCATCTCTTCAACTATCTACACTTAAAAATCACGTCAATTCATCGCTCCGTTTTGCCGTGAAACACGGAAAAACAAACAGACACTCTTTCCCACTTACAATATTAGAATGGGTTGATTTTAAAGGATTTCATTAGCAGTGCATCCAAGGTGCGCTATTGTCTTTACTCTTATGAGTTCTTTAAGGGTCACACAAATAGTCTGTATTACCCCAAAAACTTTGATAAGTGATCATGTTCTTAAGGTTTTTTGAAGTGAAAACTTCTTTAGCGGCGTTGAGCACTTTTTCTGTAATGGGTATAAAATCTTAAACTCGCGTCAGGACACGTGACCCTGATCGAAAAAGCGTAGGACGGATAACAATTGAACGCGCGATAAAAATCTCACACACACTGATACAAGGTACAATTTTCCCGAGTTCAAAGTTTATATTTTAACCCGTGGAGTAATAGTGTTGGAAAATCTTGGCGAAACAGCTTAATATAAGCTTGCTGTAGATAGAGAGAGAGAGATATAGTGGTCCTGCTAATGGCTTGGGGCAGGCGAGCCAAAGGCACACTCGTAAATAAATGAGCGAATGTGTTTTTGAAGTGAAAACTTCTTTAGCGGCGTTGAGCACTTTTTCTGTAATGGGTATAAAATCTTAAACTCGCGTCAGGACACGTGACCAGCGAAAAAGCGTAGGACGGATGGATAGTAGACAGCTATAATCAAGTTTTCACTTCTGCCGGCACTCCCGGAGTGCAACCCGTCTTTTTTTTAATTGACTTATGTTCAACGACGATAACAATATCATTCATGTGGGATACACAGTGCCAAAGACAGAAACATACATTACGCTATTCATATGTATACCATCCCTTTGTTTTCGCAGTGGGTAAAAGTTTACAAATGTTGTAATTAAGTTTTAAAAATATTAATCAAAACATTTGTTATATATTCTTCTCACTACACTATTTTAATAGAGAGGAAGACTAAAGACTTACTTAAAACTTTAAATTGTTAGTAAGTACTAAGTTAAAATGGATTATGTTTCCACTTCAAGTACTGTTAAATTAAATGAAGCCTTTGAGAGTTACTATGCTTCTTCAATGGAGAATTATCCCTTGATTCGGTGAGGACAAATTATGTAGGTCACTATACTGCGTAGAAAATATTTGGATAGTATATGTGTGTATGTGTGAGGGTGAGGGTGCACGTGTATGTGTGTTTAGGTGATACATTTTGAGGTCTTGTTAACAAAAATATGTATGAAATGTGGGTAGGAGTGGTGTGTATACTGTATAGGGGTGTGTATGTGTTTTCTGCTTTGAGTTATTGTTGAAAGATAAAGGATTTTGAAATATTGTGCGCAGTTTGTAAAATAAGTTGACTAGGTACATTTTTTAGTATGACGCTATATTACCTTGTGGTTGTTATTAGCACAAAATAAAGCCCTTGAATTAAAGTATGTATTCAAAACTATTTTGGTTATGGTAATTAATTACAGAACCTTATTTAAAATTAGGCACTATTTAAAATCCGTTTAAAGTGTTTTGCTTGGATTTTAGTGTACGCCTTTAATTTTGCCTCACATTGACCTATAATCAGGGTTGCAGAACCTAACAATAGACACCCCTTTTTAATTCAGAATCAAACTATTTTATTTTAATTAGATTTTATTAGACACTTTCGAGCGTCATATACGCAAGAACGAACTTTTGAATATCATGACTACATTTAAAAATCAATTTCAGAAGTTCATATTAAGGAAACTCCATACAAACTCTTTCCCATTAAAATTCACAACCACACCTTCAAAACAGAGTACCTCATAAAACTCCAAAACTACCAGATTTATATAGTCTTCCAATACCATTTCAGAGACAATAAAGATAGATCCATTATGCGAAATTGGCGCCACAATGTATGGTCATAACGCATCGTACGTATACCACTTTAAGACAGGTATAAGCCATTAGGGAGTAATAAAATGCCCTTATCGGACCATTAGATGCTCGTAAAATAACAGTTAGTCATAATATAATAATGTGATGGATGTTAATATCCGTGTTTTTCCGGCGAGATTGTTGTAAATTGTTGTTACACCTTCTAGTTGGATGTGGTGTAAGTGAAACTATTGGGGGTTTTAGTTTGTAGAAGTAGAGTAAAGAAAAATATCTGTTTATTGGTTTATGTCGGTGACCGTTTTTGTTACCTCATGCTGTACCACAAAATACATTAGTCATTGAAATGTGAATTTTGAAAGTACTGAAGGGTGTTCCAGTAGGTAATTAAAAAAAATGTAACAAAATACACGACATATTTACCAAATAGAAAAAAATAAAATATTTTCTTTTTCTTATTTACCACAACACAGGGTTGCGCGCTAGGTGTCTGAATGAGTTTCTTCAAAAGTCCATCTATACTTATTGGCTTAAGTATAAGTAATAAATTCCTGAAAATAAGTTCTTAAACATAAAAATAACCTCTCAAAAAGTCTACAAAATAAAAAAATAAAAACATCAATCTCACTCACCTGGGTTCCGAACAGTAAGCGCCCCTTTCGTCAACTCGTTCATTTCGTCCCCTCCATTTTCGGCTTCGGCATTCTTTCGTCGTCTGCCCGTCAGAGACGAAATCGCGCGCGTGATGTTAGGAAAACATACATCATGAGCACAATAGTGCAGTAATAGAGTGGGACGATAGCGATTTTAATATGGAAATTCATCCGCTTTTCGCTTCCCGAGCGTAATAACATTTTTGATCGAAAAATCGCGTTCTATTCACTATTTTTATATAAATCGCTCGTTACATCGCTTTTGTTAAGGTTATCAAATATTTTTACGCATCAGTGTTGGTAATGACATTATTCACTTTTAGTAATACTTCAGTTTTTGATCCTCTTTTTTAGTTCATAAACCATAACATAGACCTATAACAACAAACGTTATTTAGCAATAAAACGCTTATAGGTCCTACAATTTTATTTACTAATAATATACGCACACAATACACGTGTTGTTAAACAAACTTGTTTGTTTATCATAAATATAATACTTTATTTTAAACATCATTTTATACTGTCACATTTTTAGTGCATCTACCTCATAATTTCTCTGCACCACCTTAAGGTAGACTGGCAGAGAATGCCTACGGCATTAAGTCCACCTGTACACTACGTACTAAGTATTAAATAAATAAACTTGGCCGCCACACACAAACACACAAGCATAACAAGGACACACACTTGCTCTTTGCATGCTTCACCCAGGACTCTAAGAGTTCACGATCAATCCGATTTTTCGGTTATTTTAGCTCTGTTTCAATATTGTATAGTGGTTTTATAAAACCTTCTTTATATTTATTTTTTAAGTCTTATTTACTTTAAACCAAAACCAACTTGTTCTTCACAAATAAATAATACTCCCAATATAGGCATTCAACAAACAGAAACTTAAAAAAATGTATTGAGACGAACACTTTAATACAAAACCACCTCATTAGTACTAAAAGCTCTTTCACATAAATTAAATGGATTTTCTATCAATATCCAATTTGCTATTGAATATTCATGAATCATAATAAGTAAGCAATTTCTTTATGAATGCGTTTTCAACTTGTTAGCGTTATTGGAGAGTAAAAAATATGATTACTTGCAGATAACAACTTGATTTATATATTATTGTTCATTTTCATCTGAATAATGTATTGAAATCGTTCGGCAGGAGGTTGAGAAAATTAGATTGTAAATGTTTGAAGGATTGCGTGTAGGTTTCAATTTCGAAGTGCTTGTTTGGGTTTAAAAAAAAGGGTTTTTTGATTCAACTCTTTTTATACACATGTAAACAAATCTCCAAATATGGAAATCTGTCTCTTCTTTTTTGTGAGATTGTTCGTTTATCGTAGATTATACGTACCTCTACATTTGATTCAAAAATTACTTCAGTCGTTTGTCCGTTTCGCTTCAGGTTTGTTAAAGGTAAACAGTTGCAGTGGGTTAATTATGGACATTATACTGGCTGTGGGTGCAGTCTTCAGCTCTCACGATTTGATTGTCTTAACATCAGCCCATTTTACCGTCAACTGAGATATTTTCTGCTTCAAATTAATATGGAATCTGTTCAAAAGCTCTAATAATATTTGCCAGTGATAGTTTCATCTTTTCAAAGGAACCGGCAGAGCCATCTTAGTCTTTTTTGGTGCACGTTTATTATGAGAAACCTAGCTATCTGATTGTTCATTGATCTCGGGTGTATTGTGACGTAGGATCCATGTTTTGTCTAAAACTCGTTGATTACTTTCTAAATATCGCTAAATACAGCTTTGTAGTGATCCGGTTGCTCTTTAGAAAGAGCTAAGCCTAGTCAATTTTAGGGTTAGTAACTAACTTTCTTCCATCGTAATCACAGATCAAAAAGTAACATTAATATTTGAAGGAATGCCTTTTTATGGACTTCATCTGTTTGTAGTTGTACGTTGTTTTGTAATCAATAATGCATTTTATGGCGCTCCAAAACTGGACATATATTTACAAAAACTTGCAGCTGCAACACATTGACATCAATGCTTGAGTATGGGTCAGTCATACTACAAATGTTGGTGAAATTCTCGGCAATGTAAACAAGGTTTTCTGGATAAATCGGCGGGTAAAATTTTCGGCTAATTAATCTGTATAGAATACAAGCAGAGGTTTGAGGAACAGGGTGGAAAATTACTCAATACACTAAAAAGGGAGGATCCTACTGTCACACAGGTGTTGTTGTTGGTGGGCTACTGCCCAACGATTGTTATAACTCATCAAACTCTTGGTACACATCCAGAATAGTTAGTTGATAATTAAATAGCGTAATGCTCTGAGTTTCGTTGTTTTTGAATTTAAGTTGTAAAATATAAAAATTACTTACTAAATTGGGGTACGGTTCTTTTGCACAATGTGTTTTAAATATTTATCCATACTCGAAAATGTCCATGGTTGCAATAAAAATGAGACCAGTTAAATATTTATGAATTTCGAAACTTTAACTTGGCGTTGGATCCAGCTCACATTCTGTGACAGGTCTTTGTATCAAACAACCCATATCCTATATCTGTCACTATTATTTCCATATCACCATGGATTTATTACTGTTTCTCAACTACCCAACATTCATTTTTTAGGATAAAAACACCTCACACTGATAAATAATTCATACATGACTCGTCTCTGTCATTTTCCAAGATAATGTGACTTGATTTATGTGAAGTCAACTGTTCACCTTAAGTGCCACATCTTAGAAGCTTGTTTAGACTTGTTCGCGACAGTTATACGTGTGCGAATTTATGTAGACAGCAATAAAAATAGCTAAAGTTGTAAGAAAATGTTTTAAAAATGCTGAGCAAGAATTGAAGCAGACGTAAGGACGACGGAATAATTTTTCGAGTCGTCGACTTGGGAGAAAATAATGATACCTTAGAATATTTTTAGAAATATTCGTGTCTTTTTCTTACTTACTTACAAACCTGCTTAAGGTTTAATGACAATCATTTTTAAATAAATTGGGATAATTCACACATGGTCATCTGCTCCCAAGCTAAATAGAGCTTGTGTTATGTTAACCAGATAACTGATGTACATACATAAATAATTATAAATATAAACATATTATAGATAAATTACACCCAGACATAGAACAAACAATCATGCTCACCACACAAAGTTTGTCCTGAGTGAAAATCAAAATCAAAGTATCGAGTATCGTGTAAAATCATCGTTTGACCGCCAATCTCGTAGCACTTAACTCGTAGTCTCGTAGCATTGCTACGCCAATTTGATGTAGAGCTTTTCTTTCCGTAGAACCGTAGCATAACTAATATAAATATACTCTTACGCAGCCTTGCAACTGGAATTATAATTATATTTATGCCATTATAGTCACTAAACAGAAAAAAGTAACGATGATAAATGTTATATTTTTAATTATTGTAATTGCCTTTATAGGAAACTATGTATTAATAAATGTTTCACAGTTAAGGCCCTGTCCATAGCAAACACCTTGTAAAAGTCTAGATTTTCGTCGCAAAGTTAGCCGTATCTATACATACCTCGAAATTCTCAATTTTTTCAGCGACAACCATCAAATTTTTTATATCTTTAACAAAGAAAAAATTATATAAACTAAAGACATACCTAAAAAATTTTAAAACACAGAACTGTATTTATTTAAATATTCAAATAAAACTGCAAAATTGCTTACATTTTTGCGGATTTGCTAAAATATGTTCGACCTTATTTCTATTAATTTGATGCACCGCCGCGAATAGCTACTTACCGCGCCTTAAGGTTAAATATTGCAAGCTGTAAACCTACTATTTCCTCATTGAGAGCTGTATTCAGTTCTGATAACAAATGTGAAGCAATGGAACTACCTCTTAAGCCAATATCAAAACAACTGCTATCTCTTGCTTACTCCAAGCTTTGTAGCTGAACTACAAAATAAATAATTTGATTTTTTAGCTCATTGTGCAAAGAAAGTTTTGCACAAAAAGCTAAAATAATCTGCCGAGGTTGCGGAATGTTTATAATAGTTACCGTGACCCTGGAACATAAAGGGCAATCGAAGGAACATGAGTGGGTTTTAGTCAGTAAGAGTCTGACACGCCCTCCCGCCGCACCCAGGACGGGAGCAGTCATTGGATGATTTCCCACTCACCAAAAAAAAAAAAGCTAAAATAATCAAATTATTTATTTTGTAAAAAAAGGTGATAAAATTCCTTACAAAACGAAAAACCTTCCTAAAACCAAAGTAATGAAACCTTTCAGGAATAATGTCCTAAAAAATCTGCTCAGTTTCCTCTCAAATTAAGTCATAAAATAAAAAGGGCACGTTCTTCACAAGCCAAACATTATTGAGTGATAACATCGAAGCCGCAAAGGCTTTTGAAATGAGGTATTACAAGTATGAATGGGGCATAGCCGCATTTTGTATTCAGCTAGAGGGCCGGCCCTTTACCGATATTGAGTCATGCCTAATGGATATTGGACCACGGTAACCGGTTACGATATTTTTTAAACCCACATGTGGTTTATGGGGAGTAACTGTTGATTTCAAACCTCGGGGGTGTGAGTTCGAGTTAGATATTTTATCGTAAATAATAGGGAGAATCTGCCTTGAATATACAGAGTGCATTTGCGGTAAACCCTATTTTTCTAGTATCAGGTTCCGTAAGGGCTATAGAGCTGAAGGCTCGTTTGTAATGTTGTTATTATTGAAAGCTTGAATTCAGACTTTAATAGTGTAGTAATGGAGTTTATATTTTAACAGAGTCGTGTCATCTATTAGTAAAAGTAACGCAGGCTTTTCCCAAAAGAGTACACGCTATCTCAGTCTTGGTCAGTCCAACTCCATCTGCTGCATGCATCTTCTTTAAAATTATAAAATTTAATTTATTTAAGAGGACTTAAATGATACTTTTACACGTCAGTTTTGTTATTAGCTTAATTTGAGCGATCTATATGGAAGGTGTTTCCTAGCTGACTACTCTAAAGCCCGGTTTCCACCGCGAGCGGAACGGACCCATTAATGACTTCGTTCGCAAGCGCAAACTGCAAATAACAAATAGTCAAACAAAAAAACAACAAATAGTCGAAAAATAATTATTAATAAATGCATTAATAAACAATTATGTATTAAGAATTATAATTTTGTTGGTGGAAATACAAGTATGCAGTTTGCGCTTGCGAACGAAGTCATTAATGGGGCCGTTCCGCTCGCGGTGGAAACCGGGCTTAAGAAGAAACATCCGAAGCAAACTCGGAGAAGACTTTTTTAAAGTTCATGCAATATATATAGTTACTTTCATAGTTCATACATATTGCTCAAAAACATGCAAAAACCATGAAGAATAATGTTTAAGTTGCTCTCTTGATGAGAGACGCACGCAGATTTGAGTGGACCTGTCCTTTAAGCCAGTCAAAAAGGGACCGACGAATTAACACTCAGGCGATCGACTTCGTTTGCGGTTTGTCACTCTAACCCTTGTCTACACCACTGACCTGTCCGTCTGCAGACATGACTGCCTACTTCCACTTCAGCGTACTGAATCTGCGTGTAGTGTTTTCTTTAAATCTATTGATATAATACGGAGTTTTTATCCATATGGATATGCCAACCTCATCGTACCCTCGTAATGTTATTGTGTTTAGTTCTTTAGTGTATGAATTCTGATTATGTCCATAAGGGAAAGCAAAAGCTTATACTTTTATTTGAGAAAGTACAACATAATACACATAGTACTCAACAAGTCGAAAATACATATATCTTTTTTTTATTTTCTGATTAATTTTACTTAAGTCAAAATTGTTGTTAGTCTGTTTATAAACTTCCTTCTATTCTAATGTTTTTTTTTGTGTACAATGGTGTGGGTTACATGCTTGTTATTCCAATTTAAACATTTTGATTTTATAATAATATGCAACTGTTTTTTGTCTCTACCATATAAAATAAAATAAGAACATTTTGTCGTACTTAAACTAAGGCTAGTTTTATAAATGAGGTTAAATAAATGAATGAAACTAATGAAACTTTAGGGCAGTACATGACTGCTGCTTTTGCGGCATTATTTACCTATTTTGAAATATTAAGTATACTAGGACTAACCTAATATTAATGCAGAGGCAATATTGCGGTTACTTACTTACTGTATTACACATTTTATTGGTATATTTATGTAACTATTCCGCTCCAGTGTGCCGTAACGTGATATATAAAATATTAATCCTATACAATCAAGTTGTGTGATAGATATATTATTACTAGCTTTTGCCCGCTACTTCGTCCGCGTGGAATAATAGTTCCCGTTCCCGGGGGATTTCCGGGATGAAAACTATCCTATGTTCTTTCTCGGGTCCCAGACTATATCTGTACCAAATTTCATTCAAATCGGTTCAGTGGTTTAGGCGTGAAGAAGAGACAGACAGACAAACAGAGTTACTTTCGCATTTATAATATTAGTAAGGATTTTTATATATTTTGCTAAATCTTTTGTTACTATAGTTAATTATTAAATAAACTGTGATTTTAAAAGCTCAGTATTATTTAACTTAAAAATTACGTTGATACAAAGTGTTTTTAAAAATAGTCGACTCAACAAATTACACACACTATTCGGATGAAAAGGTCAGCAGAAATTAACTTAAATGTTTGAATTAAAATATTTGCTCTTTTCATTTAAATCCTTTAAACCAAATTCTAAAGCGAGCTTAGTTAAATAAGAGGACTTAAATAAATGTAAAAAGATAAATTATTTAAGTTATAAATAAAATGTAGAGTTGTATCTAGCTTTATTTAGGTAATTGTATAGTTGTTTAATTTAGGTCGTGAAAGTTAAGAAAGAAACTGACACCCTGGTTGTCGAATGAAAATAAACACAAATACAAGGTGTATTTTTGGTATTGCTCAACCCGCTAGGAGATGATTCTACTCATGAAAACAAACTACTTTTATTATGGAACCAACTCTGAAATCTCGAAAAAAATATCAGCTGTTTCTAACATTATGGTCGGAGGGCATTGAACTTTTGTTAGTAACAGCTGATTTTTTTTTCGCGATTTCAGAGTAGGTTCCATAATAAAAGTTGCTTGTTTTTATGAGTAGAATCATCTCCTAGCGGGTTGAGCAATACCAAAAATACACCTAGTATAATTAATTCTATTGTTTTATTAAGTAACACGATACCATTTAGTAAGACTTATAGTCAGATTAACAGACTTTAAACAATGATGTTATAAGTAAAAAAGTGTAGATAGGTCACATGCAGTCAAAAAGTGGCACATTAAAAGTAGCCAATTGACAAACATGATACGGAGTATCGCGTTGACATTTGACGTTTATCTCTTTTTCACTCGCACTACTTCAATCATGTCATCCTACTTTGACGTGTAATGTATGTGTGCGTTAGTGTGCCGTTTTTGAAGATAGAATTTTGTTTGGGTAACCTATCTATACTTTTTTACTTATAACATCATTGATTTTAAATTACCAGTAATCATTGTCAAAATCTACACCAATGATTGCCGGGACCAACGACTTTGCGTGCTTTCTAAAGCGCATTGACGCCACTAAGTACTTCCAAATACTGGAAAAAAAGAAATCGAAAAACCCAATAACACTTTTAATTTCAACATTCTGCTTCCAACCACGACCACTGTAACACTGTAAGAGACGAGTGCATAGGCATCTTTTGGGTGAGCTCGCTCCATCGAAGGCCCCGTCTATGCCCTCGGGCTAGTCTGGGACCAAGAGCAAGCCCATATGTAATAAAAAAAAACTGTAAACCCAAAAAAAAAAATACACCAATAAATAAATAAAAATCCTTCATAAAATAGTTACTCTACAAATTCATAACACCAATAATATCAATAGGTTATGATTTTAAATCACCGTCCAGACGTGTGGCGATATTTTGTTTATTTTATACTACATTATAGGTACGGATGGACATAAACCCGGGATAAAATTTCAATTGGCTGTACTGCAGACAGGGTTGGCGGGTCTCACCCGTTTATTTATTGTGGACTACAAAGTACTGGTGTTTTAGAGATTGTGGGTTACTGGATGTGGCATAGAAATTTTATTTATATTTGGGATTTAATTTTTGAAGCGAAACGCCAAATAAAAAATGCCGTAGCACATTTAATGGTATTGTGTAATGGTACCACAATACCACTTCTAATGACCGCATACTGAAATGTCACTCAATTCTTAGACCCTCTCAACCTGTTGCTGTCTTTGTCACACTAAAGGGATAAAAAAAGACAGCAACAGATTTTAGAGCGTCTTAGATTTGAGTGATGTTTGACTATTCGGCCATTAGTCTTGTTTCTTTTGGGGATGATTGTATTTAATCTCAGTCTACCAAAAAAACGTGTGATTGCCACTGAGATAAAATTGTGCAAGATTTTGTATGTTTTTAGTTATAATGATAGGTTTATGTGTCGCTCGCTGCCCTCACGCTTCGGGCACTCACACCGGCGACGGTCGACGAACTTTCGATCTATATTTTTTAAATATTTCTTCTTAGCTAACTGAAGTGTTGTAACTTTATTTTAGTTATGAAACTACTTAAATTAACTAATTTGATAGAAATTAACGTTACCTTGAATTTTTTTTCTCACCCTTACTAGAATACAATTCATTTGAGTCGAACTCAAATTACAATTTATTTGGGCAAAAATCTGTAGTAGGAAATAATAAATGTAAAATAGAATTTAGTTTTGTTCCCATGAATTTTCGCATTTGAATCATGAACTTTTTATGTTTAATGTAGTGTAATATGTTGTCTTTACTATAATTATTTCGATCACTGTTCCCAACACACACACATACCCAACATCAAAACAACGAACAAAAAAAGCCACTTCTAGCCTCCTAAACCCAAGTCCCGGGTAAGCCTTGTCGCTTCCACTCGAAAAATTTCAATCGTACCTAGCCACAGACTGAGCCCGCCATGAAAATCCCTAGAAAACGTGAAAATGTTCCCGAAACTTTTGCACCTACCTTAATACCTTTAATTTTGGCTCTAATTAATTCTCGGTGCTCGAAACCCTCTGGAAATCTGGTCGGATTCCTTCAGCTTTGAGGGATTTATTTCTGTTAAATGGATATGAATTAGTGGATGGAATTTAGTAACGTGGTATACATAGCTACATAGTATAGTAGGGTTTAGTGGCTTTGGATTTATTGTCTTGGTTGATTCTTTGGCTTTTTACGTATTTCTAGGTATATAATTTAAAATTTGTCTGTCGTTATGCTTAGATTTTTAAACTACGCAACGGATTTTGTTGCGGTTTTTCAATAGATAGAGAAATTCAAGAGGTAGGTTTATACTTATGTATAATACGTGCATATTGTAGTATAGATTTGTAACACCCGCTGGAGTGCATCTCAAATATATATCATTTTAATATTTTATTTTTGGAATACACTTGGCCAATTATGTTAAAACTCTTGCTGAAGAATGCATAGAGCACTAAGTCCACCTTTGTTGACTTTAGCACAAAATAAAAGAAATCAAACGTGTAAGTTTTGAGTACATAAAGCAAAAATAAACAACTACAAGTCTTATTTTTATTTAAATTGTGAAGGAATAATTAAATAAATGTCTGATTTTAGACTTTTTTCAAAGTCTTTTCACTCGTTATTCCTGGAATATCAAAAATTTGATCTACATTTAACACGCGAATATTTTTTTTTTGCAAATGAGCTCCTACCTAAAATTCAATTACAACTTAAAAATTAGTGTTCATGCTTACTAATTCCATTAAAATGAATAACAAATGATGTCATTTCATTTACTTGTTAGCTACAAATTCAATTCGGATTATTTTCAAATTAGATTTTTATATACCTAATAAGAAAAATATTATTAGATTTTCTACTCAGAGGCACACGTACAGTCTGAAAATAATAAAGACATCGTGATAAGTTGATTTTGTTTTCTAGGAAAACATAGATTGTTCATTGCATTGTTAGAAACTCCGAAAGGGCAGACTAGATCTGAGAAGTAGTGAAATTGTATTCTACCCTTAATGTAATAAAGGGTTTTTTTATTTGTTTGTAGGAGGTAATATTTGGCAGTCCTGTTCTGATAACAATATTTTTTTACTGGTAGAAAGCTACTTTAGAAGTGAGGACAAATTCGCGGAGAAATGTTATTTTCTACTGTTTTAAAGATTTGTGGTTAATTTTGGTGGTCTTGTATTAGTATTCGTGGTCTTTGGACTTGGAACTTTTATTCTAATTTTTAAGATATTTAGTTGATAGAGATAGCAGTGTGCAATTTTAACTGTATACTTACACAAATGTCACACTGAAATTAACACCAAAGTATACAGTATATACTATGATAAATACTACACTGTTCCAGCTCTATTTGAAAAAGTAATATTTTAAAATATCTATGTGTTTAAAGCAGTCTAACCTTACACAATTTAATACATCCCTCACGGCTTCGTTCTTCAGCTTGATCAATAGGGATGACGACATCATTAAAAATGACATTCTGTTTAGTCTGTTCGTTAGACCGTCCAAAAATATCGGACACTTTTTTCTTTATCAAATAAATAAAAAAATTCTAAGATAAAGAGCATCAAAGTTTCGGAACGGGCGTTTTTGACGACACAGTTTAGTAAATTTTACTTACGCGTGAAGTCACGCGAAACGCACTGCACCGTCATCATTTTTCGTTTACGAGAAAAAGAAAAAATACGTGTCCAAAATTTGATACCTAACTGACGAAATAAATACTTTTTTGTCCTCCTATTGTCATTATTAACTGAAGATCAGACAATAACACCAACACTAAACTACACAATCTCCAGCAAAATAGCAAACAGTTTTTTACAAAATAAACTATGTGATACACGATTCAAACGATAAGTGCGGTATAAATTATGCATGCAAGCCCAAAAGACGCGAGAATAAGACGCGGGAGATAATCTCCGGTGATTTACGACCTGAAGTTGCATCTACACAGCTATTTATAAGATCAGCAAGTGTTTGTGTTGCTTTGATGTATAGTTGGGGACTGCACTAACACTAGGTATAAACATCATGTAGATAGCTATCTTGTTTTTTATGGACGGTCTTAAAACGAGAATTTTTATAACCGAAGTTTGAACTGGAAAATACGGTGTGGATCGTGTTGTTTTAGTTTGTAACGGAAAACTTTGAAATATGTTATTTTTAACTAACAAACCTACAGTGAATTAATTTTCTACTTTAAACAATATAACAAATACCTGTCGATTACATCCTTTTTTATTTCCATGTTATAAAAGGAACGCCTTATGATCTACAAAATTTCCTGAGATTCAGATTGTCTTATTGAAAACATACAATTAAAAATGTTAGGTTATGAAAAAATATTCGGCTATTGTTTGTCATACAATATTCTTCGTAGCTGATGCAAGTTAATGTTTCCGCACTGTATATTTTTTTTTGTTCCAAACATCCATACTTCCATACGAATATATACTAATATTATAAATGGGAAAGTGTGTCTTTCTGTCTGTCTGTCTGTATGTTTGTCTTTCTTTCACGGCAAAACGGAGCGACGAATTGACGTAATTTTTTAAGTGGAGATAGTTGAAGGGATGGAGAGTAACATAGGCTACTTTTTGTCTCTTTCTAACGCGAGCGAAGCCGCGGGCAGAAGCTAGTACTTAATATATTAAGTTGTTTTTAACGATATTTTGCCTACATTTCTGATGAATAATAAAGTTTTTTTTAAATATCAAACAATTGAAGTGTAGCCATCACATTTTGCGTTTTTATAATAGCAATGTATTAAGATTCAGAATAACCTTAGTAAATAGATTTGTCGAAAGCAAGCATTGGGTTTTAAGCAGTAAATGAATCAGATGCACTGTCTAGTGAAACTTACAGATTTGTTAGGGAGGTTAGTTATTTAATTTAATTTGAAATATACTAGAAACCAGACGACGTAGATGGAGCGATATTAGTCCCCGCGGAAAGTTTACAATTGAGCTAATTATTGTCTAGCAAGATGGGGTAAAAGTTTTGTCTCTCGTAAATTTAATACTCATTAGAAATAGTTTTATTAATAGAAACTAATAATTTGTATTCTGAACTATTTGAAGATGTAAGAAAAACTTAATAGTAGGAAAAACTTTGCTTATTAGTTAAATTTTTTTGTGTTTGGATAGTATTTAATTACACTGATAGAACGGTAGTTGTATTTCAATATTTACGAAGGGGAAAGATAATGTAAGATCATAATAGTAAGTGAGTTAAATAAAAGAAAGAATGATAATTCACTCACATAGGTATTTAAGTAATAGAGAAATACACTACTACCGATTTTAAAGAACCGTAACTCTAGATTTTGCGGTATTCTGAAAAAAAAATCAGACACAAATGAACTGCACCTCTAGACAAGTGGAAATGGAGAATAAATTGTTAAATGGGATTAATAAGCTTACGCTGAGTAATTTGACATCACGTATCAAACTCTATTCTACCATCTATTCCACAATGCCACTTGTCTGTGTAGTTTAGCTCAGCTAATCGCGTTGTCGTTGATGATGACGTCATAATCTTCCATCGTGAATGACATGCTACTTGCGTGAGCATCTGCGGACAACTGCCCGATCGACGTCGATATCGGAGGCGTATGGAGGCACTAGGAACGTTCGATTTATCTGCACAGTCTGAAATCGCTACGTTAAATCGTTACGTGTGTATGAGGCATTATTTGGTCAAGTTCGCCCATTTTCAACTTATATTATGCATGCCTATATACATGGTTATGGTTACGGACGCTGAGATTATGGAAAACTGTTGCTTGTTAGAGTGAGTTCTTTAAAAAAAATATTGACTAACTAATCTTGTATAAGTAGCAGTTGAATCTATTGTCTCCTTGCCTAAGGTAAAATATATTCAGAAATGCTGCAAGCATAAAAGTGATTTTATAGCTAGATGAACATAGATAAACAAGGAGTAGTACTTATAGCTTTTATGATCAGTTTTTCACTAGAGATGTAAATAAAGTTATGCGTGTCAGCTAGTATATACTATACGCTGATAAAAACTATATGCCTATTGATCCCTGATTGTAAAGTGTACACTAACTACTGTTATCAAATTCCCTTGGTATACCTTTTCAACAAAGAATAACATTTCCCCAAAAGTAACAAAGCTACAATGCTCAAAAGCTGAGAGATCTTCTTTCAATTCAGATTTCAAAGAAGCTTAAGTCCTATATTATTTTCAAGATCCCTATGCATACGTTCAAGAGACTCCCGTGATGGAATATAAACATTATTACAGGATAATCTTAGGAAGGGTCCCAACCAATCTAACGCATGGGGTTTCTTATTTTTCACACCTTCACTAATATTCGCGTCACTACAAAAGACTTTAACCCTTCTGAGAATCTGAATAAGTCGGACGTGCCAATTCTTAAACCTTCGAGTCGGCGGTGATTAAGTTTTGGTGCCACTGTTAGCGGATCGCGAGGGGAATTAAACATGGCACTTTTAGTTTATGTGATGAATTAAGGAGTGGTTCTAAGTGCAGCTGCTTTGTGTTTATTATAGGATATTTAAAATTTCACCCACAAATGAGAAATAGATAATCGGTAGCCCATACAGCTTTGACCAACGGTAAAATCAAGCAGGCCCGAGATTAATAGGTTTTTATCAGTATATTATTACAAAATTATACTGTTCTACGTCCTTAACACATCCGTGTAACGCATGCGCTGGTTTATCTAAAGACCAATTTCATCGATCGGCCACTAAAACATCATCTGCCTAATTTGTGGATGACATGAGAAGAATAACTTTCCTAAGTAATTTTTAATGGCGAGAAAATACTATTGCATGTGCTAGTATCTGATGAACAGTTAAAAATAAGAAACGTTAAAAATTACATACATATCTTTCCTTTAAATGCCTTGCGTTGTCCACGTTAGACTGCTCTGACGCTTCGACGCCTTAAGCTCCATCAGGCGTAATCGCTCTCACTTATTCTTGAGAGCACACAATCCCCGGTATATTTGACACCACACCCAACATGTAGCGCTTTTCTAATCTTTTTCCACTTTTCACTGGATTTAGTACAGCGAATCGAATATACGCCTCAAAGAAATCTCTAGGAGATTGTGTGTCGGCAAGCAAAACGATCCGATAAGCTATGGGAGTGTCCATGAGAGGGAGTAAGGGGTGAATGAGGGAGGAAGGTCAGGTGTGGTCCGAAATGAAATCTGGGATGAAAAAAGAAAATCGCACTGCACTTTCAAAATCACTTTCTTTATCACCACGGTCCTTCACAACACTCATTGGTCTTTCGATACACCGTTGGTCTTTTACGCAACCAACTTATTTTTGGACTGCACTTTTGCCAGAACTTAGAACCGACAACTTCGCAGAGGTATTTTAAGGCCATTTTTTGTTCAAAAAGGGCGTTCATTTCACAGAAAAACGGTATTGAGATGCACTAGGTTGCGAAGCTTGGACTGTACTGCTGCGTTGCTCCAGTAGCCCAGTGCAGCCGCGCGCAACTGACCTCGACCGATAGCGAAAGTGAATCAATACTCGCTTCTTGCATGTCACCTCTCCTTCCTACTTGTAATTAGCTTGTCAGGATAATTAATTTCCTTTGTTAAGGAACCTTTTATCATCAAATCAAAGCCTTTAAAGCATGTCAAAGACCTCCAAAACTCCAAAAGTGTTTAGTTTCCGGGTCATTCTAAATATTCATTTAGTACCTATTTAAATAAACTGCGCTCTTGCAGTATTATATTGCACAAGTCGGTACTCTATCTATTTTCAATGACCTAGTTTTGTATTATATAGTCTTTTGGAAGTGGAAACACTTTTTAAAGGCATTTTAGAGGTATCTCTGAAAGAATTGAAGCAGCAATACTAGTGTTGCAATGAACAAAGTCAGTGGCTCATATTGTGATACCTTTTTTTTTTTGGGTAGTGGGAAATCATCCAATGACTGCTCCCGTCCTGGGTGCGGCGGGAGGGCGTGTCAGACTTTTACTGACTAAAACCCACTCATGTTCCTTCGGTTGCCCTTTATGTTCCGGGGTCACGGTAACTATAATAAACATTCCGCAACCTCGGGTTGTGATACCTTAAGTTTTTTTTATAGTGACAGTTTATTAGTTAGACATATTATGTAAATTATAGAGATGTATCTATCAGTACTTATAAATAATAAAAATAAGCATATAGCGTTCTGCTATTCTGTGAAAATGCCTTTTGATGAATTTATGTGATGCCTACTTGAGACGATTACCTCACCATAATGTCATGGATGGACCGGTAACCGCAAGCTAACTTCATCTGATTTTGCCGAGGGTGTTATCTTCTTATCAATTTTGGAATATAAAAAAAATTTTGGGTTTTTGGCGTTTTTCCTTTACTGGTGCTACATGACATTGCTTTTTGCCAAAGGAGATCACCCAGCCTCCATACATTTTTAGGCTAATTTGAAAATTATCATAAAACCGGCCAAAGAAAAAATATATGATATTCTGTTAGATCTTGTTCTTGTAAACATTTTTTATCACCATCACGGCATTTCTTTTTGAAACTTTTGATTTGAAGATTTCCTTTGCATAGAGAATAACAAAATTAACTCTTTTTATTACTACACCGAATTTCTAAGTCAAGTCTGTGAGATAATATTTAAACTCAAAATATGTAATTAGTTTGAGATATAAAATCTAATTATTGTAACATTTTAGACACGCAACATAACTCTATAATCTTATGGATATTCAGTGCATATGCCCTAAATAAAAAAGACGAATGAAAAGCAACTGACTACGGTACAGTCACGAGCATAAACATGTATACACTACGCAAAAATTTGAATAGTTTTCCTCTTAAATAAGCCATAACTTTCAGTTAAAACTTATTTTATAGTAATTATATCATAGACTACTATAAAATGTAGTAAAAAACTAAATATTATTATAGTTATTCTAATATAAAATTGATTTAAATTTTAGCGTGGTGTATACATGTTTATACACGTGACTGTACAAGCAGAAAATTCACGCCTCGTTACCATGTGCCACTGGGTGATGGAAGTCGACACAAACAGACGATTATTAACGGATTTTCAACGATTTTTACATCGAAAAAAATAATCACATTTATATCTGTAGAATCTGAGAAGTCAACACGGACATTATTATACAATCATAACAGTCTGACATTCCTATATTAACGGAAGAAGACCTTATTTCTTTCGATTTTGGTTTCCGGGATTTCTATAATGGACGAGAAAAAAAAAAATGCAACCGACTACCTTTACAGCACTTATAAATAACACTTTGGACAAGCTAAAAAAACTTTGCATTTACACTGACTGATACTTAGAGATTAAATGTTCAATACTGAATATAATCTCAGAAAATGTATTTAGAACTTTGCTATAGTAATAAAAAATGTTAATAATGTTGAATACTATTTAAATAAAGTGTTTTTATTTGTTGGCCGTCAAATTACAAATTTGCCCAATCTGGGTTTTATCCTTTCATGATTCTAGGTCAATGGAAAGTACCCTATAGGTTTTGATTCCCTTGCAAATGTCTAAATATGCAATATAAATGGAACATAAACGGCCGTATCTTTCCATTGCGTTGATTTAGAAATTTGTTTTTTTTTCACTGCTTTGAGAGATCTTCAGACCTGAGTATGTGCTATTAATTTTAACTTGATATCTCGACGCGTTTCTGAGAAAAAGAGTCTTTACAGACGGACCGACGGACGGACAACAAAGTGATCCTATTCCGTTTTTACTTTTAGAGGTAGGGAACCTTAAAAACTATAAAATGTCTGCAAAACATTCACATCGAGCGGATATTTAGGGTTTATCAGTCCTTACAAAGAGAAATTGTATAAAGAGAGACTGAGATATAGTATTACTGGATAATTGTTTTAATTTATTTATTATTTGCTTGCATTAGAGCTATGCCATCATCATAATCATCGACTACATAATTTCAGTAAATAAAACATGACACAAATAAAATTGTATTTGTGCGAAAGAATATACATAGAATTTATCATTACTACAAAATACTTAAGGAATATATTTGAAGATAATATAAGCTTTTTATTTTCAGTGATTAATATTTAACTTCAAAGAAAAAAAGTAAAATGTAAGTCGAAAACGTTTTCATCCGAAATTAAATAAAAATCATATTAAAACATCAGTCTTCCAATTATTATCAAAATTAAAATCGTGAGATAATCTCTTTATCTTTTGAGCCTTAATTATCAACAATAAAATACTTGGAATAACGAAGGAAGTGGGGTGTGAAGGATTATAAGGGGCCAAGACAGGCTCACTACCCTCTCTGCCCACCCCAATTTCTCACAATAGATGGGAAGATATTAGATATTAAATAGCTATTGTTGGACTGTATGGTATAGGAAATCGTGGAGGTGTAAAAATATTTTGTTGTAAGAATAGACACGATGCATTTTCCTGTTTAGGAAGTGTACGTGTAATATTGGGTACTATTTTGTTTTTTTATCAGTAAATATCAAAACTGCAATGTTTTTACTCTTTTATTTTTTTACTTGTTATAACGGGAATAGAAATACACACTCCGTACACATTTCCAGTTTAACACAAATGTTTTACAATAATCGACTGCCTTTCAGAGCTTACGTCTTGTTCTTAGTTGTACTAACTAACGGGTTACACTGGTTGTCAAGTTATTTAAAAAAAAAACATAATATCATATTTATTTTGTAAAAAGTTTATATCCATAACACTTTTACACGTCAATATTTTGGTTTTGTTATTTTAAACGAACGATGGAGCCGGTGTTTCCTAGCTGGACTGCTCTGAGAAGAAACACCCGAAACAAACTCAGAGAAACATTTGAACGCAACGACTGTCTCGTTCTGTGAAAAATAACGGGTAGCAGCGGTTTAACATGCTTTTACAGTCACATCTCGTGCCTGGAAAAGCAGTCGGTGATGACCTAGATAAATTTAGAAAGCATGCATGCATGAAAAATGTTAAATTGGTACCTGTCCTTTTAGTAATTGGATTGTTACGGCATAGCCGGATTGATACTGTTGATAAATAATTTGTATTCCTACTTTAACAAATTGATCAAACATCTCAAATAAAAAATTGCTGTACACTTGGACAAAAAAAAAAAACAATTCGACAGATAAATCCGAAGTTTATATCAATTACCCAGACTCTATTCACAAAGCTATACAGTATACACATAATCTGTAAACATGTCAAACCTATCTGCTACATAGGTATGAAAGTTATGTAAACCCGGCTGTATAAACCAGGACTTCATGATTACATACCGGTACAATCCTGTATACACAATTATGTTTCCTATTGCATTTTAATAAAGCCTGTTATTGCGTAAACAAAGCTACAATATGCATGGTCCGAATCGCCCCGCACAGATCGAATTTGTCTGCAAAGTTTGAATGTTTCTGTATACAGGGTGGGGTTTTAAACGGCGGTGTATGGCTGTGGTGAGGGGAGTTATTGACGCAGCCTGTATATGAGAGGTAGCTTGTTTGACTTGTGTATTGACAATATTTTGAATGTTACTGAACATTGTAAACGAGAATATAAATTACTAATTAGGCTGAAATAGCAAACTAAATTTCTATATTTTGCTCTTCACAGCGGCTTCGCCCAAATATTTTTCAAACAAATTTTTATCTCGTTACAGGTTGAATTTCAATTCGCAATTCGGAAAAATTTATTTGCCTCTACGTCCTAACAATAAACTGCTGGGTGTTCATGTTTCTAGCTTCAGTATTTTGTGACTTTGCATTGACTGCCACCAAAATCCTGACCCTTTATATTTAAAGAATTATCCTCTTTGTTCTCTTATTTGTTACCTCACAGCTGAGAATCTTGACTCTCTTTCATTAAGTCATCCATTTATGTCCATCCTCCAGATACGTATGTATCTCCAATTTTGCAAAGTTCTAGTGTGACCACCTTCAGACACAATACATATTTCTAACTCTACATTTAATGTTATATATAATTTTAACGCCCTTTTGAAATACATAGCCAGAGACCTTTCACACCCCAAAGACCATTTTACGCTCTGAAAATTAATAAGCTTAATCAATAATCTTAAAAATTTCTTAATACAAATTAACAATTAACAAAGGAGAAGGCTCAGCCGTGAAATTGGATGATGCGCATCTAAGGACCAGTGAAACGTGAAGATTCAGGCCTCGTCTTAAATAGAGCCCTTAATAAATACTCTGTTTATTGGATTAAATTATATGATTTTCTTTGTTTAATTTTTTGATGGCCTTCTTTTGAGCATCATCCTTTTTAATTAGAGTTAATTTACGATGTGTTAAATGGTTTAAAATCATGATTTCGCACTATTTCGAGTGATTAGCAAGTAATTTGTGAGTACTCATAAATTAGTAATAAAAACTTTACCTTCTGATCATTTAGTTGTCATTTTCAACGTATAAAATATTTTAAATGAGGATTGTGGTAATCCATTGATTAAAATTGATAAAATCACTAAAAATTTTAAACCATTTTTACTTCAAAATCATACGACTAAGAATTAAAGAAAAATAAAAAACATTTACACATATTACTACAGTTTAATAATATTTTTTGTATATTCACAAAAAATGTTGTTACCGTTAAATACTTACAGGCTAATTAAAACTCGATTGAACCTATAATAGAAAAGTTTAACAATTAACAAATGGGACCCTTTCAATAGTACATCATCTGTAAGTCTACAGCTAACAGATTACCAATGTGAACTTTATTCTAATAACCCTTGTACCGTTGTCTAGTCTGCGGCGTAACATTAACAACTCGAAACAAAAGCTTCCAACGAGAGCAAACAAAGAAAATTATTACCTTTCCCACCATTAATAATACCTTAAACCCCTTGTTTGACACATTACTATAATGGAGCTGTCATCTGAACATATTTCGCGAGTTCACGTTGCTTCGGAGCCGGATCGAAGGACCAGATTCTGTAGACCTTTTATTCGAGCCACGTGACCTTTTTATTTCTCACTTAGTCGTCGAGACAGCGGGTCTTAGTAAAGTGGTGCAGACAGGGTAGAAATGTAGCCGTCAGTCGCAGGTGATAACTGGATCGAGTAATTAGAAACTGACATGCCAGTTAATAAACTGTGGATAACTTTGACGCGCATGCAACGCAGAAGCGAGCTGTCGTGAACCGTGGCAAATTCTGCTCTTAGAGGTTTTTAATGAGCTTTTCCTTTAACAAAATATATTCCTCGTACCTTCCAACAAAAGCCATATCATCAATTATTATCTACGTCGATTTAATTGGGTATAAGGATCGGTTGAAGGCAATGGTTTATTGTTATTAATGAAACTCACTCTTCTTAACTATCAAGAGACCTTTTTGGATTATTTTTGCTCTGATATAGATTAAGTTAATTAAATGGAGCATATTCTATTCATTTTCTAGTATAAACATGTACTTTTAACAAAACCAGACTTTGCTTTACTTTTATTTGTTTAACCAACAATTTGATCTAACAAAACATTAATTGCAACACGCTATTCAATCCTAACAAGTAAACAAAAACAACAAATAAGAGTTTCCTTCATTTAAACACACGATTACGTGCTTCCAAAACATTTGTTTGAAGTTCAAAGTGAACGCCCGTTCGACAACAAAATGAGTTACTACAAAACTGAGCTCATGTTGCTATTCAGACAGTCATTAATCCCAAGTACGGGCGAAACTTCGGACTCAAATTAGTGTGGGGTCCAACAAAATCATTTATATCAATTCTCTTACGTTGGACGGTGGGAATTATTAAAACCGCAGCCGGACCGAGGTTCGCAAAGGCTTCTAATTAACTTCGGTTCACGTACGGAAAGCTGAACAGCTGTTGCTAGCTAATGCCTTCTTGGTTATGGGCGCCTGGTACATACGGTGCTGCAATGTGCATACGTGATGGTGACGGTTTTCATTTTGTGCAATACTACTAAATTCTGAAGAGAATAAAGGACTGCTGTAGCCAGGCAAATGTTTTATTAAGATTTTGAAACGTAAAATGATCAACGTTAATTAATAAATCTGTAAAATAATTTAGCCCATTCTTAAATTCTTCATAAAAAAATAACTAAGTACTACGTTGGATAAAAACATTGTAAGAAAACCAAACGGTTTGAAACTAAATCCAACGTGTGTAATGCTCTGTAAAGAGCGATAAGGCACCACCTGCAATGAACTATCGTTTTATATCGAATGCTGAACACATCACTACGTTTGTTTTCAACAAAATATTTATTCACCTTCACTTTACACAGATCCTTAAATCAAAGAGGCATTTCGCAAAACAGAAAAAAAACTTGAAATAACTAGGCATTGAATTGAGCCAAAAACTTAACTTAAACTTAGCTAACACGAAGTCAAATATTTACAAAAACGTCATACAATGTCATCAAGTAACGAATTAACTCAGAGTTAAGATAATTCTAGATGGCTCAAATGGACCATCATCAGTGAAATTAATTAAAACGAAACATCAACCACCCAAACAATGCGTGAATAGATCCTAAAAAGCAGACTTTCCACTTAATTTACGTCATTCGATCTTCCTTTGTTACCGTCAGCAATTAAAAAGGAATAATAAAAATGGCGGAATTTTTTAAAAGCTTCAATATGCCTTTTAAAAATGTTTGGTGGATTTCATAGTGAATTTGTTTTTTATTTTGTTGTTTTTAAAGTGATTGCTGGGGTGATTGCTGAATATTTTTGACTTTGAAAATAATCGGGAATGTTTTACAGTTTGTACTAAAAATAATTACGGATTTAATTGGAAAAAGCAAATGATTGGAAGTATTGTTTTAATGTCACTTACCTTTTTGTTTTTGATTGAATTGTAAAAATAATGAAATAAAAACGTTTGAAAAACGCATTATTCGAAAAGTACCGTTTAGGACATTTTTTTTTGGTGAGTGGGAAATCATCAAATGACTTCTCCCGTTTTAGGCGGGGTGGGAGGGCTGTCAGACTTTTAATGACTAAAACCCACTCATGTTCCTTTAGTTTCCCTTTATGTTCCGGGGCCACAGTAACTATTATAACTATTCCGCAACCCCGGACCCTACTACACTGATATTATAAAAAGGTATTTTTCAATTATCAAATCAAATTAATTATGAATATATTTTCACTGATAGAAAATATATCACTCCTAGTGCTAAAGGCTAAAATCATATTCTAAGCCGCAAGCAAAAGCGGCTAATATAATAAAAATCTATCGAACACTTGACACGATGACCAAAAGTAGTTCCAAACTCCACACCTCTCAAAGTTACTAGTTTCGTTAAGAGCACACTTATAAAGTACTCAAACTCAATAGTGCGAGAAATAACTTTTACAAAAAATAAAAGGGGCTTGCCCAACTTTTACAGCACTAGTTGAATAAAGGGGGCTCTTGAAATTCGGCGCGCCCGGTCAACTCAGGTCCTTAGCCGAAACCCAAATTATACGTTGCGACTAAATTGTCTCCGGTGCCTATCTACTGTGTTTGAGATGTCTGTGTACCGTCCGCACAGCCGAGACGGAAATATTTGTTAACTAACCTCAAATCTGGAATAGTTTTTAAATACCTTTTTCAATAAATTTGTAAATGTCGTCGAACTAAATGAATGTGTAAAATTAATATCGTTCAAGCGCTGCTTAGAAATTATTTTTAAAGAAAAGCTCTTCTTTTATTTTTTCTGAGAGGTTTCTTAATTGAATACGTACTTGTGTTTTTTATGTGTAATAATTAAATACTTGTGTTTTTATACGTGTAATTAAAATAAAATTTGAGACATTTCAATTAAAATATTCAGACCTATGGAGAATACCATTTAAAATCCATATAAATAGTTGTTTTATAATTTTAGTAACTGCTCATCATTAGGTAACCTATGTGTACGACTTACATGTATTACTGGTATATGTTAGCTTTTTTATAAAAGAATATAACAATGTTTTGTAAACGTGTTATTATGTTAATAGGATCTACAAACTTACAGTTAGCTACAAATATGCAATAGAAAAATATAATTTATACGTGTTTTTTGTAAGTTATTAACAGCAACATGAAATTCAAACACGGTTTTATTAGCAACTCAAACTTGAGAGCAATAAGAATCGTAAACATACAAGAAATAATCCTACCTACGACGCACATACAAAATCCCTAGTGAACACAAATGTTTCAACCTACAGATTTGACGTTTAGAAAATGACAAGCTTATTAGACGTACACTCGAGCAAAAGCTTACATTTCCGACAGTACCGACGTAACTCAAGTGCACTCGAAAACTTAATAATTCGAAACCCGTTCGTGTACTTGTCTGATTCTCCATTCATATTCATATTTATTTCGTTTCACCTATTCGCCCCAGGACGCTTCACAAAATTTAAATTTAAATCCTTAATTTTAACAAGATACGCGGCGTAACTTATATTCAAATTTTGCTCTTTAAACATATTGCTCGGCGGGTCGGAAGCAATCTTCATTGTACCACGATTCCGAATCAACGGTGTTTAAGTATGATTATTCGCGAAAATCTCATATTTATGTAAATTAGACATCAAATGAATGCGATTGTTGTTCTTTGTTCGTTCTAGGAACGGTTGCTTAGGATGCTATTGAAGATGAGGATATTAAAATCTTTTGTATGAGTTACTTTTCGTATACTGTAGGAACGTGCTTATGGTAATGGAGATTCAATTTGCTTGATGATTTTTATTATGCTTTATAAGTATTTATTATTTAACAGACTCGTTTGTAATGTGGCTTTTATTGCATCGCTTTCAGGCCAGGCTTGAAATGCGTGCATTATGCATATGTATTAGCAGATTAACAACTCAAACGCTTAATCAATTTGCTCGATCAACGACTTAAACTGCGACAAACGCATATGCGAGGTTGCGTAAAGATGCGACCCATAAACTACTAAGCGCAATGTTTTAGTATACCTATCACCAAAGTTAAACTCATATTTTCTAAGCAATCTTTTCATTCAATATTTTATTTTCAAGTTAAGTCGTTTAGCAAATTAGACAAGTTTCATTTTTACATAGGCAGTTCTCTGTTCTAGCCTGGTTGCACACACAAATAAATAAACACAAATCCTAAATATTAAAACCCGAACACCATTCCACTGCTCGAAGCCGAAGCTGTCATCTTGAACCATTACTAATTTATGAACTCAAATAACTATGGAGACCGCGAAGGAATGCAATCACCATTCGGTTAATTAATAATTCTAGACCGGTCTGAGGACATAAAGTCTGCGGTCTGAGGGACCCCTCCCTTCTACTATTAGTACTCCGTTTTAATACTGCCCACATTTAGCAAAAACCACTCCCTACATATTAATTTTACGAGACTACCTCTTATACTCTCGTACCCGACAATTTGGCTTTTCACAATTGCGGTGTACCGCGGCTAGACATCCGAATATATAAAGGATATATACATAATACTGCATATATTTATGACGTACCTATTAGACTTTGCATAGAAGGTACTAGAACTGAAGTGGTCTTGAAAGTTTAGGTTTATTTTTAGGCACTGCTTTAAGTTTTGAAAAGTTTTTTTTTTGTTTTTTTTTTTGTGCGAGGTTTCTTAATTGGGTCCTTGTTATTTTAAAATATGTTTAAAGAATACATAAAAATATAGATATGTATGTTGATTACAATGTTAGACATCTTAATAAAATTACTCAAATATAAGGAGAATGCCAAATTTAAATTATATTTCATTCACAATGAATTTGTAAGTGTGTTTCTAAGCGAAAAATTTGAGAGCTGTTCGACAAATTCAACTAACTCTTTTTTTTCAATTGTTTGTTGTAGTTAGAAGAGTTTTAAGTGAATGGTAACATTATTGGAAGAGTCGTTTGGATAAATTTTAAAATCCGGAATAGTTAGACGATCCTTTTCTACGAGGTTTTTTAAATCAATACCATAATTAGTGGCTGTCCAATGACTAGGCCTATCAGGGCCATCTAGTCCATACTAATATTATAAATTATAAATGCGAAAGTAACTCGGTCTGTCTGTCTATTTGTCTCTTCTTTACGCATAAACCACAAAATCGATTTGAATGAAATTTGGTACAGACATAGTCTGGGACCCGAGAAAGGACATAGGATAGTTTTCATCCCGGAAACTTCCCGGGGACGAGAACTATTATTCCACGGGGATGAAATCGCGGAAAAAAGCTTGTTTACTATAAATAGAAAGTTAAAAAATAATATTTTTGTTTAATTGAGCTTATCATGCTTACCTTAAGAGTTGAAAACAAAAATAATAAAAATAGCTATTCTTAAAAATAAAAGTTGTGTTAATAGAAGTTTATAAACCTTTTATATTCTCATACAGTTCCATTCAAGTAATAAACGTAATTGTATAAAATTGTAGAAAGTCAGTAGTCACATCTCGTTATAATAGAACACCCACACCTTACAGGTATTGAAAGAAAATGTTAAATTATATATGTATAAGAATCCAATCTAGTTTTGTAAAGGTTTTTTTTTGGTGAGTGGAAAATCATCCAATTATTATTATTATTATTATTTATTTATTAACTCATAGTACAGTATATACTTAATCTAAATATAATGGTCCACAAAACTGTTTTGAACAGTTTGTCTGCGGACACAGCTGAGTCTCAATTTTACTGCATACTGTAAATACTATTTAATGAATTAATTAAGATTAATATGATATGAAATTAAATAAAATTAATTAATATGAACATGCAATGGATAGCACATTATATGCTATCCAATAGATATTTCCTTAATAGTCTTTTAAATTTATATTTTATGGTTTCTGTTCGTATGTTCACAGGCAAACTGTTCAAAACATAAAGTAATCGTTTTGTAAGTGTTCTATCTCCATAATAATTATTAATTCTAGGTACATCATATTTACCCGTGACTTTTGCCCTTGTGCCATGATGACTGCTCCCGTCCGGTTGCGGCGGGAGGGCGTGTCAGACTCTTACTGACTAAAACCCACTCATGTTGCTTCGATTGCCCTTTATGTTCCAGGGTCACGGTAACTATTATAAACATTCCGCAACATTATAAACATTCCGCAACGTCTTTTTTTGTAAAGGTATGTTTTCAAAGTACCACACTTCAGAATGGAAAACAGAATGCTTAGAGGATTACTCGTGTGTCTATTCCCAGCCTCTTTATACCTTCGAAACTACAGACTGAAAATATATTTAAATAGTTCTTTAGTTATAGATTACAGGAAAAGCTATTAAAATAGCACCCGTATTCGACTGTATCCGTATTTGTATGTACACATATTCGATTCACGCTTAGCTGGTTTTTTATCTCATATTTCTTCATTTTATATTAAATAAAATAAATATACATAAAATAAAAGTTTCAAGGTTCTTAGAAATAATATCGCAACTGCTTTTAATAAACGAGTTTTCACATTAATTAATGTTTATGAAGTGTTCTCGCGTTCTTTACATATTTTTATTAAATACTAGTTTTTGCACTTGATTTCGTCTGCGTGAATTAGGAAAAGAAATTAATTCTTGCTTTGACAATGATGTAGGAATGTCGTGATAGCCCAGTCAATAAGGCACCAGCCTCTCGTGTAAGAGGTTGTGGGTTCGAATCCGGGCAAGTACCAATGTGACTTTTTCAATTCATAAGTACTTTCTAATGTTTATCTTGGACATCACTGACATCCCGTGCCTCGGATAGCACGTAAAGCCGTTGATCCCGGTTGTCATTCGTAGGACTTTGACAGTCGTTACTGGTTAGCCAGAAACTCTGACCAGTTTAACCAAGAGGTATCGTGTCGCCCAGTAACTGGGTTGTGGAGGTCTGATAGGCAGTCGCTCCACGTAAAACACCAATATCCAGCTGAATCCGGTTAGGCTGGAAGCCGACCCCAACATAGTTGGGAAAAGGCTAGGGAGATGATGAATGACAATGATGTAGGAAGGTTAATTTTATTGACTGAACCACGGTGAAAAAGTTGTAGAATGAATCTTAGGAATTTATGGTATTCAAATATTTATTTGCATTCCATATATGTTCAAGACATTAAAGCTAAGTAGTTAAATAAATAATAAATAGTTGTAACAAGCTTAAAGCTAAGTACAAAATGGACCCTGTCAGGGCACAACAACTTAAAATCATGAGACGACAGTGTTAAAGCCGTAAATGTCTCTAGGATGATATCTCTATTTAATTTCTGGATCTTCAATTTCTTTATCAATCTGTGTCAGATCTTAGCTGGACATAGGAACATTGATAGTTTTATATTATTTATTTAAAGAATATTAATTAATGTTGCAGCAGAAATCTTTATTCAATACTTATATTTTATAGAATATCGCTTCATTCACCTTACTATCAGTATACTGTAGGCCTAGGACAAGTGCGCTAACAATAAAATACATTAAAATCAAAATTTAATATGATAGTCTTTATCGTATAAAATTTTTGCCGTCTACGGCGAATCAAAACTAAGAGCTATGATTTTGTATGTGTGTATGTGGGTATCGGGTGCGATACCCATATTCATATAGATTTTCCCAGACCATTATTATATCACAAAACAAAACAAGAAATACTTTCTTGTTTTGTTCTTTTGAGTACACTTTTTGTTTGTGGGTTTCAGATTTTTATAAACTTTTATTTGTATATGAGAAGCGAAAATAAACTTATTAAAAAAACTATTAAAGCGTGCAAAAAACTGATAATACCAAAATAAAATTGATTGAATTTACGTTACGTTTACTCTTTGCGTTTGTACCAGGCCTTCCACACAGACTACACGCAAAATATAATCTGAAGTTAAACCTGATATCCCAAAACCTTTAATTATCAAAAGGTCGGGATGTAGTCGCGCCAGACATTTTACTAAGGCTTTAATGAAACCACATACTAACGTATACGTGTGCGTTACCGTTACGTTATTACGACGGTGAAGTTTAGCTACTGAGTTTTAATAGACGCTATGCTAGTTTGTTTCTTGTGTACGTTTAAGTTCTTTGAGGAAGTCTGCGTTTGTATGGGTTTGGTTTATATTATGTTGTTTTGGTAGTTTAGATGAAACGAATGCATTGAACGGGTGAACGTCACGTAGTGACGAACTTAATATTAAAATTAGCAATAAGGTAAATATTGTTTCTCAAGTGAGTGACTGTGTCTTTTTTGAGAAATAAATGTCTCTAAACCTAGATGAAAAAAATGCTTCAACACGGTCTTTTTGCAAGTTTACAAGGTGGATTTTTGGTCTTGCACAACCTGCTAGGAGATGACTTTTACCCATGAAAAGAAACAACTTTTATTATGGAACCAACTCTGAAATCGCAATAAAATATCAGCTGTTCCTAACAAAAGTTCAATGGCCTCCGACCGTAATGTATGTAACGGCTGATATTTTTTTCGAGATTTCAAAGTTGGTTCAATAATAAAAGTTGTTTGTTTTCATGGCTAGAATCATCTCCTAGCGGGTTGTGCAGGACCAAAAATACACCTAGTATAGGTATTACCATTCAGACTGTATTAGAAATATTTAAAGATTCTGTTGGGCGTAGCAAAATTTTGAGTAAATAGGCGAGACGTAGAGCGATTTAGGCGAATGAATCAAGACTTGATTGACTGGCATTTTTTAGACGATTTTTATCATAAATTAATCTGAAAAAAACATTGTTTATTATCATGAGTAATAATGTGATGTGATAAGTACAAATCATCTTAAGTATTATGTTTGTTTTTCATTGTCACTTTCATTGTAACATTGTCTATAGTGTGAGCATCAGCAGCCCATTTTAGATTTTTATGCTTTGCACTTTTAGTAGTATCTTTCATATAATTTTGTTTATATTGATAATAAAATAATTTTCGACGGACCCTGATCTGCGTGGTCTATAGATAATTTTATCTGATATTAAATTATAGAGTAAACTAAAGCTTTTAGAAATTCTATGTAAAGAATTCCCATTTTGATATAGATATGTTTAAATTCTAAAACTTTGGTATTGGTTCAGAGAATGGATTAAAGCAATAAATTGTTGCCGAAACAACCCTTTAATTTATTGTAGGAATGTTTTCTACTAAAAGCAGTTTGTGGTTAGACCGAAAAGAGATTGCTCAAAATAGCCTACGAATTGGCTGGCATGAAACCTTTACAGTAATTACTATTTTTTTTTATAAAGTGCATTACGACTATTACAATATAATGGACAGGTGCTAATTTCGAAAACATTATAAAAAGTAACTCAATTTAGTTTCAATCTCCGGTGTCTGATATTTTTGTTTAATTTAAAGTTAGTAGTAGACTAAGGTATCGTAGCTCATGCAGCCTAGTATTACAATAAGTATGTATAGCGAAATTAAAAAACTCAATATTCTCAGTGCTTGATCTATGAATAAGGTTTTAATACGAATATATTAAAGCGACAGAAAGTGCTGTGTGAAATGAGCAAGCCATTTATTAAAAAAAAAGATCAACATATTAGTCTATTGTCTTCCGTCAATTGAATTGACAGATGCCAACATTTGACCAGGTTCTGGGTAATCCTGTTGTTTGTGCTCGTTTGAATTTTATTATTATTCCTTTCCGATTTTAAGTAACAACTTGGAATATATAATATATAATCTTGAAATATCTAACCCTAGCTGTGATTGACTGATTTACGGACCTACTAAGAACGACCTGGCATGTCGGTGGGTGTCAAGAGATTAAACGAACTTTGCGGATTTAACATGGAATCCAAAAATGATTCTATATTTTGTGTAAACTGCGGATCAGCTTCTGACTCCATGTAACTAGAAGGTGAGCACATTCTTTATTGTATACAACAGTGGACTGCTTCTCGATTGGTTAGTAAAACCTCTCTTTTTCTCGAGTCTCGAGAAATGCTGACGATTCGTAAACTTATTTATCAAATCACCCTGTATCACTCCAGCTTAGTGTGGGACCATCAAGAAGCTTATGTTAAAGATGATAGGTGGTGTCGTATCCATGGTAACAATTAAACAAAGTAAAAAATAATGTCATTTCTTGTGTTGTTTTAAATAAAAGTATTTTCTGGTTAAAACGATATATATTATATTAGAGGCTCTTGCAGCACATATAAAATACTAAAGGTAGCGATGGTTAGGTGGTGGCTGTTTAGTAATTCCAATCTTTTTTCAGGTTCATACACATGATCTTCTTTGTCGGAAGCCAAGAATATAGGTAGAACACCAAACGTAAGTCACTTTGGTGAAGAATGTGCTCTGCGTTACATTGCAACCATATCGTGCACGCTCTCATCAAGTAATTGCATTGAGGATAGACTGATACCATGTGAATATAATAAACATTGTCTTGGAAAGACTTCTGCCACTGCAATTATATTGGTCGAACATATATATGATAGGTACCTGGGATGTGACATGATGTTGTTATTTAATAAACATTTTGTGAAGCAAAACATGTTGTTTTAATCTATGATGTATGTTTGTAATGGCATAATTATAACCTCAAAATCCGAAAGTATTTTGATGGCTTTTAGAAGTCTCAAGTGTCCGTAGTTTTAATTTAGTTTCAATCGAATATATATATCATTTAGAACTCAAAATGTTAAAACACCTCCCTGTCGGTTCTTAGGCCAACAATGTACGGACGCGTGGCAATGTCCTTTAAGTTTGATAGCAAATAGTTTCAATCAGGTCTTGATTTTTTTTTGTAAATACAAAGATTTTCGATGCCGTAAAAATAGATATATTTCAAGTTGTTTGAGGTCAATGCTACCTATAAATTTCGTGATTTTCTAGAACTATATCCACTTTAATTTTTCATGTTTTAGTTACAAAATGATAACAATGAAAGCAGGGATTTATGGAAGACGGTAAAATGTTGGTCAAAGCACAACCGAGTTACATCATCGTCATCATCATCAGCTGAAAGACGTCCATTGCCGGACAAAGACCTCCCCAAAGATTTCCACATACATCGTGCGCCACCCGCATACACCGGGACTCGCGATCTTGACGAGATCGAGTTATAAACACGAGTTTCGCAAAGCTTCTATAGTACTTTCCTCAAATGATGCTAAGAAATTTAAAATAGACCAAAAAGTAATTTGATAAGTCGTTCCAACGATGATAATTAAAAAATTGTTTCATTCCTTCCTGTTGTACTCACAATGTGTTTGTAATGATATTTCTATGTAAATTAGTGACCGACCAAGTAGCCATCACGTTTCACTACTTTACCAGTTGCTACTTCCATATTGGTGCTCAGAACAGCCACCTTATTAGGCTTGAAAAAGGAATTCAAATCAAAACAACGAACAAATGCATAGCAAAATTTTAGATTGAATAATAACTAATACCAGCTAATTACAGTCCTACGGCATGACAAAGGCGTCTTCTCGTACAAAGAAGGCCCGAGCGTTGATCACCACGCTCGCTACAGGCAGATTTGTTAATTTAGACTTATAGGTAATCATTGTAAGTCAAGGTTTCCTGATGATGCTCTTATTCACCAATGTCTGAGATGCCCACAATAAACTTTAGAAAGTACATACTTAATTATTTATTTATAAATACATATTTGCAAAAGAAATATTTTATTATTTGACTTGCATATACATATTATGTGTACACGTACAATCCTTCATTTCTCAAGATAGAAATCTTATAACTGTATTCATATTTGACAAGTGTAGCGCGAAAAATCTCAGCAAAAAGTATATAAGCTTCGATAATCTCAATTTCGTAGACTTGAGCAGTTTTGGAGTAATATTGTGCGTGACAGTTACAGGGTTGACACCTAAGCATGTTTTGGACAATTCTTTTTAAGACTGAAGTTTTTTTAGTTCTATTGTATTTTTTAAAGAATTCTTTTTTTTTATGAATATCCACGCGATTGCAAAAATTTGTAGCACCTACAACCGTAGAAAACGTGTGGAGAATATTAATATTATTATAAAATAATGTGAAAGTTTGAATAGATTTTATTTATTTATTTATTAATTCACAGTACAGTATATAGTTAATCTAAATATAATGGTCCACAAAACTGTTTTGAACAGTTTGTCTGCGGACACAGTTGAGTCTCCATTTTACTGCAAACTACTGTAAATACTATTTAGATACTATATAGATGGATGTTTGTTACTCTTTTACGAGAGAATAATAAAGTATATACATTATATACATTCGCCACACGTGAAGACTTGTGATTGGCTTATTAGAGACTATAGTTTCTGTATTATTAAGTGTTTAAGCTGTAAGTCTTCCATAGTATTAAATAAATAAATAAATATTAGAATTAATACATAACACTTAGATTTTTATGTGTGGGAATCGAACTCACGACTTCTGGTTATCACCAGAATCGCTGACTGCAAGACATATAGACCAGTCAAAATATCATTCTAAACACACACTTAAACAGTTTATTTATATACAATTATCATGAAAAATTACAAACAATTTTTTTGGAAATATTAGATAGGGCCTTATTTATTAAAATAACATGAATTTTGTGTACAAACGTATGACGGAAGCGAACCTTTCACTCACGATAAACGGTTCGTTCCCGAACCGTGCGTATATTGTAGATAAGTGTAGCACTGTTATCTGCCTTCCTAATGAAAATATGCGGCACAATACGGTTGGTGAGTAATATAAGCTTTGCGGGAAAACGAGGCAGTTGGCGTTTATTTTGTAAGTATGAATAACCTTTTAGTCTGTATTTTAGGCTTTTGCTTCTTGTGTAAAGAGTTATATTTTGTGAGAGGTAATCTTCGGGAATTTGGGGTTGTACTGAAAATCATTTCGGTTTTAGAACACAACGATTTCCCTGACAGATAATAGAAATATAACTAGGTCTCCTCCGTGGTTTCAATTGCGTTTTTGGTTACTGGTCTGCTCCCATAGGATGTAGCGTTATGTTACACAGCATAACCTTCCTCGATAAAACGACTTACCAACGCAAACATATTTTTTAACTCGGACCAGTAATTTCTGAGACTAGCGCATTCAACGAAACAAAATCTTAAGCTTTATAATATTAGTATAGATTGATTTTTAAGGACAATGAATTGTGTTATTAATTTTGAGGTTGATACTGCTTGGACTCCGCATTTACTCTATCACATACGAAAGACGAATACGTGTTGTGCAGGCCCCAAATAAATTGGATGAGGGTACTAAAGGATAATGAGTCTTAACACAAATTACATAACTTGTTTAAAGCACTGCCAATGGGTATAGAGTCACGTAACTCAATTATAAAGTTGGACGTCTTATTATTACACTTAAACTTCGTCAAGTATTAATACCAAATTATGTTAGTTCTAACATTTATACGACTTAGCAAATTGTAATTAGTGTCAAAAACTACTTGAATTGAATTGGTCTTAAAAGATTTTGGAAGAATCTAAATCACTACAGAATACGCTAGCCATTGTCGTTTCTGCGAGCGGTCAGTAGCTCTACCATGAGTTTACATCAATAAATTCGCAATCGTCTCCGTAAATAAATTGCACGAAATGTTGCAAAGCGCCCCTAGCGGTCACAGATAGAATTGACAGTGACATATTGGAAATCATAATTAAAAAACCACTAAATCCCTAAAGTAGTTCACTAACAGCCAACCTTACTATTTAGTCGGATTATTGACTGTCACATCATTTTTACGCCTACGGTAGCGAGTAAGTTTTCGATAACAACTCATGGTAGGGGTACTGACCAGCCCACTGTCACTTCAGTTTGCTGATTCAAGATCGGTACTAGATTTTGTAGTTTAAGATTGTTTAGTAAATGACCGACAAATCTTTTCATCTTGAGGTTTTGTACCCCAACCAGATAACTGGTGTCAACAGCACATTTTATGTAACCTCCCCTTTTAGTCAGTCTGTTGTCGGTGGGTTGTATTACATGAGCCGTATTTGCTATCGATGTGACGATGGTTTTCACAGAAAAAAGAAAAATAAAGAAAACTGTTTCTTTTATGTTTTCACTAAAACTACAAATAACAAAAATAAAATTTGCTCAAAACTGCCACATAAATACGTGATTTTTTGGTTTTTTTGCACGATCGTAAGATGGTCGAAGTTAAGAATCTTGCGTGTGTCTTGCAATTGGCCATTCAAATAACTGATCATTCCAAATAACTTACAATTAACATGTCCCAGACATGAACCGATAAAAAACTTTAATTTGCATTCATAGTTTAACGACATCAAGCATCCTTAAGAGTCATAAATCGCCTTGGGGGACAACAGGACATTATTAAAATACCGCATCACAGTGCGACACGTCTCTAATTAAATTTCACACAAGATCGTAAAATTTTAACTACGCTTTGGAGTTTTAGAAGGTTTATTGATGTTAGAGAAAGTGTTTAAAGATATATTTGAGAAGAAAAGGGTTGTGGTATATGGCCGTAGAGGTTTAGGTAGGGTTAACTTTGTTTATCTTTTGAATCTTTTGGTAGTCCCTCTATACACACTTATTCAGCTTTATTCACCTAGTGTCCATAAAAATACTAATTATGTATAAAGACGTACGCGTCCATTCCGCTTTCCGCGTCTGTTTAGCTTCGCATAATATTTTATGCGAAGCTAAACAGCTCAGCTAAGTAAGCTCAGTTAAGCTCCATTCGGCTTATGCCTATTGGCATAAGCCGAATGGAGCTGACTAACCGTGCGAAGTTTTAGTCCTAAGCCTAAGTGAAGGCGTGTAATAGTTACCGTGACCCCAAAACATAAAAGGCAACTGAAGGAACATGAGTGGGTTTTAGTCAGTAAAAGTCTGACACGCCCTCCCACCCCGCCCAGGACGGGAGAAGTCATTGGATGATTTCCCACTCCCCCCAAAAAAAAGTCATTGGTTCAGCAGTGTTATGGAAACCAGAATAAAAAATATTAACTTTACTGTCTGCGTAAAGCTTTAAGAGGAAACGCCACATGCAGCGCTGTAAAGCGACACATACTTTAGCTTTAGTTGCGCTAAGAAAATTTTCGATCTGAGCTTCTGATTCAAGTCAGCGTCCAAAGCTGCTTAAAAATACACATACATTGGTGCTCCCGCCCGTTTCAAATACTACGATTCTATACATTTCTGACTTATAGTAATGTCTTTACGTTATTCAATCATGCCTCAACGGATGAACAGATTTGAATATAATTTGGCACACAGATAACCCTTGAATTGGATAAAAAAATACCGATACTTAAAATTTCGGAAGTACGATCCTATGTGATAAATTCCGACCTTAAAACAAGCAAACTTGCTGCCAAAGGCCAGTACACCATAATCCTGTTTCCTACAAGGAAAACTTACTTACTCGAGTGGGTTTCCTGCAATCAAAGAAAAATACAGGCCGTATATAATTCTAATACAATACTAACACATTAGAAGCACGGTAAGGTAACCGTACGTACACAGTGTTCCGAATAATGAATGCTCCTGAGAATAATAAGCTAACAAAAGAAAATCGCTATTTGTTTTCCGCATTTCTTCCTCCCTAGCGGCGGATCACGTCATTATTCTGTGAATCGAGGCTTTTATTCTTTTTTGGGTTCCGTATGGAGTTTCGGTCTTATAGTTTAGAAAAGGTTCATTGGTGTTGAGAGTGATCACGGTGTAAAAATTTTTAGACTTACAATTTAGCTATCAAAATTTTTAGTTCAAAATTTTCTTTGTTCGATTTGTGTGGCTGTATGAATACCCTTCCCTGTGTACCTTCGTAACAATTTAACGACTTTAACGATTTTAGTGGATTATCATTCATTAATACCTTGAGATTTAATCGTGTCCAGTTGAGTGTCGTTACATGCGTTTTTATTTGATTCGTCTTCTTCTTTATTGAGTCGTCGTTTCTTCATGAATCCGGTGTCCGCACTTAGTCCTTAAACTAGACCGTTGTGCGTTTGCCGTAGTGGTCGCTACTACATCCTAGCGTATATGAGTCTGTCACTAGGCAAAATTATAAAAAAAACACGTTTAATTTTTTGTATTTTATTTACCATACTATCCAACTCCAGGCATAGATCTTACGGACGAAGTCCATAGATATTATAATTAAATTCTAAACACAAAGTAAACAGCAAAAGTTTATAAAATGTTGCTTTAGCTCAAAGCAAAAAATATTGTAACACAAATTCAAAGCCATGTTTATTCTTATACAGACCCTCAGCAATTTAAATCGACTGTAACTTCTCACTTTTTTTCGCTTCCATTGAACGTTGTGTAGTAATTAAAGATAAATATTATATAAAACGAACCACTTCACGAAGATCGTGTCTCGTTTAGCTTTTGTCTTCTCTCTTATAGATTGTCAGCCATTGTTTATTTAATCTCTTGCGAAAAGAATATAAATCCACCGCGGGTCGCAACGGTAATAGCGTTTTCGTTGTATAAAAAGATAATGTTGAGCGACAAGGACAATTATTAATACCAACCTATTATTGCACCATTGCATTGCTGAGCAAAGGTTTCTTCTAATGCAGAGAAGGAACGGACATTGATCACCATGCTTCGCAAATGCAAATTGGTGATTTCAGACATTTAGCAGGTTTCCACAATATATTTTCCTTATGTATTATATAAGGGACGCTTTAAACAGTAGCCGTCACGGCTCAATACATATTTCGGCTGCTGACTTTCGCCCATTGCGGTCTAAACAGGAATTCCATGTTTTGGGCGATACTTTTTTTCAGATAATTTCGAATAATCAAAATGATTTTTTTTTCAGTCTCACCGTTCTAATTCTTTATTCTTTATTGCACAAGAAAAACAATACATATAAAATAGCAAAAATATATGAGTTATATGTACAATGGCGAGCTACTTACTTCTAAATTACTTAGTTTAACTTTATTTTGTAATGTGAAAATGAATACGTTTTTTATTTTGACAGTACAAAATTAGCTTAATAAATTACTGATTCCACCGGATCGGGCTAATCTAAGAGGATGAAACACGTACTAAGCCGCTATCATAATATATATCAGTAAACTGAACAAAAAAAGTGATAATAACTGCTTTCGAAGTGTGTGGCGAAAAATCGCCCTAAGCGATAATTTTCGTGGCCTAAGCATAAGAACCAAGTAAAGCTCAGCGTGGCTTTGGCCTCAAAGAAACAAAAGACGATGTAAAAGAAAAACAAGGTACCTACATACTTACTTGTTTTTTTTATTGCGCGTAATGAAGCTTTTGCTTGTTCAATTAAAAATACAATGGCGGTAGCGAATTAGTCTACTGGTTGTAGTCAACTTGTTTACCTTGTATTTTCCCGACGATGTTATTCTAGAATAATTTTTGCATTGTCTGTTATTTATTTTAGCTTTCAGTGTTTTTTGGAAGGAAATGTTTAAAAAGTTGCTGGGCGCTCGAGTCATTTTTATATTTTTAAAATCAACATTTTGTTTAGATGTTTTATTTTGAAAAAAAAAAGTATTATAATCTTTTTTAAAGAGAATAGTTTTAATTCCAAGGGCAATTAGGTACGTTGACCATTTTTAGCTGCTTATTGGCGGCTAGTTTCTTATAAAAAGAGCTTTAATAATTTTTCCCACATCCTTTTCCGCCATTACAAACACAGCATAAAATGTATTATTACAAAAAGTATGAATTTACGTCACAAGATAAATAAATAAATACACTGGGACAACTCACACACGGTCATCTGATCCCAAGTTAAGCTCTGCTAGTACAAAATAAAAAGAAACACCCCGTGTTATACTCCCATATATTGTATAAGCCCAAGAATAAAGTTCTAAGTGGAAGATAATGTAAGTTATATGTGAACTGGATTGTGACCAGGCTACACCTGTTAGTTTCACATTGTGTCTACGTCACGGGGCAATAGAGATTCCTCAAGTTTTCTTTAGAGCTAGAGTACTTTCGATATTGTATTTTATCTTTGCTGAAAACTGTACTCAAAACGTTTCTTGTTAATTCCATTAAACCATTAAAAAGTACTTTGGAATGTCATTTACATGTACAGTCACGAGCATAAACATGTATACACGTCTCAAGCATTAAAATTATTTTTCTCTTAATAACAGAGAAGCAACATTTAGCTTTGGGGCATATTTATCAGTAGTCTATGATATAATGACTACAAAATATATTGGAGCTAAAAGTTATGGCTAATTTAAGAGAAACAATTTTTTAACGTTTGCGTGGTGTATACATGTTTATACACGTGACTGTACAATAGTTGAATCTTTTCGCCGCCCATTTCGAAAAAATGGGCAAGAAAATCTATACATGCACTTTTGTATAATTGGTTTGGCAATTATGATTACCTTGTGTGAAATATATCAGTTAAATAAGTTAATTTGAATATTATGTGTAGTTAGACTTATTGTATATTTGTTTATGGCCAGTTGTATTTTTTATTTATTTATATCCGGCTCGAAGAACCATTGTTACAGCTATAAATGCTTCGAAATCATAGTAGGTTCTGTTCTAAATACTAACTATAAAATTGTTTCTAAGATTTATAATATGGATTTGAATTCAAATTGCTTGTCAAAGCTGACACCAAGAGTCCGTACGTGTGGTTGCAGTATTTAAGGATCTTTTTAATAAAACATCATATAAGGCTATTAGTATAAGGGATCGAAGTAAAATACATACCGTTGTGTACCGTTGTGCATAAAGTGTAAATAAATAAAATCAAAATTCTTAATCCTTACCTTACCTAAAAGAAATACCTTAGTCAAAAATTGTAAATGGATTTGAATTAAATTAATAGGTATTTACTGAAATAATTTCAACAATTACCCAAAGATGTAAGTAGATTGACGCCATCAGATTGAGGATAACATATCTTCCCCCTACATTGGAAGAAGGCAAAAGAAACGATACACCTGATATCCTAAGATTCAGGTTTTCTAGTAGTTTAGGCACAAATACAACTACAATTATTATTCGAAAGTTAATGTAATTACTCGTATATTGCTGTGTCACGAAAAAATATAAACAGATTTTGATAAAACTTTAGAAAGCCTATAAAATGTTCTGTGTAGCAGACAGGTTTTAATGTTTAAGTTAATTAAAATCCTATATATCGGTATCCTGGAAAATACTAATTCTACGCAAGCAAGACAGCTGCTGACAGCTCGTATTGTAGTTTTATCTCCTTTTCCTGCAGTCTCATTGCTTTCTAGTTGCCGCAAATAACTTTCACTGAATGACTAGTCAAACATTGACTATATTAGTTATACGACGCCCATGGGAATCGATAGCCTGATCAATTCGTATTACAAAATCAAACATGATATATCAAGACAGTCATCGCGTCTTAACATCATAAAAGTGTTTATTTTCAAACGTACAAGACATCCATTATAACCTGACCCCTCACAACAGCGCTGTTTGTTAAGGCAAACGTCAAAGTTATGTCAAATCCAGTACTTTTTTCTTAGTACCGTTTTCCACCACAGTTCCAGTTATGCTGGTTCTTATAATAAGACCAGTCGAAACTACCCGACACATTGACGTAAAATAAGCAATTTCCTTTTGTATCAACCAAGGTGTTTGCTGTTTATGACGCTAGCTTTACGATTTGTTTGTGTTTGAACCACGGAGCGGTTTTAAAATCGAATTTCTAAAGTAGTTTCAATAAACTTGAACGTAAAATGTAATGTATTATTAAAATAAGTTACATAATCTGTCTGGTTTGCGTTTATATTTTAGTTGTTAGTTTACTGAAACCGTTTTGTTGTTATAGTATTATAGTGTGTTTATGTTTGTACGTGTTAATGTAAATTGATGTTTTGATTGGTGGTCGATAGTTGTTAATAGTTTATGTTTGCCTTTCAATCACAATATCGTGGGGGCCCAGTAGTAGAGACGCCCGATTCTGACACCAGAATATTTCTCTGTATCGCCACAAATGCCCAACTTATACCCTTGCCATGTTTGGTTGCAACACTTGACCACACACACGCGCGTGTGAGCATTTTGATCTGCATGAACGCACGTGGATGCATTTTCTGTTTTGGACTGCGCGTATCTTCTATACAAACGGAGATACTTACATGCAACGTTAAACACATTAACGCGCGACACTGCGTGGTGCGTGGCAGTAATTTAATCGCCTAAGGTAAAAGCCACCCTTGAAGTCACAGGAAGAATCAACCAGTTTTAAGATAACTCCTTTGGAAGTTATAATGGGCACTCGGACCACTCGGTTTAAAACCCAAGCGGCTGAAAATAGCATCAGGGTTTTACGGCAGCCGAGCCAGCATCGTCGGCCTAACACGTGATAGATATTATTTCTGAAATGAATAACAACGACTAACAGAAATGAATCCAAGTCAACTTGGATATTTTTCTGTACCAATTCAAGACAGTCTTCCTACAACGGTTCACAGCGCCAAAATCGCAACATAACACTCAGAATTGTCAAAAAATATACAAAACATACTGCCATCAAACATTCACATCAGGAAAACACCGATAAAAGGCTGAATCAATACAATAGAGGAATCAAAACATCGCGGGATGCCGCCGAAAAACACTGTAATTTTAGTCAGGACACATTCTGTTCCCTGTTAAAAAAGAAGCGCAAACGTGAGAGGAATGAAAAACAAGATGGCTGCCGGACTGCATGGACGAATGGACACGGAATATATTAAAGAAGAGATAGTGAATTGTGTAGCTGAGCGAATTTGTGCGCGTTTAGGCAATAGTTTTGTTACGTTAGTTGCCTATGAAGTGTTTTGGACGTGGGACAAAAATATCTGCAATAGTTCTGACATGTGTGCTGCGGTGACCACTAACCATTAGATGGGTATAAGTGTAAATGTTACTCATTCAATTATGTAAAAAAACTAAATAAAAAATCGTGGCGCCGATAGACACACATCACACACACATACTAGTCAAACTTATAACAACATTCGAGGGTAAACTATAAAATGTCAACGCTTACTCAAGTATGTGATCAATTATTGTTATCACACAAAAACAATTTTGCCTATCTGACTGCCTTTCAGAATGTCTGTTACGCAATTCTGAGTTTGGTTCTGCAATCATTGATATATGCGAACTTGAACACTTGTATATCTAGTACATTAGACAATTTCATTTTACAGACAGAAAGGGAAACTATAAAGCATCCTTGTTGACTACCCAAAAACACATAAATAACAGATAGACTACAGGTTAACAACCCTACTAAAAACTGATCTTGACAAATATTTTCTAAAGAACTGTCTCTGGGTATCGGCTCCAAGATACAGATAAATTCTTTCACTTGGCGATTCCTTTTCTATTCGAACTACGGTGTATATTATTGAAAACGTGTTCATTCGTGCGATCATTCATATATGTGACCAAACTATAGTATTCTTTGAGACATTGAGACTTCTTTTCACGGAACATTGGCTGTATGAAATAAGATTTCGATTAGTGTCCTTTGAATTTAAAAGCATTACCGGGATATAAATTTTGAATGGTATTTTATTTTGAGAAACGTTTATGGTGTAGGCTTGTTGTTGAGTTAAGGAGGTATTAAGTTATTTTATTTTTTCTGAAATTGATGATAAATGTTTCAAAAAGATGAAATAGTGGTACGGCTCAATATTTAAGTTATAAATATAATTAAGGAGATCCTACAAAAATGTTATTTCGTTTATTAACAAACTTTCTTCCTCACTCTATAGGAATTTTCGCTTTATTTTGTAGGTGCGATAAACAATTTGAAACTTAAAGTCAAATTTTTAGTTAGAACTAAATACGAACTATTTTTTTTGAATAATATAATCAAGGAATACCTAAAATGAACTTCAAAGACCCTTCCAAAAAATACTAAGATTACGCAGAGGTACATAACTTACGTAGCTTATGAACATGTTTTATTTATTATTTTCATGTAACACAAAGTTTTATAAACTTTTCTTTAAGAAACAGCCACTCAATTCAGATAGCTACACGTCATAAAAGTTCATGGCCTTTCAAAGTTCACGTATAATTGGAAAGTTAGATAAGAATCCAAGTTCGGCATTATTTCGGGGTTAATAACTTTCCAATGTAGAATACAAATCTTTCAATTATACGAGTAAGTCCGAGAAATATTCGATTAATCGTATGAATCGGTTTGGTCAAATTGAATCACGAAAAGGTCAATAATCAATATTATATGAAGTTTAGTATTCATAGTGAGGGCACCCTGAGGGTATGACGCAGATGTGCGGCGTGGGAGGGTTAATTTCTGCAGTTAGAAATATTAGAAGATCTGAGAGGGTTAATTGATAGCATTCTGATAGCAATTGGTCAAAAAAAAATAGTTTTTTTTTGTTGTAATTTAGGTTCCTGTTTCGGTTTTTGGCAAGTTTTTACGTAGATACTTGAATTTTTTTGTTAAGATTATTGGCATTTTATATTATTATGTAATCATTCAACTTAAAAATCTCTGTTCATAACAGAGCGAGACAGCCTTACGCTCCCACTGCAGAACAATAAAGGCCTCTTCTCGTATAGAGAATAAAAAGCAGTGATAACCACGCTTGCTCATGACGGATTCAAATTGATATTTATTTAGAGTTCAGGTTTGCTTACAATGTTTTTCTTCCCTGATCTTTGGTTTCCAAGATAAACTTTAGAATCTACATATCAATTGAAAGTCAAATTGGTACCTGCCAACTAACAATCTCTCAATATGAGTTGTACTTGGAGATCAAGACATTCAATAACTGAGTTAAAAAAAACTTTGTTGCGGAATGCTTATAATAGTTACCGTGACTTCGGAACATAAAGGTCAACTGAAGGAACAAGAGTGGGTTTTAGTCAGTAAAAGTCTGACACGCCCTCCCGCCCCGCCCAGGACGGGAGAAGTCATTTGATGATTTCCCACTCCCCAAAAAAAAAAGATAAAAAAAACTTTGACCTTAAATACAAAGATACCGTATCCTATGATAAACATTCCGCAACCCCGGAGGATTTACCATATTGATTTAGTATTAAGTTTAAAAACAAAGTAGGTTTATTATGTACAGTTTTTCGGGTCATTACCCAGAATGCAAAACTTACTAATGTATTTAAATACCTAGTTAAAATTTTCAGTCTTGTACTTATAATCTTATTAATAAACGAAACAAAACCCGAAAGTAAAATGTCTTCTTTTCTCTCAAACAATAGCAAAATAAACTCAAAGATCCATCTGACTAATCTAATTTAATCTTAAAAGGATTGACTTTTGTATCGGATATTGAAAGCACTAGACTTCGTCTAAGGTAAAAGTCAGACTATAAAATGGAAGCCATCAATTTTATTATGTCCCTTTATATCAATGTAGATGGATAGATTCTGTACTTTGAACTTGAATATGTTTTAAAGTCAAACTTGTAATTTAAAACACGATTACTTAAAATTGCATAGATTTGTAATAAAAATATATGTAGGAGTTTTATTACAAAAGATAAAAAAACAGGGCAAGCTAAATAACCGTTTAACAAGTAAGTATCTAAGTTCAAAACTTATAATAATAAAAATCTGTGTTTTATTGGTACCACGTGATTATTTGGCTATTTATTAAGGCCGAAATGAATAAATGTTTAACCAGTTCTTCGCACAACTGTGAAATCACGTTGACACGACAGAGATAGAGAATTAAGGCGGAACCACATTATCGTGTCGTGGCGTGTCGTGGCGTACGTTTTCATACATTTGACAGAACGTGTTGCGACACGACACGGCATACAAGTATGTCTCTAACCATACTAAATGTATGAAACCGATATGCTTCTGGCGCGTCACCACACGCCACGACACAATAATGTGGTTCCGCCTTTACTAAGCCACAGTATGTGTAATTAAAGTCGGAAATATACTTACGTGGCGTGTCGTGGCGCGCTAGGATCATACGTTTTCATACATTTGACAGGACACGACACGGCATACAAGCATGTCTCTAACAATATCAAATGGATGAAACCGATATTCTTCTGGCGCGTCACGACACGCCACGACACGTAATTATGTTTCCGCCTTAATTCGGCCTAAGAAATTACACATTTATTTAGCTCTATTGTGTCGTCGTAGTGGTGTTGAAAAATTTCGGTTGCACTTATACAGTTCTACTACTATCTGCCACGTTCAGCGTTGTAAGAATGGAAAAGCCGTCAACCAAAAAGGAATACGCACTATTCGGCCTATGTCCATAGTACACAATGATTTTGTATGAAGAGGCTTTTAACCATATTGTAGGTATCTACGTTATTTGGCATAGCTTAAATTTTAATAAAGGTTGAGTGCAGAATATATGAATTTAATACAAACTATTATTAAGTAACAAACATCCATCTTTACAAACTCTTGTATTTATAATAATTTTAATAGTAGAGAAGAAATTTTGACCAGTACAACCACTAGTACAAATAAACAACCTTTTATTCAATTTCTCTTAAAATTGCTGTTACCATTTCTCTCGTGAACAATCTTTTCACATGAATAATGTCACTCAATTAGTACGAAATTAACCCTACAAATGCGACCGGGGTTTAGCATGAAAAAGATGAACATCATCGGGGTAACATATACCACGTACCTACATTTGCCATAACGTTACCATGGGTACAATTTATCCAAATCCAAGTGAATTTTTCTTTCCTCTGCACTGTCACCGTATAATTTACGAGGGGTCCGTTGTGTTTTAATACCTTTTCATTAACAATTTTAAGGTTCACTTTATTGAAGTCGTAAATAACTCGTACAATTGCCCGAGTGCACTGTCAGAGACGTAATTTGGAAAAAAAGATTAAATTGCTACGGAGGACTGTGTACAATTATTTTAATGTTCCCGTAAAAAGTTTGGTGATAATTAATTTTACCGTTCGTGTTTACGTGCGAAAATAAGTATTTTTCATTAAATTACCGAATGAGATTACAAGCAAAAAGATGTAATTAGGTTATAACGGCTTCGCGAGTGGCAGTTTAGTACTTTACCACGTGTTTAATCTTACTTACAACTTATCATGAGTTCGGCTTCAACGGCACAGGGGTAGGGTCATTTCGCCTATTCGCGTCCATTTAGTGCAGTTGGTTGGTTGGTTGGTTTGACGCCGATAATAAAATTGTTGTAAAACTATTTTTTATGAAAAAAATATGTGATGTGTTAGTTATATTAGTCTATTTTAAGATTTTCTTGCAGTTTTGTTCGAAACCTTTAGTGATTTTTTTTTAATAGGAAAGTTTCAGAAATAGGCGTTTTACTCAGTTTGCGTCCAAAAAATCCAAATAGCGTCCACCCATGGACCATTTTGCGTCCGACGACTCAGAAAAGGAATAAAGGGGTGATATTTTTAAGAATTTGTAAAAATAAGCTGAATTACAAAAAATAAAACTTTATTTATGAATATAAAAAGAACTTTCTATCATTGCTTAAGAAACACCAACAAAATTAAACTAAGAAGTCACAGAACTAATTACGGTAAGAGAAATATTACGTACGAAGGAGCACAACTATTTAATGACTTATCAAATGACATCAAGGAGTGTCAATCAATGGGAATGTTTAAAACACGCTTAAAACAATACATTTATGAAAATGTATATTAGAACCGTTTTAATTTCTTTTGTACGTGAATGAAAAGCAGTATAATAACTGTAAATAGTTATACCTAATTAGTCATTTAAGCTCATTGTAAGTGAACTGTGTTCTTTATGAGTAAATAAATTCGTTAAACCTTAAATTATAAAAAAAAAATGGTCAGGTGCGAGTCGGACTCGTGCAACGAGGGTTCCGTAATTATTATTTTTTGTAAAATACATTCAAGTTTACGGTTTTCGGAGCTTTTTCTTTACTTGAGCCACATGACAATGCTTCTTGCTAAATTTCATGATTCTAGGTCAATTGGAAGTACCCTATTGGTTTTGATTCCCTTGCAAATGTCTAAATGTGCAATATGAATGGAAATTAAGTAAACAGCCACATTTTTGTTGCGTTGATTTAGAAATTCGATTTTGCCACTTTTTGAGAGTTAGCAGACCTTCTTTGAGAGTGTATGTGATATTAATTTCAGCTTGATATCACGACGCCTTTCTGAGAAAAAGGGTCTTGACAGACGAGTGGACGGACGGACAGCAAAGTGATCATATAGGTACTGGGTAATCAAAAGCCAGATAATCTTATTATCAGATTCACAGTGTCTGAGTCGTGGAGGTCTAATAAACAGTTGCTACTGTATCCAGCTAAATATCAGTGTTTTATATAAATAAAACAGTAGTATTTATTAGAAACTAACATACTCGCGAAAAGGCTAGAGAAATAATGATGATCTGTGCCGTTTTTAAAAACTTTGTGTAGGTAACCTGCCTACGGTATATTTTACTTGTAACACTATTATATTTAAAGGTGACTTTATTCATGTAAATGTCATATTATTTGAATCTAGTGATAGTAAAACAATTTTAATCCAATCAAATCAGTCTGGTCAGATACAGTCCGCTCAGAATACTATAGTAGCTGCAATTTCAAACTCCAGTCACAACGCGTGGGAGCTAACTACGCAATTTGAGGTTAAAAATTTAAAAAATAAATTGTCACCTCTTTCCCATTAGCCAGAAAATCTAGTATGGTCTGCATGCCCTTAAATTATTAATTAACCCACCACCGCCGAGTTGGGATTTATTGGAAAGGGGAGATGAAAAAATCACATTGAAATCGGAGCCACCCCGCGGTCTCTACTCGAATACAAACGGTTGCTATTCCAATCGAGCCCGACCATGCGCGAAATCGTCATTAATATCGTACGGCAGCGCAAAAATACGTAACAATACGTATTGAAATATTTACGTTCATTAACTTTTCGTACACATTCCATTATTTGATTGACTTTTACTGATCTGTGGCCATCGAAAGTTGGCCGTGAAAAGTTACCTCGTTTCAAATAAATGGAAGCTTTTTACACTATCAATGTGGCATTTGTGTTAAATATACATTTGTCTGTTAACACAATAATTTATTTCAATTTGTCTTTCAATAAAAAGACAACAATAGTTTTGTTTGTAAGAAACCCGAGTTCCTAAGTATCATATACCATTATAGAATTAAATATTTAACTAAATTTTGTTAACAACGGTGAATAACTCTCTTTATTAATTAATTTATTGTATAAAAAACTTGCCTATCACTCTTGTTTTTCTTGCTGCAAAGCAAAGACTTCTTCTTAAATAGAGATCACCATGCTTGATCAAGGTGGATTTGCTGTTACATACTTGTATAAATTAAAAGTTGAAGTTTGCTCAAGATGTTTTTCTGCCGATGTCAGCGTAAGCCACATGTGTTATTTATGAAAATATTTATAATGCTAAAAATACAGTCACCACACAACATGACCACAACGAAACATTAAAAATTGAGCAAGACAAGAAAAAGCAAATTGAGCAAGATAAGATTTGATTTTCTTAGTTATTCTGTGCAATATCTACAACCAATCAAATTAATAAAACAAAAGTCCCTCCAATACAAACAGAGACTACATTTATTTACAAAATAAATACTTGCATTTATTTAAAAGCATGCTCATTTATTTATGCCATTTTGCTTATCTGTCTCCCAGTTGACTCCACAAATATGTGGTCCGACTTCTCAGTAGAAATATATTGCGAATTCGATACAAGTTTTTTGCCATTTGCGGTATCAAACGTTTCTTTGCCACAAGAGACCGATAGCTAATGCAGACTTCATGTCCAAAATTTTAAATTCTTAATGTAAAAGAGTTGTATTGAAGATAGAAGATAAAGTTTAACAGTAGACGTGGATTATGATCTATAAAAAACTCTTTTAGGTCTATGCATGTAAATATCCTCTAATATCTGAAATATATCTGTTTTATGACCAACATCTAAATGACCACCGTAAGACAGATCGTCGTAAGATGAATCACATCAATAATGACCATACTGTCGTCTACTATTGAATATAGGCCTCTAGCATAAAGAAAACCAGTCATCAAAATCCTGGTTCATCCACAAACACATTATTTCGACCATCGTACGTCAGGGCGACCCAAACTACTGTTGTTTAATCGTGGACTCTGCACTAGCACATTTGATAAAACATATATTACTGTGATGAGAAATAATGACCACAAAACCATTAAAAGCAAAACTTTCGTCAAAAATTAATAAACCGGTACAGAATCCATTAACCATCCTGCTCAATGCACGGACACTAATTAATTAACTGACCAAAAAGTAACAAAAACGAGATGAAAGCATTAACAGAAAGAAAACAAAAGAACTACAATTTCATCCCTCAGCGAACATATCCGTAATTATAAACAGAGTAAAAACGACCAATGAGAGGACTCAGGAGGGACTTCAAACGCTACAAAATATTCGTCCTAATAACACAAGTATAAAATGAATCGATTGCAATGCTAGTACATCCCACCCCTCGTATAATTTGATAGTCTATACATGCGCTTATGAAGCATTTTGACCTTGGGGAAGTCTGGTAACCTAGCAACGCCAGCATTGTACTTGGGCCCCCTCGCAGGGTCTAATCTACAGATAATCGTACCTATAGGGTTCCTATATCTGGTGTTTGTGAAGTTAGAAATTTTGGTGTTTTGCGCGTGCGCTCAGTTTTTATTTAAATTTGGCATAGCTTTGATATTTCTTAAAGAGACGTTTAGGTTTTGTTCTGGGAGGTCGACATTGTATTTCTGTCTTAGTTTTGAATCACTTCTTTTTCTTTAATTTGATTGCGACTAGAATCTTTGTTACTTCTTTCCACAAGCCATTGTTGAATTTCGTGTTTATAGTGCGCATCATCGTCAATCTTCAATTAAAGAACAACGTAGGTCAACTTAAACTATTATTAACTATACAGAAACTTCCCGTTTCAATTGTTTACACAAGCGTCTTCAATGCTCAACTTTTCATTTCTCACTATCTGCTTTAACATGACACCACCAATTCACCCTACCAGTTTTACGGTCAGTACCGATTCCGTCAAATTCTAAGAATTCTAAAATAATTGTTTTACGTCCGTCATGTCCATCCGTCATGCGTTTATAGGTATTCCCTGTACATGCGTCAGCTACCCCCCGCTTGGCAACAGGGCTGGGCCACTCCCTTCCTCCCGAGCCACAATCAAACTGATGAATACTTTCAACACTATATCAACCTGTATTGATGTTTGGTACAGAACCTGCAACTGATGGAATTGAGATGAGAAAAATTTGACGGAACCATTATTGGGAGAATGCAAGGCGGAAAAGTTTCGTTCGGAAAGTTTCGTATTAGAGTTTTTAGATACGTATCGACGAAGAAAAAGATTATAAAAGAGACTTTTATACCCTCCTACGTATTGGGGTTTAGCAGTTTATTTCGTTTGATCGGAAATATTTTAAGCATGTTTGCTGTTTATTACTGTTCTCGAAGTTATTATTTTACTTAATATTGTATCATGTGTATTTTGTATATTACTAAATTTTGGTTTCTTTGGCATCTGGGTTATTACAATTATTTCAATTAAGAAATAAATTGTTATCACTTACTGAACAGTGTCACTGTTGCTACATGTATTTATCTTTAAATTATTTTTGTCCTTTATTATTTCATCAGCAACCAGTGCATGCAGTTTCAAGTAATATAAATATTTGCCCCATGTTATAAATATGCAAAGAACAATGTTTCATTAAAAAATATTCATACACACGCACGTGCTTAAAACAATTTCACAATGCATTTCCCGGTGTATGCAGAAATATTTTTCTGTTGACGGTGCGCGCTCGTTCGTTTTTTCGTCCCCCAAAAACTGCATGCATGTGCATGTTTATAGTTATACGTCACATCTTCCAAAGATCAGCAGTGACACAGTGAACTGATGCGTGGCGACACACTTACCTTCTATGCAGTCAGCCCTCGCATTTTTGTCCTTACAACACAGTCTCCCTGTGACACACTTGATGTTTCCCCCCAGTAATTACTTCCCCTTTCCCTCGCCCCTTCCCCAAACCATAATACCTAGGTACCGACTGAGTCTAGGTATAGATACATTTGGGTGCTCGACGGGATTTGCGAGGGGAATGCTAAAAGGGTGCGAGCGTCGTGTGATATAAATTCGTATCAAAGTTGTAGTGTACATGTTTGGTACGGGGGAGCACGATACACAGGCTCTGCCTTGTATTTTAAACAAATACTTTGCATGATATAATACGATATCCGATACTTCACGAACACGAGATTAAAACTGTTTACCTTTCAAGGTACACATACTTTGAATCAAAGACAGACGGGAAATTCATCAAAGCATTTTTGGTCCGTCGTTAAAAGGATATCAAGTCAATGCTCCATTTTAATGAATATCCCAGTCAACCAAATAAATTGGAAGTCACCTAAAAGAGTGTCCATTAAAAGGAATCTAACATCCACCTCAAATTAACTTCGGAGAAAGTTTACCCTCAAAATAATTAAGGATTCACCACAATTATCACCGCAAAATCAAACTTCCCTTTGATCGTTATTTAGAAAAATTATAGCTTGGAATATTTACTTTAGCGCGAGTGGAATAAGGTGGAAAGTCGTGCAAGCGTGATGTTTAGACGATTTTGTGTGGAGAAAATTTTAATAACCTAGAGGGCGTCACTAGAAGTTTTACACTTTGCCTTTTTGTGGAATCACCAAAGGGAGCCACAGTGATAATTATAATTATTTACCAATTGTGAATAAAGTTCGGCTCCTGCGTAATTGCAAGCCGCTTAAAGTATCGTTTAATGAATAATGTTCCGATTTCAATGGAGAGTTCGAGTCGTCGTCGTCGAGGGCAGAATTATCGAGGAGAACGGGACTCATTTTAATTTTTTCCTAAAGAAGTCTCGTTACAAAGTTAAATTATTTCGCATGAGGAAATTCTTTAGGGCTTTACAATTTGCTACTGAATGTATTTGATACTAACGCGATGTTATGAAAATCTGATTTAATAAGGCTGTACTTCAGACAGACGTTGTCGTAGCGAACTTATCCAATGAAAGTACACTTTGTCATTTGTCTTCACTTAAGCATTTAATTTAATGTTATTATATTTGAAGTTGGCAATTTGCATCTATTTACGGTTCAATTTGTGCTTGTAAATTCAATTCAGCTGTCTTAATAATTGGCAGTTAGTAGAATTAAACTATCCGTAATATTCTGTTTCACCTTAGTATAAGACTAGCTATTCCCCGTGTCTTTGCTTAGTGCTTTGCTCCCATGGCCATGGATATACCTACATGGGTTTTATAATCGTAACGTACCATTATAAAACCCATGTAGGTATATTAATATACTTAACTGGCTGGTAATATACTGAACTGGTAATTCCAAAAAACTAATAGAAATCTCCATCAGCCTTATTAAATTAATATAAACAGATAAGTACAGATATAGCAAATGACTAAATCGAAAAACGTGCCGTTGTCTGCGGCGAGGGCGATAGTTAGTTATGTAATAAGAACGTCGTTTGCATGTACGTAAATGTCATTAGCATGTATTTTATATACTTACCTAAACGGTAATTGAAAAGTAATTGGTCCGTCTGTGCCTCTGATCCATTATTATTGACAATTTCCAAGTTACAACTTTTTATATAATTTAGGTGCACTTGAAAGCCTGTGTATTTGTTTTTCATATAATATATTCAGTCAGTTTACTACCAACAGGATATTGAATAAACAAAAGCTTTATTCAGTTTTCTCCGTCTGCATTTTCAGACTTTTCACACTACAGAAATAAAAATATCGTACTCGTCAGGAAATCAGAAGTGCCTTATCGTGGCGGCACCAATACATTTCATGTCGTCACAGCATCGAATTTCCTCCAGCATAAAGGAAAATAGCGCAAGGCATACAATGTTCCTGTAAAAAAAGAAAAAGGAATATTATGTTTCAGAAAATATTGAATGTGTTGTGACAATCTTTTTTTTATGCAATTTTCGGAAGTCGGTGGCAACACAAATTGAATGGCAGAAGAGAAGCCACCGAATTCCGAAATTTTTTTTTTTTTGGGTTTTTAGTTTTTGAAGGCGGTTATTATTTTTTTGAAAAAACCTTTTTTTCTATGACTAACCTGACAGGTATTTGGCCAATTTTTTTTTGGTAGTTAATAAAAACCTCAAGAAAATCAAAACTTATGAGGTGTTTTTTACGATGGCCACAATAAATACCTAAAATAACTTAAGAATACACTTCATTTCACCATCACAGAACAGAAAACCCCAACAATATCATAACAAAGTAGAAAACTACTCAAGACAAGCAATCAATCATCGTTATCACTGTTATCATGCATGGCTTTATTTAGTAAAAAGCCATGAAATGAAGCCGTCAGGGTTTCGACAGTGCCATCAATCAGATGACGGCTCCTGAGCTTGTCAAATCTTATCTTCTCCAACCAACGGAGCGAGTAATAGGTATTTACCTGTTCTCGTCTCGGATCACCGTGGATTTTGATTCTTTTTAGATATGAGGGGTCGTTTGCTGCAATTTGTTTGAAGAGTGTATTAAAATTGGTTGGTACCGGTTTTTGATTGTGTGCGTGATGCGGAATGCTTAGGAATTTTCTGTGTCGCAGTTTGATGTTTCGCAATGTGTAGGTAGTGATTTTATTGCAGTTGTGTTTTTTTTTTTCAAGATGCGTAATATAAGTTGAAAAAAATTCGATGTCTGAAACGTCGTTCTTTTCAATTCCTATCGCCATATTACGTTAATTTAGGACCTCAATAATATCGCATGCTTTGGAATCTCACGAAACACTAGTTAAAATTGTAACATTCTTAAATATAACTACAAACACGCTACGAACTTCAGGAATCAAGTAGTAATAAAAAACCCGGGTGAAACCGCGGGTTATAGCTAGTATAATAAAATAAAGTTGTCCAGTGTGTCTTATATTAGGTATATTGTTTGTAAGGCAATTCAATTTTTAAAGCCAACTCTGGAATCAATTATATAATTAGTATAATATATTTTCCACGAATAGAAAACTACATTATCCTTGCGCTCGAATAAATAACGTGCGAATAAGGTTGCGGGCGGCAGTTTAATTTTTTCATATTGTTTTGGTTTTAAAGTACTTAAAGAAAACTGAACAACGTATCGGAAATTCATAATGAACTCAAGAAAAAGAAATATACCTAGCATTAAAGTTTCTACACTTTCTTCTAAAATGCAAGCAAAAACTAAGTTTCTTAAAGTCGGGTTCGTTATAAAATAAATCTATTTACTATTCCTTTACCTTCAGTTTTTTGAGTTAAGCTTAGAGGCAAGTTTTAATTGAGTTTAGATATCGTAGCTACAAAATCAGTAGTGAATAAACTTGTTATTTGTAAATGTACCTTATTAACTGGAAAGTTCTTTACAATCATAGCCAAGGTCCGTAACTGAACGTATAATAGATTGAAATAAATAAATATAATATAAATAATAAAATTAAGTAAAAATAATATACAAACGGAGTAGATGTTAGAATGCCCGCGTAATGTGTGATAATAACCTTTCAATACTCAATACTAAAAAAAAATGCTTCTCCATAAGTAGCTTAGGTGGTAACAATATTAATGAGATCGGAGTGATATCACCTTTGTGATATCATAATATGCATTACCTTCACATGTGTCTAAAACGTAGGGATATCATACGATTTTCCGCTAAAAAGCTGCGTTTTTCTGTTCCTGTTTGCCGGTATAACTAGAGACACATGAGACAATCTTTGTCTCTATGGAAACAACTCATCTGCGAAGCTTTTGGTAGTGCAGATGGCTATAAATGACGGTGACTGCTCAACACTAGGTGGGTGTGTTCTTCTTGTCTTTTTTTCTTCAAAAAATTGTACTTAATTAAATTTTTCTTCACTTTATTAGGCCCCAACGGAAATCTACCTTAGGACGCCCTTACACCTAAAAGTATTCTTTACATAACAAGTCCCTTGTGATAAAGGTATAATAAACACCTATTTCTGTGCAAAATCATCGCTTATATACTTCTGACTTCCGTTAGAAAAACTTACAAGTGTATGGCAGGCCTTATTCGTTTGATATGGGCTAACACAATTACAGTAATCAATTTGATACGAATAAATGGAACAAAAACAGTGTCGTCGTCGCGTGTCGTAGTCGTGAAAAGTGGTAACAAAGTTTTTTATATATCTATTTTATTTGTAGAGAATAATTGACGTAATTAATTTCCCAGAACTAAGATGTTTTCAGTAATAGAAAGCTGCATTATTCCTGGGTGCAAATGCAAAAAAATAAAGTCGAAATCAGTAGTGAACCCTACTAATTTATCAATAGATAATTTAATGTTCGCTATCTTCCTAATAAGACGATTAAAAGCTCAAAACATTTTATTTTTGGGTTTACACATAGGGGACGCGAAAGAAGGGTGACTTGAAAGATAAGACGCATTAATAAATAACACGAAGCGGAACTTTCGAAGGTTCTAGAGCCTTGACCCATATACTTATTGGACAAGTTTGTTGGTTTTAGTGTCGTTTTGTCGTACTTCGTCGTTCTTTAAAACGAAATTAATATAAAAAGAGGTTCAATGTCATAATCATCGTAAATATGAATATTAAACGATCACTAGTGTGACGGTTGTTTTTTTTTAATACATTTTTTTAACATTATATCACGGTAACTATTTTCAAAACTGCTGCTTAGTACAACATAGGAGAAAGTAGTTGAAATGATGTATAAAAAAAACCAACAGTCACATTGAACTTCATATTTATAAAAAATCGTACAATCTTCGTACAACCATTAAAACAAAAGTGGACAGACTTCCTTACAGAATTTTCCTTCATAGCATACTCATACTTTCACCGATGCGAAAGTGAAATAAATAATAGGCAGTTTATATGTAATTTTAGGCAAAACTACCCTCATAACAAATGACAGTCACAAAATAACATACTACCATTTTACTCCACCCAATACGAACATGAAAAGCTCCGTTAAATAATTTGCCACCCGCTAATAGCAAAAGCATTAAATATTCCGACATATCGCATGCATCAGGGCACCCATCCCAACCCGAAACGTTCTGATTAACACTAATTCTCGCCCCGAATAAAATACTACGGTGTAAAGTTATCAACAAGACTGGGACCACACAAAATATAGACGGGACCTCTAATGGGTCGCAGGGGACCGCTTCTTTAATGGCTACTCGTAAATTGGACGAAAATAATTAAAATCGCGTACAGTCGTAGTCCAAAACATGGCCATTAGGAAAGTGGACTCGTATGGTACAAAAGGGTTTCCTATCCGATAAATAAAGTGTCGGGTTTGTAGGTGTTGAAGCTAGAGTAATAGGGGATGTATGTCGATACGAGTGCTATGTACAATTGATAAATATACTATGTGTAACTGAATTAATGCACTTTGAGAAAATAGTTTTTTCAGAATCGTTTACTGAATCGATTTTTGTAATTTTTAATATAGGTAAGTAATATTTTATCCCAAAAATAATTAAAACTACGTAAACTGCTGTCATACTGTACAGTACCGCTGTACAGTCAAAACAAACTAAAATGGATGAAATACCTACTACGCTAGACCCTTATGCAAGTGCGACTGTGTGCATGCGTAGATTTGTAATGTGACTATAATTTTCTCCCACAATCTGTACAACTAATTTATAAAAAAACAGTGTTTTAAACATAATAACAAAAATTCAGTGTATGTATTATGATTATAACATAATATTCTAATTGGAGTGTCTGGTGGTGTGCGTTTATTCCGGGACATGTTGTATAACTTCTATATTGTTTGGACTTAGCTTTATTTGTTGTCTCTGTTATTTCATTATAGTTTACTAGCTGTCTACTTCGGTTTCACTCGCGTTGTGTTATATTTTTGGTTACTGCTCCGCCCCCGTGAGTCACAGCATCGTATTTTGTAGCCTACATGTTATTCTGATGTATATATATATTACCTAATACAAAGTTTAAACAATATGCGTTCAGCACTTTTCACGTGATAGAGTAACTTATATGTATGGGACATACATCAATATACATGAACTTTAGCGTTTACAATATTAGTAAGGAAGAAAGGATAGTAGGATGCAACAAATATTGCTGAAACCTCAATCAAAAGGGATAAACAAAAACATGGCAGGAGCAATTTTGTGCTCGAGGTTAAAATAAAAAAAAAACACTGATGTCAATAGTCAATAGTCAAATCGTTTATTTTCATTAGGCCAAAAAAAGGCACTTTGAAACGTCATTTACAAAAGTGATTCTAGTTGCCCATTCCAAAATGTATGTCCTGTCTCTCTAAAAAAAATCTGTAAAGTGTAATGTATTGACGGCATAGTGAGTACAGTTGCTTATACTGTCGCACTGAACAAATATTTGTATGGCCTGCAGGCATTTGTTCTGATTCTGAATATTTGCATATTATTATGTGAGTTATGTTTATAATGAAATCAAAAATACTGGAACACTGGATGTATCATTTATAATATTAAATCAACTAGAGTTAGCAAGGTGTCAGTCAGGTGAAAAAAAAGTTTTGAATAATTTATTAGCGACGTATTGTTTGAAATCAATAGCAACAAAAAAAAATAAACCACGGATATTGATTACAAAGCTTGCTCAAGGTGGACTAGCGATTACACACTAACAATAATAATAAAATCCTTTCCTTTGTTGTTCTCTTGTAGCAATGTCTATGACAAACTTAGACATGAAAAAATCACAAAGGTACTTGTCCGCGCTAGAATCCACAACTTCATATATAATATGCAGTATGGGGTCACTATACAAACACATTCAGCAATTAAATAATGAAAAAAAAAAAACATAATTTAGGTACATAAAATACCAACGCTTTCAATTAAACAGGGACGGTAATGGATCTATAACAAATTCTATTTTGAAGCAAAAGGGAGAAACAGAAGTGGTATTTCCCGGTCGTTTGGGGACCGATAATAAATACTGCATGCTCACTGTCCACCAAAAAGACCGCATTTCCAATCCGCCGCCACTCAGTTAGATTAAATTTGAATGTAGTTATAAAAAAAAGATGGCTGCCGTTTCAGAGTGAGTAAACGTTAAAAATTGTGTGATGAATCTGTACTATATTATAAAGCTCCAGTTGGTTTGTTTTATTAATATTTCAATGATGAAGAGGTTGTTTGTTTGGTTGAATGTAATAAAATTATCAGAGTAACGAGTTGGTTCGCTTTGATAAAAAATATTGTGTGATGGCCCATGTATCTAGGAAGATTTTAGGTTATGTGACATCACGCTACAAACTACGGGAGCTAAGCATTAACCAAGGACGTAGGTGAAACCGCGGGGTTCAACTAGTGTATAAAATAAAGATGGCCGCTGTTTTAGAGAGTGAACGTTAAAAATTGTGTGATGAACTGTAGGGAATAAAACTGGACTGGGGTTTCGTATGCTTTTAGACTTAGTATTTTTACTTTATAGCTTAGTCTTTATACATTATTTTGTAATGTGATTCGGTTATAACCACAGGTACGAGGTGGGTCGTAAAATAAAATAACAAAATTAAAAGCTGTGTGAGTTTTTAGTATTTATTTGAAGAGCACAAACACTGAAAGAAACTTAAAAGTACGCTTTATTTTCTTATACATTTACATACTGATATTAAAAGTACGAAAGCAACTAAACGATATGTCTGTTACGCTTTTGCTACTCAATCACTAAAACGATGTTGACGAAATTTTGACGGCGTACGCTCAAACCCCAAAGAAAAACACAGACATTTTAATTAGCGACTTCGTTTGTCCACGGTAACAGATATACGCGGACGGATTCGCGGGTAAAACATAGTTCAGAATAATTCAGACACATGAGTTTACTTTTTAATCTTCATAAAAAAAAAACAAATCTAGTATTGAAATGCATAATTTAATTTCCATTGCTGCAGATAAATCGAACGAAAATCACACATAGTGTTGTAAATTCTATAAAAATCCGCCTTTAAATTGATATACAATCTTGTTGTCTTAATATACGCCTCGGCTTTCGGCTTTCGGCCGTAGCCATTAGTGTCTGCTAAGGACTAAGTGAAACTTGAATTATACGCGTTTGTCTAGACGACCCATTGTAAGAAAAACAAATTAATTTCCCTCTATTGCACGCCCGTCGAAAAGTGTCGTACGAAAAAATTTATGTCTCTTATTGAATTATGGCGCACTGCTAAAAATGAAAGTGAAAATTAACTAACGCGTTTGTAGTAAAAATAATTTGTTGAGCTAAACGTCTAGGTAAGTTGTTAGGGGTGGGCTGTTAAATTCTAGGTCTGGATTTAATAGTTTCGGCCTTAACCATTAGAGGTGTGTCAGACGATGAATTGGTGGAGTTTTAGAGATAAATGTGAATTTATAGCGCACTAGCTTATGTTTACCATTGAATTTGTTTGTGTAAATGTCGTTTTCACGGATGTACAATAAGTAAACTATGTCCTTTGGGTTCAAGTAACAATTAATTTTTTTAGTCGTTAAAGTGAGAAAAGCATATTATAGACAGTAATACTATTCTATTAGTGAAAACAGCAAGGAAACCCAAGCATTCATTTTTGAATATACCGGGAACAGGCAGACAGACTCAACGGGGGACTTTATAATAGACTAGATGAAAACCCGGCTTCGCTCGGGTGAAATGTGACTCATAATACACCTCTAGATATAAAATGTAGGTAGACATTTCTGTAGTTATTAGTTCTCAAGGAATATAAATATAGGAATATAAATAATAGGCAAGCAAGGCATAGATTCGTATAGCTTCGGTCATTGTGTTTAATAAATATAGTAAATAAAAACTGCAATAGTTTTTACATAAATAATTTTTATTTTTAATCAACTAACATAAACATAACATAAATTAACATAACAAATAACTTTTAAGGTTAATTCTCTGTAGTCCTTTCTTTACTTTGGCAGGTAGATAAGTTACTACTTACTAATTAAGAAAAAAAAAGTAAAATGTTCTTTATTCAACTCGCCTAAATCAAAAATAATATTGTGAAACCCGAAGTAGTCACCCGAGAATTTGGCAAAGGTACAGTAGCGGAATGAAAAGGTTCGTCAGATTTTAAATTGATTCGATTAACGTGTCGCGAGCACATATTACCTTTTGGAAATTTGTCAAAAAACAGACTGTTGAAAAGAAAATTATGTTTTACTGTTCGATAATAAAGTTAAAATTTATTAATTTCAATATTGATTGATTAATGTTGTCAAAAAAATATTTATTTTTTAGCGTTTGAATGAATTACAACCTTCTTGTTGGTTTGGTGGCCCTAAATCGCATTGACATATTATGATGATAAAAACTATTGTCACTACTAGCTAGCCTATCAGTGTCATCATTGTGAAAAATATCTATTATTATGCCGAGCCCTTTCAATATTAATTTAAAAAAGAGCGGAATCATACTGAACATGTAGGTAGCTATATACCATATGAGCGAGATATCGCGTAGTCCCAATATTAGAAGACGTATGCGATATTGTCAACCAATAATAACGCACCTGTGTGGTAGAGGCTTTACTCAAAAGCGGCAAATCACGGCAGGGCTGTTATTGATAGCAAACGTCACATTTATTTTAATTTTAACAGCACTGTAAGTTTTTGGTTCCGGTGTGTTGGCTAATTCATTCTAGTACGGGTGCAAGCAAAAACCGACTTAACGGTGACGAACCTTTTCATTCCGCTACTGTACTTATTAAGAAATATCAATTAAACATCACAGATTGATTATCATAAAATTTCTCTATATACTTATAACATTTTTCGTTAAATATTTTTCACCTTTCAGGCCTTGTTCAGTGGTATTAATAATTAGAATTTTTATATCATCAAATTTTTTTTTAGCCTTAAAATGATTAGCATCAGATGTATTTGCCTTTGTATAAATCTAATAATATATCTAGAATTGGCTTTAATGTTCTATCTGCGTCTATGTATACCTTCCCATTATGACAACAGTTTTTAAAATGATTTTTAATTTTTTCACCTAAAAAATGAAGTGCTTGACAGTAAAAACATTCATTAATCATAGAACAAACTGAATGTACAGATACTTGAATGGTGTTATTTGAAAGTGCTAAATATACATAGTTAGTCCGGGGCTGATGTTCTGTAGTCAATATGCTTGAATATTTACGTTTCTTCGGGGGTCTACCTGCCATTTGAAATGTTTTCTTTTTAATCTTCTTTTAAAGAAACAGAATCACTGCTGACTGACAGCATTGATTCTTGGAGCTACATCGTTTTTTTCTCTTGGTACGAAGAAACATCATCTCTTCCCAAACGTGACACTGGCAGAATAGTCGAAACCGGCTCACGTGCCAAAGAAAAAAAAAACATCTCTTCTGTTAGCGTCAACTCTTCATTATCCAACTTAAAGGAGAAAATATACAAATATTCAAATAATAATAAATAATTATTTTATATGTATGTAGGTATATCCTCACACCTCTATCTGGTAATAAGTGTTATTTTTCATTTTACTGTACTCGGTGAACTGCACCATTAACTTACCAGAAAGGTATCATTGATTGGTCAGATGCATCAGGAGCAGTTTGATTTTTTGGAAAAAGTTTGAAAGTGCCCGAGCCTTTGTTATTCTTAACAGCCTAATTGTTTCCAGGCCACAGCACTTGCAATAATTGAAATTATCTGTTAGAATAGATGGACTGATTCAAGTACACAGTGTAATGTCTAATTGTATAATAAGAACCAGCCAAGTCCAAGTTGTACTTGTGTATGGAGGGTTCCATTTCATTATAAAGAAGAACGGCTAAAATCGTGTCTCTTTCTTTATGTGTTCATGACACCTCAACACAGGCTATGCATGTAGTCACTTATTATTTGTCGGGTTATAGAGAAAAAATATTGAGCCGCTTACCGAGTATAATGTTGTCGCATTCCACACATCGGCTGCAAATTTGCATTTGCTTCCAGTTTCTTGCAAATATTTTGGCATTACAAAAATTGCATGCCACTGGAAGTAAATAAGTACTTGTTATTTGAATGCAGAAATTCTTACAATTCACTTTATAAGCATAAAACAGAACAATATTCACTTAAAAGCACAACCTGCCTACATACCTACTAAAATACTACCCACCATCTTTACGAAGAGCCCTTCGCTTCATCCATTTTCCACAATTGTGACAATGTTTACCAAATGCAGAATTATTTAATTTAAGAAGCAAGAAGATTCGGCTGTTAACAAAATTATATATAGGTATCAATCATAATGTATGAAGGTAATCTAAAATTCTAAAATAAATAAATGAATGATAATATTGTAAATCACTATGAAAACCTAAATGACATTTGAACTGAAACAGAATAAAAATATTTATTTTTGTTATGACTCACTCAATGTTTCCGTCAACACTAAAAAAAACTAAAAAAAAGTTTTTCGGGCGCAACATCAAGACCTTTATTCATATTCTTAACACTCAGACAAACATCCTAGCTATTTGTCCCTAGGTGTACCAGTAACTGATGACAAAAATGGTAAATAAAATATGATGAGAGCAACACTGGGGAAAAAGGATTAAAATATTTTGATACTTACACTAATTGTTTATTAACAATACTAATATTATAAAGAGGAAATATTTGTATGTATTTTTGTTTGTTAGTCTTTCACGCATTAACTACTGAACGGATTTTGATGAAACTTTACAGAATATTACAGAATAATTATCGCCTATGTCTTATTAGTTATTATTAATCAGAATAAGACATAGGTGATAATTTGTGCAGTTTATTCAACAGTGATGTTTGATTAGTTGTATTTTTCTATGAGCCGATGAGACGATTGAATAAGATTCGGTACATCATATAGTCTGGGACCCAAGAAAGGACATAGGGTAGTTTTCGTCCCGGAAATCCCCCGGGAACGGAAATGAAGTCGCGGGCAAAAGCTAGTATAAAATAAATTAAGATAAACCCAATCTATAATATAAGTACTTTATTTACACAACTGTTCACGCCATCTATGTAACAACCAAGAAAACAGCGCGCAGAAGAGGCGCCATCTATTTACGACATGTCATCGGCTTCGTGTCCGGTCGTTAATGTTCGGTCACTTCGTACATTCGTTCGCCAGTCAAGTGTTCGTTCCGGTCACCTGTACTTCAGCCGATCTTCCTTCTCTTGCGAACCGCCAACCGACAAACATCACTTTATGGACTACGTAAGAAATTCTTATAATATTATTAAAATCAGTGAAACACAGTAAACTACAAGGAAACAAACTTGATCACGCACATAATTTGGACCTTTGGAGCCGGATGTTGGATCTATAACTACGAAAACGAATAACGACACCGACGCGGACGTGCGCCGGCGACGCCATAGTTGGACCAGCAGCCATTTTATACGAGAGAAAATACGAGAATTTAGAAGTCACGGTCAGGTCTTTGTTTCCCGTCGTCCTTTTCCTTTACGTTTTGATTTGTGTAGAAGCTGTGTTGCGGTTACGATTGTTGTACGCGACGCAAGAGTTGCAGCCACGCGGTTCCGTTGATGCTTGCACGTGAGTACCTACCTACCTACCTACCTACATATTTAACACTGTTCCTTAGCCGCCAAAATGTCTGTTAAACCTGTAGAGGAAGTTCTTTCCGAGTATAAAAAACGTAGAAGTAGTATAAAGGGTCGGTTAACCCAATTTAAAAATTTTATTGAAACATTTTCGGAGGCCATCTTGACTCCCATACAAATAGCGGAAATAAAGTTGCGAGTTCAGGCCGCCAGCGAAATATTTTCTAAATTTAATAATATCCAAAGTGAAATTGAACTACTTTTATCGGAATCCGAATTACCCGCTAATTCAGAATATGTCGAAGCGTTAGAATCATTATATTTTACGGCTATGGCCAGTGCGAATTGTCTTATTCACAACGCGGAGACTTGTAACCAGAGCCCTGTTGCATCATCTCGAGACGGCTTTCGTCAACCAGTCAATATTAAGTTACCGGACATAAAACTTCCCGCCTTTGAGGGTTCGTATGACCACTGGTTGGAGTTCAAACATTCATACATCACTATGATCCACAGCCGTTCCGATTTAGACGAAATACAAAAATTCCATTATTTACGATCTGCTCTGAGTGGAAGCGCGTTACAGGTTATAAGTGCCTTAGAGTTTAGTCCTGCTAATTACATTCACGCCTGGGAATTATTAGAAAACCGTTATCACAATGAAAGGTTGTTAGTTAACAATCATGTCAAAGCGTTATATAGTATTCCGTCACTAAAACAGGAATCACCTTCACAAATTCGGAAATTAATTGATACCGTTTTACGTAATTTACGCGCTCTGACGTCACTCGATGAACCCACAGTCAATTGGGATACATTAATTATTTACTTAGTCGTTAATAAACTGGATACTTCCACAGAACGAGAGTGGGAAAATCACATAGGTACCATGTCCTTAGGGTCTCGCGATAAGGTCAAATTAAACGATTTAATATCATTTCTCAGAAACCGCGCAGATACTTTAGAAATGATTTCTACAAACCACGCGAAGTCAAAAGAATTGCCTCAAAGTGATAAGCATCAACTTACAAACGAAAATAAACGTAGTACAAACCGTGTGCATAGTTATTCGTCTATAAAAACTACACGTAAAAACTTTCGTAGTAATAATTTCAAAAAGGATTTACCTAATTGCGCTCTGTGCAATCAAGGTCATGCGTTATATACGTGTATACAATTCCTAAATATGTGTGTTAGGGATAGAATGAAATTCGTAAACGAAAAGAAGTTGTGTTGGAATTGCCTGCGAGACGGTCATACGTTAGACGATTGCATTTTCGGGCCGTGCAAGCAATGCCAGCGTAAACACAACAGTTTGTTGCATTTGGAAAATAGTCAGAGGGATAGCAACAGTGCGTGTGTGCGTAGTGAATCGCGCGGAGAGGCGAACGTTGTAAACACAACAACTACGTTACACTCTTTACCTAATTCGAATAACACTGTTGTTTGCGACAACGCGACTAGTGAATTTAAATTAATAAATACGGTTTTACTTTGTACGGCGTTAGTGGAAGTCGCCGATGATAATAATGTTTATCATACAGTTCGTGCTTTGTTAGACAGCGGAAGCCAAAACTGTTTTATTACGGAGAGATTTTCTAAACGAATAAATGCGTCTTATATACAGTCCACAGTTCGAATTTCGGGTGTAGGACAATCTGTCGCACAGTCGTCCTATTTATGCGATGTTTCTATTCGATCGAGATTTAACGATTTTTATACCAAGCTTAGATGTATTGTCTTGCCATGCATAACGTCCGGTTTGCCTACGATAAACATCGACGCTGATTATATACGTATTCCCGAGTACCTAAAGTTAGCGGATCCGACGTTTAACGTTAGTTCGGATATTGATTTGCTGATAGGTGCTGATAGATTTTGGGATCTTTTAGAAAGCGATAAAATACGTTTACCAAGCGGACCATTCTTACAAAATTCTAAATTAGGATGGTTGTTGTCCGGACCTGTGTTTGTTAAAAGCTCGAAACCTACTCACGTCCAATGTCACTTTAGTCAGGACATTGATAGACAGCTCCGGTTATTTTGGGAAATAGAAAATATTCCTACGTCGCCATGTGCGATCCTTACAGATGATGAACGTATATGTGAGGATTTATTTAATAATACGACTAAACGCGAAGAAAATGGTAGATTTTCGGTTCGTATACCGCTAAGAGAAACACCAGACGCACTGGGTGATTCTTATACGTTAGCGAAGAAACGTTTTTTATCATTAGAACGTAAACTCGAACGTTTACCAAATTATAAACGTATGTATACAAACTTCATGCAAGAATATATTGACTTAGGTCATATGTCGAAGTTAGACACTTGTAGTATACCTAATTATTATCTCCCGCACCACGGAGTTGTTAGGGAGGATAGTACGACTACAAAATTACGCGTAGTGTTCGACGCTAGTGCTGTGACCAGTTCAAATAAATCATTAAACGATATTCAGTTTCCGGGACCTGCGTTACAAAATGATATTTTTTCTATTTTGTTACGATTCAGACAATATACGTATGTAGCATGTGCAGACGTAGAAAAGATGTTCCGTCAGGTTCTTATTCAGTCGGATCAAAGGTCATTACAGTTAATATTGTGGCGCGATAATCCTTCGGATCCCTTAGATACCTACCAACTTAATACGGTTACGTATGGAACAGCGTCAGCTCCATATTTAAGCATGCGATGTATCAGACAGTTAGCCTTAGAGTGTGATGATGACGTCATCGCTCGCGTCATCACTCAAGACATTTTCGTAGATGATCTTATTACGGGTGATGATAACTTAGATAATTTAATACATATTTGCCAGAAAACCTCGGAAGTACTACAGTCAGGATGTTTTTCTTTACGTAAGTGGACATTTAATTTAAACGTTTCTCAAAATAAATCCACAGAACATTTCATTGGCGAGCATGCTCAAACTAAAACACTCGGGATAGGCTGGCACAACACTAGTGACGAGTTGCATTTTGTTACGAATATTGATGATAACATTCAGAACGATTCGAATATAACTAAACGAGTGATGTTATCAGTTATTTCTCAAATATACGATCCGTTAGGTCTTCTTTCTCCCGCAGTCATAATTTCGAAAATTATTTTACAAAAATTATGGTTAAGTAAAATTGACTGGGATACTCCGGTTTCAATTGATATTTTAAACATTTGGAAACATTTTATTTTTTCGTTACGATTTTTAAAAGATATTCGTATCCCTCGCCATATAAAAGGTGACCATACTCAATATACGGAACTTCATATTTTTACCGACGCATCCCAAGACGCGTACGGCGCGTGTGCGTACCTACGTACTTATAGTGATAGCTCTGATGTAACTGTGCGTTTGTTGTGTGCAAAGAGTAAGGTTGCACCCTTAAAAGCTATTAGTATTCCTCGTTTAGAACTTTGTGGTGCCTTAACAGGTGCTAGATTATACAAGAAAATTATCGAGTCTCTTAGATTACAGTTTACGAAAATATATTTTTGGACAGATTCCACAATAGTTATGGGTTGGGTAAAAATGTCACCACATTTACTTAAAACATTTGTGCAAAATCGAGTGACCGAGATCAATGACCTTACGGGCGACTCGGTGTGGTTACACGTAAGTAGCAAAGACAACCCAGCTGATCTATTGTCGAGAGGTCATAGTTTAGATTTATTAAAAGATTGCGATTTATGGTGGTATGGTCCGTCCTTTTTACGTAACAATTTAAATAATTATGATCAAATTAATTGCGATAATTTAGATGTTTGTAATTTACCAGATTTAAAATGTAAACAAACATGTTTACCTTCCGTACAATGCACAGAATTAATAAACTTTGAAAATTATAGTTCATTTTCTAAACTTATGCGAATAGGTGCGTACATACGTAGATTTATAGATAACACGCGCATCAAGTCTACTGCAAAAGACAGTCGCCGAACCGGTTTCTTATCAGTAAGCGAACTAAATGCCGCGCAAAGAATGCTCATTCGGTTAGTGCAGAGACAATCATTTAGAGATATTTATAACAATTTAGTTAATAATATTCCCATAAAACGAACTTGCAAGCAATATAGTAGGATATCTAGCCTCAATGTTTTCTTGGACGAACACAACATAATTCGAGTTGGTGGAAGATTATTTAATGCGTCTAATTTTTCTTACGATAAAAAGCATCCGATTTTATTATGTAGTAAACATTCGTTCACTGTTAGTTTATTTAGGTATGAGCATACACGTTTATTACATGCCGGTCCTCAACTTCTTTTAGCCACGGTACGTCAATGTTGGTGGCCATTAAATGCTAGAAATTTAGCTAGGAAAATAGTGCACGAGTGTGTGAAGTGTACACGTATTCGAGGCAAGACTTTAGCACCTATCATGGGTAACTTACCACCTGAACGCTTAGAGCCTGGCTTCCCATTTATGCGAACCGGTGTCGATTATGCGGGGCCAGTGTTCATACTAAATCGAAAAGGCAGAGGTTCAAGATTGACTAAAGCGTACATATGTCTGTTTATTTGCTTCGCAACCAGAGCTATGCATCTGGAACTTGTTACAAGTCTCTCTACAAATGATTATATTTTAGCATTGAAACGTTTTATTAGTCGGCGAGGTAAACCGTGTGCCATTTATTCGGATAATGGCAAGAATTTCGTAGGTGCCGAGAAAGAATTTCCTTTGTTTTTAAAGAAAGGTTCAGAAACTATTACTAATTACGCTTCAGACAATAATATTGAATTTCGATTTATTCCTCCATATTCTCCGCATTTTGGCGGTCTATGGGAGAGTGGGGTGCGTTCGTGCAAGCACCATCTGAGACGAATAGTAGGTAACGCGCGTTTAACTTTTGAGGAATTTTGCACAGTTTTGACGCAAATCGAAGCCGTTCTTAACTCTCGTCCGATATCGCCTTTATCCTCAGATCCTTCCGACCTTATTCCTCTCACTCCTTCCCATTTCCTCATTGGCCGACCGTTGACAGCACCATGTTCTGAAGACGTCACGGAGAAAAATACGTCTAGTTTAAATCGCTATAAACGTATCGAGCAGCTTCGGCAACACTTCTGGCGACGCTGGTCCACAGAATACGTGTCGGAACTGCAACTACGCACAAAGTGGAAGAAGATGCAGGCTGACATTACACTCGGCAGCCTCGTCCTCATCAAAGACGATAACCTACCACCGTTAAAGTGGCGATTAGGTCGAGTTATTCGTATATTCCCTGGTAAAGACGGCGTGGCTCGAGTAGCGGATATCCATACGAGTGCTGGAACAATAAGACGAGCCTTCTCCAAGATTTGCCCGCTGCCAATGGAAGCGGCAAGCAACGACTCTTAACTACATATTAACCATTTCGAAAGCTGGAGCTTCCAAGGCCGGGGGAATGTTCACGCCATCTATGTAACAACCAAGAAAACAGCGCGCAGAAGAGGCGCCATCTATTTACGACATGTCATCGGCTTCGTGTCCGGTCGTTAATGTTCGGTCACTTCGTACATTCGTTCGCCAGTCAAGTGTTCGTTCCGGTCACCTGTACTTCAGCCGATCTTCCTTCTCTTGCGAACCGCCAACCGACAAACATCACTTTATGGACTACGTAAGAAATTCTTATAATATTATTAAAATCAGTGAAACACAGTAAACTACAAGGAAACAAACTTGATCACGCACAACAACAAAAATGAAAGAAATGGTTATTCGCTTTGTGATTGGTATCCCAGTTCGTTTAGCGCATTGACTATGGTAGTGATCGTCACATAAGGCAAGTCAAACGTCTTTAGGCGGCTCATGTGAATCTGACACCAAGGCTACTGCCTTCTTTATCGGCCTTCTGCCATAATTCGTCGCATAGTATTAGTACACGCCCCTGTAATAAGCCAAAGTTATATGTTACGCAATATATATATACATATGATAAACTCATATAAATGGATATTATGAAACAAAGTATCAACTTTAGCGACTCATACTAACCAGTCAACGCAAGCTAAGCACGCGGTCTAAAATCGAAAATTGCGTGTAAGCTACACCTTCTTCTTTACAGATTTATCAGTACACATTATAAACAGTGCTTCTGGATTGTAACCGCGGTGGTTTCTTAGTCATTCTTTCACTTTTTACTAAAGATTTCACGAAAATAACAAATGTAAACAAACAAACGTAATGTCACTTTACAGATGACATGACAACAATACCATATAAAAATCATTATTTGTTTTACTTTTTTTTTGTCATGAGTTACTGGTACACATATAGGTATGGTCGGAATAATGTACTTTTTTGACGCGACAACGTGTTGATTGGCGAGACGTATTTGAGAGATAATAAATATTGTCTACTCAAAATGGCGACTGCGGTTTGTCCGTCAGTGTCATTACTCAAAATTTAATGAATTAATAAAACGAAATAATCTCCGTAATCCGAATTTTGCGGATATATGTTGTCGACTCGAAATCGATATTTTTTTATGTTTTGTTATTCAGGTAATGTTTCGATCGAGTCTACCGTACCCCTTGACGAAATTATTAATATAGACAAGTATGTGTGGCTTCTTATTACCCTTTTGTTTATAAGTACTAAAAACAAAAATTGAAGAAACTTTAGAATAATATGTATAGCGTTTACATCAAATAATAAGCACGCTACAAAACATTACGCCTTGACCCACGGAAAGCAGCAATCAAACGCGGATGAAACCGCAAAAAAACAGCGAGTATAATAATATATTTCTTGTATTCACAAAGGAAAACGTTATTTTATAATTAATGACTCCCAAACTCGACGTTTGAACTTACTTCGACAAATAGTAGGGTCATTTCGCCTGTTCGCGTCCATTTAGTGCAGTTGGCAACTTTGACGGTGATAATAAAATTGTTGTAAAACTATTTTTTATGAAAAAAATATGTGATGTGTTAGGTATATTAGTCTATTTTAAGATTTACTTGCAGTTTTGTTCGAAACCTTTAGTGATTTTTTTTAAATAGGGTAGTTTCAGAAATAGACGTTTTACCCAGTTTGCGTCCAAAAAATCCAAATTGCGTCCACCCGTGGACCATTTTGCGTCCAGCCACTTAGAAAAGGAATAAAGGGGTGATATTTTTATGAATTTGTAAAAATAAGCTGAATTACAAAAAGAAGCTTTATTTATGAATATAATTTATAAAAAAAAATGGTCAGGTGCGAGTCGGACTCGTGCAACGAGGGCTCCGTAATTATTATATTTTTTGTAAAATACATTCAAGTTTACGGTTTTCGGAGTTTTTTCTTTCCTTGTGCCACATGACAATGCTTCTTGCTAAATTTCATGATTCTAGGTCAATTGGAAGTACCCTATAGGTTTTGATTCCCTTGCAAATGTCTAAATGTGCAATATAAATGGAAAGTAAACAGCCATACATTTTTGTTGCGTTGATTTAGAAATTAGATTTTAACACTTCTTTGAGAGTTAGCAGACATATGTATGTGATATTAATTTCAGCTTGATATCACGACGCCTTTCTGAGAAGAAGGGTCTTGACAGACGGGCGGACGGACGGCAGCAAGGCGATCATATAGGAGTTCCGTTTTTACCTTTACTAGGAACGGAAGTACGGAACCCTAAAAATTAACATTATTTTTATTAAAAAATTACTTTATAAAAATAAATATATTTCATCTCAACATTGATTGTAAGTAGTACATAAATAATGATTGCACGTTTTACAATAAACAGTAATTAGTTCTGTTCTTTTTGCTAAATATCAGTCTTGATTAATAATCCGTTTGCCTGTCTGTCTCTCCTTAACGCCAAAACCACTGAACCGATTTGAATATAAAATAACTAAAATTTCGGAAGTCGGTGGCAACACAAATTAACTGTTAGAAGAGAAGCCACCGACTTCCGAAATTTTAGTTATTTTTGGGTTTTTAGTTTTTGAAGGCGGTTCTTTTTTTTAGAAAAAGTTTTTGATTTTTTACTTTTTAGTGTCGACTCCTAATGTCTGACTGTGTATAACAGTATAAAACGAAAATAGAAACTTGAAGAAACGCACACTTCGTCTGTGTAATATACATAGACGATGTGTGCATATCTCAAGTTTTTGGTTCTTGGTGAATTTTTCGAGAAGCATGAACCGATCGCCACAAAATTTATATGGGACCACTCCTGAATCATGACATATCAAACAAAAAAAGAACCATCAAAATCCGTTTACAATTGACGGAGATATCGCGTAACAAACATACAAAAAAAAATTTACAGACGAATTGAGAATCTCCTCCTTTTTTGAAGTCGGTTAAATATTTGTTACACAGTCTGGGGCCCGAGAAAGTACATAGGATAGATAGTTTTCATTCCAGAAACCCCCGGGAACGGGAAGACAATTGTATTTAACTAAAAACTTAGTGGACGCAATTGGATTTATTATTATCCACTGTAGGTACAGTTTGCGTCCATTGCGGACGCAAAGTGGAAGTTTTGTAAATTCAATGTAGTAATTCGCGTCCACCTTATTTTAATCGTTAAATGTAAAAAACCTAAGCAAATTCATGATTAACATTATTCCTTTTTTCATTATAAAAGTCTAGAAACAGCTATTAATCCTAAAATTCACACAAAACAATAAAAAACTTACCATCGAACGCACCGCTGCACACTATTTTTTATCTAAAAAACCGCGCTTTCGCGCTTTCTTGTTAAACAGCCGGGACTAAATATTTTTTTAAACAGGATTGGTTTGTCGCACGGACCTTTTGAACTTATGTGCGTGTCTCTTATACATTGAGGTATTACCGGTAATGACTATTCGTTTGACTGGTGTGTAAGTTTTCTTAATTTCGAGGATTTTTTGAAGGAGATCCGTAAAATGGACGCGAATTGGTCTATGGACGCGAACAGGCGAACTTACCCTACGTCATCAATTTTATTCCGAGCTTTGGAGATTGTTGGTAATTAGTGCTTTTACATTATTTCTAGCTGTGTCGTTTGTTTTCAAGATTTGCAGCTACCTACCTATTCTGATACTGGAATAAAGGAAGATAAGTTTTTTGGTTAGTGGTTTTTTGAATAAAAGTGTATTTTTATTTCAGTGTGGCTTCTTATCGGGACTTCTCCGCATGTCATTTTATAGCTGGAACAATGAAGCGTTATTTTTTTTATTAAAAATCTAAATTTGGGAAACTATATATAGGTTACGAGCTTTGTCTTACAAAAGTGTACGTTCTGTGTCCATTATGTATTGTAAACACTTAACTTAGACAGAAAAATATTTTGCATGCAGGCAATACAAAACCACAAATGGAACCGAAAGCCCCGAATTCCAAAAGTAAAATAATAAAAAATCAAACTCCTAGAAAATCCAAGACCCAAAAAGCCACCAAGACAAATAACAAAAATTAAATTACGTACAAAGTAGGTCAAGTTCAAAGATCACATTACATTAATAAGAATTCCATATTTGCAAAAACTTAGTAAAGGTCGAATCTCTAGATATTATTGTTGAACTCCGAATGTAAATCATGTTGCCAATCCCTCTCTTATTTACGATTAAAATAAACACAAACTTAAATACAAAGCAAGTACTTACATAAAGGCGAGTACACATAAAGGCGAGTAAACACTAAGGCGTTTCTAAGTAACTTTACAGCGAATGTTCGCTCGGACTCTTCGATAATGGGTTTATTCGAGGAATTAATAATAATACCAGCCTATTATTGCCATACTGCTTCGCAAAGGCCTTTTCTCATACAGAAAAGATATAAGCATTGACTACTACGCTTTCTACTACAACTATAACTTTGTATTTCTGTCGCAAAGCAGCGTTGCTTTGTTCCTCTTTACAGGGTGTGTGTGCCGGTGACATTACAGGTACGTGTAGCGTGTCATTTTTGTCTCTGGGTTGGTAATGCACATGGCACGGCCTCTGATATTCCTTATGTCTACAGCAAGTCATGGCCACTTATCATCAGTTGTGCTGTTAGTATGTTTGTCGCAGTGTCAATGAGAAACCATTACAATAGATGCCAAGGTTAAGTGTAATTTATTTAACATTTTGGAATTTGCTGGTTGAAGTTGAATAATTATATGTTTTTATTGCATAAGCCTATCACAACTTTACATAGCGATTGCTTGTACAATTATAAGTAAACATTCTAATGTGTCCCTTCCCTAAAGTGTCTTTATTCAGTATTTCAAAGTCTGTGTCGGTACGGCGACTTCTAATGTTTATCTGTAACGGTTCGTTGATTTTACTGCCAAAGTTACAGACCTTTTTAGAGGGGGTGCCAGAAAAACTATTTATCTTATGTTTTAGTTAGGTACTGCAGTGTTTGGTCTTCTGGAAGTTGTGCAGTTTCTCAAGGCAGTGGTATGAATGGTACATAAGAAGTTAGTAATCTTTTAATCGATCATCCTGATAAAAAGAAACTTCTTATACAGAGTGATCAGTTATTCGATGAATTCGGAATAAACTATAGCTAATTTAGGACCATATTCATTAGGACATCAGGTTTCGCAACTGGGGTTGCGCTACCAACCGAATGTATGGGTGTCACTGGGAGTTGGCGCCACCAGTTGAGAAGCCCGCCATACATTTTGTTGATGGCCCGACCGAGCGATACTTGATGTCCTCGTGAGTTATGACCCTTAAGGTCAAAAACCAGTCTCAGCTAAACATATTCGTTTGTTTCAGATGAAGTTGAAAACTAGTTATCGTATTTTTTTTTATTTTAATGTCAGTAGTTCCGTATAAAAAAGGAAGGGAAACATCAGACATACAGACAATCTAGTGATCATATAAGAATTCTCTTTTTCATTAGGACATAAGGAACCCTTATGGCCGAATACTGAAACGTTACTTAATTTAAGTTGCTCTTAATCCTTACTCTATCCCTTTAAGTGACAAAGACAGCAAAAGATTTGGGAGCGTTTTAAAATTTTGTGACGTTTGTGTACTCGGCCACTTATTTTTTAAAATGAATGACGAATCTTTTTGGTTGTATTTTTAATTTTATTTAATGTAATCACCATTCGACAAAACCGACTAATTGTAAAAGGAAATCATTGAATTCTAAAAATTTGATTTTTTTTTTTTTATTAAAATGAATCTAATCACAAAAGTATCGATTCACATCTAACTTTCTCAGTTTAATTTCCATTTACAATTTTATTCGCTCATTCTTCTTATTTCACTCCCAGACAGTCTTCAAAATCTACATAGTAATAAACCTATTTAATTACGCTGAAAAATATCTTGTGGCGCCTATAATAATTAATATTCGTCATTAAAACTACACTTAACACCACTTTTATCTCTTATTAAAGGGTTGTTAAATTTTATGTTGCGTTGCGCTAGAACTTTAATTAAATACGTCCCCTGAATAATCAAGATGGTTTTAAATATTTCATTAATGTTTTCATCGGGAGAGGCGCTATTATTTATTTCTTGTACGATCTTAAAGAGATCTGAGGCAGTATTTATTAGTTTAATTTTGTATTATGTATAAATTTTTGAAAAGTTTACAATTAATTGGTAAGTACTCAGTGCATTACTGCTGAACCAAAAAATAAAGAGCATATGCCAGGGGTTCCCAAGCAATTTCAATTTATGATGTATAAGGTCTTGTATTTTGTCTAGACACCTTAGCTAGTTCTAGTACAAAGCCAATTTCGTTAGGCACTTTAACAATAAAAAAAAAGTAGGTACCAAAATTTCGTTTATTGCCCGTGGTACTACCAAGCAGTCTACTATTTTTTACACCTACGATATACGTCTCACGTATTTAAACAAATTTTTATAGGACTGAAGAGTTAGTTTCAAAGAAAGAAAAATACTTATTGGACACACAGACACAAAAGTTTTGTTTGTTTAGTTGGATGTCCTAATTTCAGGAAATACTGGACCAATTTGGAAAAATCTTTTTGTATTGAATAGAAGATAACACGGTGTATAATATTACGCTGCGATTTAAGGGAACAGAGAAGTAACCAAAGGGTGCAGGTAAAAGCACGCCGGGAGAGATAGGTATTTATAAGAGGATTAAGTTAGTTCTAAATCAATTTGTGAAAATTTACGGCATCGATAAATAAGTTTTTTTTTTATGTTACATAATATATTTCCAACCTCACATATATATATTAAATAAATTCTTCATAAAAAAATACACGAACCGAAAATAATAATCAAGTCGTTGATAGAATTCTGATATCTACCTATAAATCGTATTATTTGTCAAAATATCTGAGATTGCAACAACCTTAAGTTGATATTGGTAGAGAATTTCAATATCAATTTCTTAACATAATATCAGTGAGAAATTCTAACCGAAGCTATACCTGAAATCGTAGGACTGCTGCATACGAAGCAACTCGATGCTTGTCTATAAACCAATAAAGTCTATTTTCTAGATAAAAATACGTTGAAAGTGATGGTAGGTCATTGTTATCCATACTTCCGTACTATCCATACTAATATTATAAATGCGAAAGTAACTCTGTCTGTCTGTCTCTTCTTCACGCCTAAACCACTGATCCGATTTGAATGAAATTTGGTACAGATATAGTCTGGAACCCGAGAAAAGACATAGGATAGTTTTTATCGTGGAAATCTCCCGGGAACGGGAACTATTATTCCACGCGGACGAAGTTGGGGGCAAAAGTTAGTTAAATATAATGAGACCATGAAGTGACAGTGGTTCTGATTAACTTGTTCACAAACGAAACTAAATTTAAGTCAAGGACAGATGAAAAAATATTAGTTTGGACCTGTCAAATTAGATGCGTACATAATTTAGACGCGATTAAAACCATGACCGCTGAAAATACGTCGACTTCAGGTGCTGTCTCATTTGTCAGGGCTAAACTAATAGGAATCTTCTGTCTTTTTCTTAATGAAATAAAAGAACGGGATGCACTAAACTCAAATTTCGTACAGTTCGTGAACAAGAGACACTCTTCGAAATACTTATGCCAGATTTTCGTAAATGCAAACATTTTCATAATTCTTTTACTGTTTTCTGTTACTCTTTAACTTAAAATGACACATTAGGGTACATAACATCACTCTATTACTTTCAGGGACGGGGCAGTAACGAAAGATCTAACTTAACGCGGATGAAAACATGGGGGAAAAATTGATATTAAAATTTATGTAGCTGATATAAATTTTAATTTGCATGCACAAAAGTTCTAAAAATTCGCACTACACAAATACACATATTTTATTTAGTATAAACTTAGAAACCCTAACAAGCCTTAAGTGTCGATTTGCATGCTAACTCACTATTATGTAAACTGGTATATTTTGTGGTGGCATTATGTAAACACTACACCGCGTATGTCGAAGTTTCAATTATTCATCAAGTACCTAGCTGATAGTGCAGTACCATTTTTGCCGGTAAAAGGTAAAAATGCAATGGCAGTTTACCTTTTAAATATGGATAGCACTTTGTGATGTGTTCTGGTTAGGAACATAGCGGTGCTGTTACGCTGTTATTTTATTTTATTTGTTAGGGACAAAAATAGTTAGATATGAGTTTACAATAAAAGTCCTGAAAGCAATGATGTTATAAGTAAAAAAGTGTAGATAGGTTATATGCAGTCAAAAAGTGGCACATTAAAAGTTTGCCAATTGACCAACATGATACTAAGTATCGCGTTGACATTTGACGTTTATCTCTTTTTCACTCGCACTACTTCAATCATGTCATCGTACTTTGACGTGTAATGTATGTGTGCGTTAGTGTGCCGTTTTCGAAGATAGAATTTCGTTTGGGTAACCTATCTACACTTTTTTACTTAGAACGTCATTGCCTGAAAGTATTTTGCAATTATATGTAGCTCTCACTATTGTAACTCAATCAACAATAGTATAGAGGAAGGTTGGTTAACAACGGGTTCAAAAACCACTTTAAATTCTTAAGATATTTAATTTTTTACAAGTAAAACTGTTTTATAAGTAAATCTGCATTCACTGATTGTGTCGCTGTCCAAGGAACGTAGCTTCATAGACTGCATACGCGTCACTTAATGCTGGGTTAGGTACAGTTTACATACAAAACTGAGGCCGGGATAAACGTTAGTTAGCACGTACTTTGGCTAAGCACTATACCTGTCACGGTCACACAATTGTCAAACGTCAAGTGCACGATAGAGACGGAACGTAACTAAACCAAAGTACGAGCTAAGTAAAGTCTATTTATCTAGCCATTAATAAATATGGAAAAATATCCGTAGACGGTTTATTACCACTCTATCTAGTACCACTTTCATTCGATCTAATCAGAAACATTACTGTGAGTAACAGATTTCTGGTATCAGCAAAGCAAAGATTTTCGTCAAGAAAAATGAGGCAAACTACCCCTACACATAACTTGCGTCAAAGTGGTAGTGGGATGGTAAATGTCACGTGATTGCAGTCCTCCCCATACATTGCAAAGATATTTATGGTGATCGTCATTTGTCCTCCCGAATCACTTATCGTTATTCAAGATTACTTAGTGAGTGACAACGTAAGTAATGTAATTGACTTAGATGTTTGCGAAAATATGTTTGGGATGTCTGAGTTTTTTCTGGCGTGTTTGGATGGCCATTGCAGTCGGTGTTTTATTAGGGGATGGTGATATTATAAGTGGTTGACGCTTAGAGCAAGGGCAAGAGACCTTTTTGGTTTTGGCTTTTATTTTTTATACTTAATTAAATGCAAGTTAATAAAAAGCATACTATTAATCAAATGAAAACAGTAGTAGTAGTTGACAAACACAAAAAAATATTAAGTACTTCAGTGTACTGCAAATATTTTGAACTTTCAACATAAAAAGTGAATCTTTACAGTGCTGTCAAATTATTTATTAAAAACATAACATAATTTATTAGTGTCATACTGTCATATTTGAAAAAAACATGTTCCCCGTTGTATATAACGGACTTATAGTCATCTGGCATCCGTTAAACCTTCGAATACACGTGATTCTAGGCACATTAGCAGCCCGACAGGCGGCTGTCGCTTGGTCGTTGAAAGGTTAATCTGCAATATAATAGATTCTTACACCTGAAAAAAGAAAAACAGACAATAAAAAGAACATTTTCAAACCTTTTAGAGAATTAAATGTTCGTTAATTTATTACTTTTTTCAATAGCTATTGAGCTCTTGCAAGAACCATTAAATTCGTGTAATACTTACGAGTATTTAAGCAAAAACTAGTAACATGATTTTAAATAATGAACTGATAGAGCTTTAACTAAATAAAAAGTTTAAAATACTTAAAGAGAACTAATCCGTACTTATCTTAAATTAAACTATAAAATCTGTTAGACGCGTTATTTAGTAAAAAGGTTTCTTTCAACCGTTTCTCATGGCTCAAAGTGTACTTGTTCATTAACACTAAACTGCTTGCGGCTCGATCACGTACAAAACAGATTTGAGCAGCCGCCGCCGCCGAGGGTTAACTAATTCTGCAACGAGGAGAAAATTTTCTTAAAGTTTCCTTTTAAAATTTACTTTAATTTGTATGGAGTTTCATAAGAAGCAAGATTAATTATTCTCTAACAACAGATAATTTTCTAAACTCTATCTCAAATTCAAGAAAGTGTGCTCATATTGCGGCCATTTCAATGAGAATTCAAGTGAATTTCACAGAATAGCACTATATTAAGACCACACTGTAGTGTTGCAGACATTTTTATTGTCTTTTTTTCTAATAAACACGCATTCAATTTACTAAATTGTCTAGAACAGCCACTCAAAAAAGAGGACGATTAAGCAAAGGCACTTTAGAGACATAAAACACTCAAACACTTAAATCAACAGAAAAAAAAACCTTTTAAATTAAACTAAAATCCATTTGAACGACTACGAAATGTTCAGTTACGACTCAACTACCGGACACCATCTCTCAAAGTATCGTTTGATAGTCGTAAAAACATCCCTTAACGGTCGTCCGATCTCACTCGCCCTTAAGGGTACTGCTACATTAAGCGAGATGAGCGGAGCGGTGCGTAGCTAGATGAACGAGAAAAGAATATTTAACTTTTCGATGACGTAGGGCTGCTATTGTCTTTCTATTGTGTTTCGAATTACTTGTGTTCGAAGGTTTAATAAAAAAAGCTCCGCTTCATAATGTCACATCGACTGTGTGCTAATTCTCCTGTTCATAAACATAACCAAATTAAAGTGCATCTTTCTCTTTCCATTTCATGAAGAAAACATTAGATATATATTAGTTTAGTCCTGTCAAATTAGCCAGCGCCTGAAGTAAATCGACGTATTATAGTGCCCATGTTTTTAATCGCGTCTAAATTATCTATGGAGTGTCTTAATTGACAGAACTGAACAAATATTTTATCTCCTGTCCTTTCCTTAACGAAATGGAAAGAAAAATGTGCACTGAACTTAATTTCCGTTTTGTTTGTGAACAAGGAAGTCGGCACCAACGCACCAACCTTAGACAACAACCATACACAGAAAGAAAACACAGCTATCAGTTAGATGATGATCTGTAATCACCGCCGCTCATGGACATTATAACAGAGGCACGAGTGATGCAGTATCATTCATTATTGTAGCGCGCCGTTTTTCACAAACACACTCTGGCTATACAGCATCCTCACCGTTTCGCTCTGCACAAAGACAAACTCGCTCATCTCCGCTTTCTCGCTCCGCTCATTTAAACAACAACCTTTAACCCGCCTTCTCAGTGTACTACCGCTTTATGCCCTGTTCGTCTTAACCCCAATAATAAAATGCGGGTTGTAAATAGATAATAAGGGTGAAATACGCGCAGAGACCATTAAGGGCGCCATCACTGTACTTTAACTGTCGCTATCTGAACACACTAATCGACGGCGTGTAGTATTTTAATAAAGGTTTTATTGCACGATATGTATCATTCTGTTGTGGTTTATGGTAGCTAAAGAGAAATAGAACCATAGAGTAATGTTGTGAGAGAATTTGGATTTCGTTTTTTGACGTTTGCAATGGAGGGTTAACCCAGTGTTGTACTGTGGTGTTCTGATTGGCGTTCGATGTTTAAACTTTGTGATTTACCAACGGTTAAAACACAGTAGGCTAAGGGCCGATTTATCTTCTTCTTAAGGGCCGTCATCAAGACGGGCCTGTTGGTCTAGTGGTTAGTAGCCCTGACTGCTAAGCCGGAGGTCGTGGGTTCGATTCCCACCCAGGGCAAACTTTGTGTGATGAGCATGAATGTTTGTTCTGTGTCTGGGTGTGATTTATCTTTAATATGTATGTATTTAAAAATTTTATAAGTATGTTTATCAGTTGTCTGGTTACCATAACACAAGCTCTGCTTAGCTTGGGATCAGATGGCCGTGTGTGAGTTGTCCCAAGATATTTATATTTAAGATATTATCAATCGCCAGATAACTTTTATCTAAAGAGTATGTTTGACGTTATGACAGCTTTTGTAAAGAAAATATGTCAAACTGTCATATTTATTCCTCAGATAGAAGTTAACTGATGATTGAAAAATCAGCCCTCAATCCTACGCACATTTATTCAGCTCTATTCAGCCTATAGAAAACAACGATTTTATACGAAAGCAACAATCGCGAAAAGCTGAAATAATGCGTATGCACCGTCATATTATAATCCACTTGCTGCTTGAAAGTATATGAGGGCAAGATAAAGACAGAGAGGGCAAGATAAAGACGGAGAATGGCTAAGCATAAGTATGTGTTAAGTAGACGCATTGGAACGTTAGGGGTTTCTTTTAATTTGTCTTAATTAGAGTTAAAAACCACACCCAATCGAATGATTACTCATATTATCACTGATTAGATAGTTACAAAAACTATTTAATAATATCAATATGTATACTCAAAACGGCCATTCAAATTGCAAGACTAATATTTTATTTTAACATCACAATGAGGACGAATGAACCAATATTTTTATTACGTAGCGTACTGAACTTTCCCAGTCCGTATTTTTGATGACTGAATCAACACAAAAATTGCATTCAACAAAATCAATCCAACTTTTTATTTGTGTTCATTTCATAATAACGTAATTCCGAACTTTTTGTCCATGTTTTCATTCATTGAATGTTGTTGAAAGTTTTCCGTTTTACCGATCGCTGTTTTTGCATGATTACAAGCAATGTAGCGTTTGTTATTTATTGCTATAGATCGTGCGATGTAACATCAATTTGTTTGACTGATTTTGTGATTGGATAACCCGTCGTATTCGGTTAGTTTTTTTTTTTTTTTTTTTTTTTAATTATTATGGGCTTGCTCTTGGTCCCAGACTTCAGATTCAGATTTATTTTCTGTTCAAAACTTGCTGCGCTCTAAGTTTATTTTCTTTAATATTTGAATGGCAATTATATTGCCAAATCATTCTATTTGGTACAATTGTTTTCTTGGGTCCCAATTATTTTGACTCCTTTGTCCGTCTGTCTGTCTATCACCAGGCTGTATTTTATGACTGGCTGATTGACTGGCTGATGATATTTTAACACACAGCCCAACCCAATGGTCTGAAAGAAGCCGAGGGCCAAAACCAGTTAAATATATAATTATATTTTTTCTTGCCGCTGTAACCACAAAGTAAGTGGCCTCCATGAACAAATCAACGTAATTTTTGTCGCTTTACGCTGATAATAGCATGGAGCACATTGTGCGCGAGTCCGACGCACACTTCTTTTATATTCATATTCTTTGACTTAGTATATTGTCTCTGTCCAAAAACACAAACACGCACACACACTCTCACACACCTATACACATTACATACACAATTTTTTATGAAACAAATGATCAATATTCTTAACACACTTACAAAGACATTTGAGTAACTCACCACAGAACATCATCATAATATAATGTGGAAAAAATAGTGTCTGTGCGATTACAATGCGAGACTCGTGTCAGGTAATCTAGTTAGTGTGGTCGCCCGGCGTCGCTCATTACAGTGGCGCGACCACGTACGAGGTCATGGAGGTAGCACTGTCTGGATGTGGCTGTAGATATTAGTATGAATGGTGAGTTTAATGTGATATACTCAGAAACGTGGTCTAAAGGCGGTGAGACGTTGATAAGGAACAGCCTCCAGCCGTCGAAACTCTTCATTTTTGAAGTGAAAACTTCTTTAGCGGCGTTGAGCACTTTTTCTGTAATGGGTATAAAATCTTAAACTCGCGTCAGGACACGTGACCCTGATCGAAAAAGCGTAGGACGGATAACAATTGAACGCGCGATAAAAATCTCACACACACTGATACAAGGTACAATTTTCCCGAGTTCAAAGTTTAAGTATTTTAACCCGTGGAGTAATAGTGTTGGAAAATCTTGGCGAAACAGCTTAATATAAGCTTGCTGTAGATAGAGAGAGAGAGATATATAGTGGTCCTGCTAATGGCTTGGGGCAGGCGAGCCAAAGGCACACTCGTAAATAAATGAGCGAATGTGTTTTTGAAGTGAAAACTTCTTTAGCGGCGTTGAGAACTTTTTCTGTAATGGGTATAAAATCTTAAACTCGCGTCAGGACACGTGACCTGATCGAAAAAGCGTAGGACGGATGGATAGTAGACAGCTATAATCAAGTTTTCACTTCTGCCGGCACTCCCGGAGTGCAACCCGTCTTTTTTTTTTGTATGTTTTCGTTTTAGTGTTTACAAAGAATGCCTTGCGAGGGTGGAACAATAACTCACTACGCGGGTGAAACCACGAAGGGCTGCTAGTACAGATATAATATGATCCTGGGGTTGCGGAATGTTTATAATAGTTACCGTGACCCCAGAACATGAGTGGCAAAGGGCAACCGAAGGAACATGAGTGGGTTTTAGTCAGTAAAAGTCTGACACGCCCTCCCGCCCCGCCCAGGACGGGAGAAGTTATTTGATGATTTCCCACTCCTCAAAAAAAATATGGTCCTGGGAATATTAAAAAAATAAGTGTTTCAGCAACTTTCTGAGATTTTTTGTATCGTAAAAATGTGTTAGGCATATACCACTTTTTGACCACGCCTCCGATTAATCTTTCAAAAACCAACCGACAGCCGGCTTTCAGGCTGTTATTGTGTCTCAAATCACGTGCGTTTGAAGAATTAAAGTCGAAGTAGTTATAAATAAGTCCGTATCCTAAATAATAATAATCAGACAATTTCGAGAAGACAATCTCAAAATACTGTATTGGACCTGCACGAAGAAGAGGCGAAGAAAATCTAACACATACACATGCCTAAACGTACACTAATCTAAAGTAAAGATCTCACATTTCAAATGTCACATCCAGATATCTACAACAATGTGATACCGTCTTCATACCGCGTCAGCAATTTTGGCGAATGCAGGATAATTTGGATCGCCTTCAGAACGGTTCAGTCGTGTAAACTTGTTACCACACATGATACGGATTCCGTCATTTAATTTTTCCAATTGAGGAACATTGTACCGAATTACGTGTTCATTTCTTTCGGAATTTATTCGGTTATGTGTTGGTGGTGGGAATTGCTGACGTGTGGAATAGATTTTTTGTTTTTTTTTTTTACAGAAGAATCGATTTTTTTTAAACAACTTCGGGTTTTTAATTTAAGCGAATCATTGATTTCACTACTTACAGTATAACTTTTATAAAGGAAGGAAACTTTCAGCGCGATAGTAAGACAAAAGAACTACCTACACGATAATTATTTTAGGAGACTATCCATTCCTATTTTTTTTATTTTGTATTCCATACATTACATTATTTTTATTGATGTCAATAAATTGATCCCATGTATGGGTATCAGAATTTGTAAAACAGAAAATTCTAAATCAGAAAATAAAATACTTACACATTTTTTTTCTAATACTGTCCAAAAATATCTGTGGACCAACCACTTTTGGTTTAGAAATCGCGAAAAGTCAACATGATACGGCGGTGACTCGATTTGTGTGCCTATTTAGAAAAAGATTAGGCTAAATAATGATGGCAGTTAATGGGAGAGGCGGAATGAGTGATCGCTCACTGAATACTATTCGGATCAGACAGATAGCCGTTTGTTTCCACAGTCACATCTATTATTGTTAAAGACAATACTGTAAACCAGAGGTCGACAACGCGCGGACCGCGACTATTTTGTTTGTTGACGTGACAACGTCTTAAATTAGGTTGCGGCTGGGAGTCACTTATGAAAAAGTGTAACGCTCGGTAACGTTACGATGAGTCACCGAACGAGAGAGAGGCCCGCCGAATGCCTTGCGTCTCTCTCCCACTCAACTATGATCGGTAAAAGACGTTGTCACGTAAAATCTTCGCCCGTAAAACCGACTTTACAGGCAACCATTTTTTTTTTTTTTTTATATTTTTAACGTCATTTCCTTTACCAAATTATTATAAATCAGCGACTCAATCCGGATTCACAGTAGTACAATTTAGATATTCTGAAATATTCAGCAATTAAACATATTAAACAAAACATTATTGAACTATCAAATACAAATCAAAATCTTCCATTCAAAACAATCTATCTATAGACGTAAACCGCATTTATATCCGTTTCGAAGTTCAAAATATCTAAGCGTACATACAGATAGGAAAGCGTTGTCCTTTTTATTATTAAATGAAGAACGGCGCATTTTGCCAAACTATTTAGCTGTACCGGCCAAAGGTTACCAACCGCTGGTATACACCGTCCAAGAATACCACCACTAATAGTCACACAGACTGCTCACTCAAATGACAAATTAGCCGGCCTGTCAAAACGCGTATCCATTATAATGGCATTTCCCGAATACGTCGGAAACAAATAAATCTGCACAATAACATTAGACGTCAGCAGAATAGATGTAACGTCAATCCGTGGCCATTTGTCGTCGTTAAGTCTTTGGGAGTGACCTACGGAGCGAGCGGACGGTTAACGTTTGCACCCAAGCTTGGCTTTCGACCATCTTTAGATGGAAGTGTGAAATGGGAAGGGACGTCTGTCCGTACTTGCTAACTTACATGTGTATTCATTGGTGATTCGTTGATTTTCCTTTGAAATAGGAAAGGGCAGTTTTCTTTTAAAGTTAAAAGTCTTTGCTTTTCGTTTTGTACTGTAGACCCGCACACTATAATAGTACAACATTGTCCAATAGCAGCCTGTGAACATTATTTTTTTTATTAGAAGGGGCAACCGAGCATTTGATTCACCGGTTCACCGAAGTGTACCCCAACACCTGCAACACTATGGGATTCACGGTTGCGTTTGGGAGGCGGGCTTAAACGCAGGTGTAGTCTTGTTGTAACAGTGCAAAAATACCAGTTCAATAAGTTCGCATGTAGGTAGAACGAGAGTGGTATCTAAGGACAGTAAGTAGAGACTAGAATCTTAATATTATTTTTTCTTTTTTCATTCTTTTATTTTTATTGTCTTTTAATTAGGAACAACGGTGTGCGTATGACAGTGCTACCATACAATGAGATCTTATATTTCTTTACTTTACTTCACATTATATTTGGATCATGAATATGAACAGACTCTTAACATCATCACCTTAATATGTTTTAAACGTTCAAAAAGAACTTACCTTAAACAAAACAATAGCAGGAACATTTCTTTATCTTTCCTCAATTAAAATAGCGTTGGCGAATCATTTTTCTCTTCCACCAATAAAAAACCATTATTCTCACAAACGCTCGTCAATATTTCTACCCGTATTCCCCCAACCATAAGCCTAACATCCAAGTGTAAGAAGGGGAAAGACAAAAACTTAATGACAAGTGGACAATGAACGAGAAAGGAAGATTCGAGACGCTTGTCGCCACGGGATTGTCAGGAAACGTCGCGAAACAGGCCCCTGACAACTTTATATAATCCTTAATAGAAACCTTGTTTTTTAACAAAGGAAAAATAAAGGGAATTGTTTCCAGAACCGTCTATTATTGCTGCTTTTGTTGGAGCTTTCATAGATGGTTTTTTGTAAGTGTTGTACTAGGGTGGACTTGTATTAATAGTTTGTAAAGTGTATTTAGCTATAATAGCTGCATTTGTTTCGTACAAAGTTAATTTATTCCTAAATCGATACTTTCTATAATACTTTGGTTTAGTCAAGAAAATAAAAATATGAAACTGTGAAATATGAAGCAGCTATATAGCAGCTTTTTAGTTTGTAAACCATCAAACGAATCACAGCCATTGTAGATGTCATTTTAATGACTACATTACATACTTGTAACTTGTGTCAATCAAAAGTAACATAAAATGACATCAGGAAGAATTAATCGTTTCGAATATAATATTCAGTTTGAAGAATTTATTGCTACCACACAATACACAAAAACATTGAAATACCTAGACCGAATATTTTAGAATTTCCAATTTAAAAATCAGCCCAAACCGTAAAGGTATATTTACGTCAGCACCTAAAACCGAAAATAAACCACAAAACGAAAACAAACTCTTTTAGAAAAGGTAAATGGAACCCCGGACTTGTCCGAAGAGGATTATTTCAGACAATCTATTTGCTCGGCAACCTAAGAGGAGGCCCTCAAGAAAATCAAATCAGACAATCAAGTGGAAAAATCTATGTTCGTTGAACAAACAATCAGCTTTAGTTACCGTGCACGGAGTGACGTGGGGTCTTCACCTACCATCTATTTGATCAACTCTTCAATCTCCTGGGAGCCTGGTACCTATTTGTTTTAAAGCTTTATTGCTAAGTAATGTGTGCTTAGGTCAACCCTCTAAAAATTTCTGGAGATGTTGACCAATATATTTAATGGACGTTTCGTATTCGTATTTTAGATTTATTTAGATTGTAGAGTTGTTTAAATGGGCAGTGTAGTCATTTGATTTATATTTGAATTTGCCCCTTTTCTTTATGTTTATATTTTAACTAGCTGTTCAGCTCCCATGGCTCATAACGTGGTATTGTGTAAACTAAATCATTCTGATGTATATTACTATAAAATGTCAACAATATCTGTTCAGTAGCTTTTGTATTAAAAAATAACAGTCATCCATCCATCCACCCTTACAAACTTTCACATTAATTTGCAGTATTCATAGATCTTTCTATCAAAAGTTGTAAATGTATGCGGACATAATACGGACATGCAAAATTACAAATGTGAAACTGCAGTGTTTATTTATAAAAAAATGTACTTATAATTAGAACGTATATTTAAACACAAAAATATATCATATCTGATCATTGATATTATAATAACATCAATAAATAAACCATTAATACATTTCATTTCTTTCCCGCAATAAATTAAACGCAGTCGTAAACGCAAACCCCATTGTGCCCAGTAATTTATTCACCGTTGGCAACACAGAAAACTTGTCCATCCCGAGGGGTAACCCCGGTAAAAAGGTGTCAATTTTTGAAAGATTGTACCCTGTCATGAATATTATATGAACGAATCGAGTTAAGGGTATTTTGCGATAATGTTCGACGTCGGTGAATACTGTCAGCCTATGTCATTTCATACGGATTTACCCTTTGTTAAAAGTAACACGTAGTGTGTCAAGGGGGCCTATCGTGTGTGAAATTTGCTGCTGAAAGCCCAGTTATGTTTACGTGATGTGGAGGGATGGGCTTACAAATTTTTGTTGAGATTTATGCCCGATAAGTTTGCTATCTACATGTCGAAGCTTGAAGTTTGTCAATGGTTCATTCTTATTATAAGATTTCTTGCTCATAGATAGGCTGTTGGCTGTTGCTGTTGTAAATGTATTCATAGTATAAAATACCCATCATGTTGGTGATAACTACGCACTGCCCATTTAACTAAATAACATGGAGCAAAAATTGCGCTGGGAAGCGATTTTTTTTTATTAGCACTACACTTAAACTTTGCACATGGTTACTAATTTTAAATTAAAATGTATGTATATAATTAACAGGGCGTCCCACGGCTATGCCACATGGAGGGAAAGTACCTTAAATATTGTATATAGAACATTTTACTAAAATAAGACATTATTTGAATTTTAGAAACAATTTTGAACTGCATTCATAGATATTTAAATAAATATCTATTTGAACCGGGAATTGAACCAGTTACTCGAGAAAATTAATTAGAATGTAGTTTTATCATACCGATCGAAAGACTATATAAAAGACGATATATAATAAATAAGCTAACCAATTTTTTTATTCATTTAGTCTTTATTTTACTGTTGTTTTGTTTTCAAAATCTTACAAGTACCAAATATATTTCAAGCTGCACAGAATTTTCCAGTAAACAATACTTTCAATTCACTCAAAACACATAAAACGTTGACACCCTACGTCTGCAGTTTTGTAAAAACTACCAACAAATGTAATAAATAATAAATTTTACGCATTAACAGTTCGATAGTAGATATTGAACGGAAATCGTAAACTATCGTAAAATAAGTTTTTCTACGTCGCCGCCGTCGCCCGTGAAACGACGGATCTTGTTTCTGATATATTGTCATAGAGTTTCATTCTTTATTTTATATCTGACTGCATCGTCTCGATTATTTTGTCTAGATCATAGTGGAAGTAAAATCAGTCGGTTATAATATTATAATATCTTTAATATAAGCAATAACTGCCAAGCAATAAATAGTTGCATTTTTACAATCGTCAACATTTTTTTTGTTATATTTATATTTTTTATTAGGCTGGCAGCCGACCCCAACACGGTTGGGAAAAGGCTAGCGAGATGATGATGATATTCATATTTGTTATTTGTTTCAGAGGACAATAAGATGCCTTATTATAATAGTTGTGTAAAAATTGCTATTCCATTGATTTATACTAATACTACAAAGCTGTAAAGATTGTTCGTAAGTTTTAACCGCCTTCAAAAACTAAAAACACAAAATTAACTAAAATTTCGGAAGTCGGTGGCAACACAAATTGACTGGCAGAAGAGAAGCCACCGACTTCCGAAATTTTAGTTATTTTTGTTTTTTTCGTAAGTTTTCACTAATCTCAGGAATTCGAATTGTAAAATTATTTTTGTGTTGGCTAGCCATTTACCAAGGAAGGCTATAATTATAATCACGAAACAATTTACGGTAGCGGAGTAGGAATCAAAGATGCAGGTTAATATTCTATATTATTTTGTTGAAATGTGTTTTTTTTTGTATTAATGTAAACTATCGAGAGTAAAGGTACCAGGCAGAGGATTTTCGGGACAATGTACATATTATAACATATTATTATATGTCAATGTACCCCTAATTATTCTCTTGAAAGTAAACAAAACTTAGAATATGAAACCTGGCTAAACTAACGATTGTAAGCATTCTAAGTAGACAATAATTAATTAACTGGAGGGAGATGAATGAAATACAATTAATTGAATAAATATTATTAGTGATACCTATGACAGAACTAATTTAAATTAGATTATATCTATAAAACAAGCAGAAACAAAGAAATCATTAGTATTTCGTTGAATTTAATTTTAATTTAGCAAACAATCATTACGATATTTGAATATTTCATGTTCGTTAAAAACGAGTCTTTTATGTCTTCAATTATTATATTTTAAATCTTTTTTTATTAAATTAGAGTCTTGTGAATACTTGAATTTTTAAATGAACTTCAAAAATTCAGTAATGATATGCAGATATAAGATTTTTCTGTTATTAGAATACATTTAAGAAGCAATTAAGTATCTTAGTAATGCGTAGCTAACTTCTAAAATATATCGTAGTTAAAGTTTTATTAACGTAGAGAATTTTCTGGAATGTTTTTAAATTGAAAAACTTATCAATTTTATCCAAACATAACATTGCTTCTTATTTATCATACTATCAATATAAATTCTAGCTGCCTGCCCCGGTTTCGCACGGGTATACTTAGCTTTAGTACTCCAATATTATTCTTCTTGATGTCGTTTATATATCAGCCGGTCATTCAGTTATTTTTATTGGGAGATTTTAATTTTTTTAAACATTTTATATTAATTAATAGTCTTTGTACTAGCAAATACAAACGCGACAGTAAAAAGATTCTGCCAAATAGTTGGGCCCGTTCTATACATATTGGCAACTGATGTTTATGTATATAGACGGTAAATCAGTCTGATAATCAAGCAAACACACCTCTATAAAATTATAAATACTAGCTCGAAAAGGGTACAAAAATATATAACAATTTTCTGTCGTCGACGTGATTCCGTTTTGCTTTCCCAATTTTTTATTAGCCCTCACTCGCAAGCAAGTCAATTTTAAGTTGTTTTCGTGTTGTATCCGAACGAATAATGTTTACGTCAAACACAATGTTGGCGCCGACAAAGATGGCGAAGTGAAATGTCAAAATGCAACAATTACATCTTATATATTTTATATTCTTGTAAAATTGTAATCTGGAGTTTTTATATTGCGTGAAGATTGGGTACGGGGTTCCTATAGTTAAGTTTTTCTTGTTGTTGATTTGTTTTTGACAAGAGTGTGAAGTAGATAGCTACTATTAATGTTTTTTTTCTATTTCGTAGGTCAATCTCATTGAATTGATGTTAGTTAATTGTTAATAAAAATTTGATATATGTAATTTAAAAAACCGTGTTTTAAACCTTTAAACACAAGTGAATCGAGACGCAATAGAAAGACAATAGCAGCGCGACAGCCGGCTGTCGCTTAGTCGTCGAAAGGTTAATTATATTAAACATGTAGTTGGTAGGTACGCAAAATAAATAAAATGACTTTAACATTTCAACATGAAGGCAAAAACCGCTCATCTCGTCTTGGTATGAATAAAATAACACACCTACCTATTTATTATTCAATTCCAAATATCGACACGTTGACTAACCCCAAATGAATTCCCTTTCATGTCGTTAAAGCAACAGGAGAGAAATGGGAAATCATATTAGTCTACGTCGGTCCCACTTGAAATTCATTAAAACCTGTTCTTAGTCAAATGTAATAATTTATTTAAGCAACAAAAATCCCCAAAAGTAATATCCATTGAAGCGTATTTAACGCTGAACAGGAGATGAGGAATAGTGATGGGAAAGAGGGCACGATAAATTGTTACTCTATACATTATTTAATAAGGCCTACATTTAAATGTGTTTGTAAGCTAAGTACCAATTTTTGTAATAATCAGCGAAAGTACAGTTTGATTCTTAAGAAAAAAATACTCTTTATAAAAATGCTCTTCCGACCGAATTGTAGTCACGACCATCGATCACGGTGGAGGCTAGTAAAGTACGCTAAACATAATAGGGATGTTGACTACATCAAAAGAATGACATTCTGTTTAGTCCGTCTGTTAGACAGTCCAAAAATACTTGACACATATTTTTTGCTTGATCAAATTAATAACAAAATACAAATATAAAGAGCATCAAAGTTCCGGAGAGGGGGCTTGTGACGTCACTTCTGAGTAAAAATTATACAAAGGCGTGACGTTTCACGAAACTTCAACGCACTGTATTGTCGTCATTTTCAGTTTACGAGAAAAAAGAAAAAAAAGTGTCCCAAATTTTTTGATTATCTAACTGACGGACTAATTACTTTTTTTTGTCATCTCGCCTATTGTAGTAAACAATTGTATGCGCAAATACTGGTGCACTACCTAGTCCCTCACTTTCATAGATGAGACAGCCAATCGAACACGACTGTGGGCAAGCCAGGAACAGTAACCAGCAACTTACGATAGTTTTTGACAATAATCTATTTGACAACCTTGAGAATGACATAAATAATAATCTAAAATCTGTTATTAATTGGTTAGAGTCTAATAATTTGAAAATTAATTTAAATAAAACATTGATTATGAAATTTCAACAGAGGACTAATAGTAAATTAGACTTAAATATAAATTACAATGGAATACGTATTAATGAAACCAGTACTACAAAATTTCTGGGATTAGACATTGAAAATACATTATCATGGAACATACAAATTGAAAAGATTTGCAATAAGCTAAATCAATATTCTTATGCCTTATACATGTTAAGGAAAACAGTTAATATGTCAACACTGCTCACTGCGTACCATGGTCTAGTTGCATCATATTTAAGGTACGGCATAATATTCTGGGGTAATGCAACTGGTAAAGAAACTGCATTCCTTGCACAAAAAAGATGTATCAGAGCCATCTGCAATCTGAAACGAACTGACAGCTGTAAGCCCCATTTTAAAAAGCATAAAATACTAACTTTGCCATCAATGTATATATATGAGACTGCTATATTTGTGAGGTGCAACCTGTCTAAGTTTTCGCAAGTGAGTAGCCTACGTAGGGCAGATAAACTTAATTTGGTTCAAAGTAAAACTAAATGGTTTCATAAAAGCATATTTCCAATGGCTCCAAAAGTCTATAATCGCCTTCCTAAATATATAAGGTTAGCAGAAAATTTCAATATGTTTAAAAGAAATCTTTTTTCATTTCTAATTGACAAGACATATTATTCAATCGATAGCTTCCTTAATGATAAAATATAGTGCATGGTCTACTTAGTAATTATTTTAATTATTATTGACATTTTATTGTAACATTGACATATATTTTACTAATTTACCGAATTTATATTTATTGACTTGAATTGTTTCTATTTTATTTTACTTAGCAATGTATTAAATTAATTATTTTATTCTAAATTGTAACTTAGTGGTAATAACATTAATATATTATGACATAATTTTGAATCTAAAATTTTGTACACCATTATTGGTAGAACATAGAGAACATTATCAATGTATTTTATAACATCTGTTAAACCTGTGTTCACAAATAAATTGATTGAAATTGAAATTGAAATTGAACTTTCGGGTTTCCAATGGACGAAGTTATCATAAGACTAATTTTCAAAAGTTAGGCAGCTACAAGTCTTTAGTAAAAAAGTCAAATGGTCTTTAGCCTTAAAAAACCACAGAATCCACATCAGCAGTTTCACATTGTGATAAGACCAACGGGGCAGTCAAAATTTTACTCTTAACTGTAAAAGTGAATGGGACTATGTCTGCTACTATTTTACGTTGTTATAAATCAAGTTTGCCTCCGTTCGCCTCGTTCGAGCTAATTATTAAAATCCGTACCAATATTATAAATTCGAAAGTAACTTTGTCTGTCTGTCTGTCTATCTGTCTGTCTGTCTGTCTCTTCTTCACGCCTAAACCACTGAACCGATTTGAATGAAATTTGGTACAGATATAGTCTGGGACCCGAGAAAGGACATAGGGTAGTTTTCATCCCGGAAATCCCCCGGGAACGGGAACTATAGTTCCCCACGGACGAAGTAGCAGGTAAAAACTAGTTACATATAAATAATTATAGGCTATTTAATAATCCGTAACAATAAGTGCAATTAACGCAGTCAAAATCGCGGACAAAATCATACTCGATAAAGTGCACCCGTCATCCGCCCCTCACTAAAAGCCAAGCCTCACAGGAACGTATTATCATATAAATAATTCAGCATATCTTTCTGCGCATTATGTCATTTACGGCGTTACCTTTTAGAGTAGTATTTACACAAAAGAAGAGAGAATCAAAAATGATAATTACATGCAAATCTGGGGATCGTTTGAGGGCACTTCGCTTCAAAATGTCTGCCTCTATTTGATGTTAGGAAGATTCTTTTTTACATCCTTAAAACGGTTGAGAGGAGTAATGATAAGGATGAATGAGCTGTTAGCTGCGTTAAATATTAATGTCTGTTAATGCAGTTCGAATAATCCCTTGTAGGTACTTGGCACATTGTTTTTCAAAAGAAGTTCAAGTTTTTTTTTTGTTTGAGGATGGGAGATCATGTAATGGCTCCTTACATTCTGATTAGAGCAAAAGGAAGTGTCAGACTACTTTGTGTTTTACTTACTAAAGCCCATCCGTGCTTCTTATAATGCTTAAGGTATCCAATATTCTAGGACCGCGATGACTCTTTTTCTGGCAAATATAATTGATTACTTTAACGTTTATTGTAACTTGTAAATCATTTTAAGTTCATCATCATTTCTTTAGTATTTTCTTACAACTATGTTAGAGTCGACTTTCAGTTAAACAGGATGCATCGGATAACCAGAGTGTTATATGAAGCAACTGCCTGTCAGACCCACCCTTGGTAAAACAGACTTAGTTTGTACAAACTGTCTGAATACATTTTGGCTACTATCTACCCATAATGTTTTTAAAATCTGATTGTGTACTGAGTGTTTGGATTTGGTCTGAATCTGTCAATGGTGCATACAATGATAACAGAAAAGAACTCAGGGGCACTGGAAGGCACACCATCAAACTCGAAACTCCCAGCTAGTCCTAAGAAATTTGAAATAGACAACCTCCTTTTTTTGAAGTCAGTTATAAATTATACTACACCGCACTCTGAGGTCGCCGCACTTTTCGGACCACGAGACCAATTGGCCAACAATGCAGTCTGTTCATTGGATTTCGCTTAAGAAGTTAAAATTTTCATCTTCATTCCACAGCAATTCACAGATACCAAAATAAAAAGACATGTTTATTACTTGTCCACACAAACTTACATACATATTTAATGTTTGCATGTAAAACAGCAACAAAACCTTCTGAAAAACATTGTATATTCAAACATTGTTGCTCCAAGATTCTAGTGCAGCTTTCGACTAAAAAAAAAACAAACTAAAAATTCCCTGTGACATCAAGTATTCCTTGAACGAACGGTCTTCGTTAGACCCGACCCATACCTGAACTGCATATGTTACCGTACAAAGTTTTCAAACTAAAATCTCATTCGCATTGTTTATTCGTTACAGGTTGACGTATAGGGACGATAAATCGAATTTCCCTTTGATTTTTAGATACAAGTCAGTAAGTAAAACAAAAGACTGAATAGTTGAATTCCGCTCATAGTTTAAACGAACTTCGGTTTCATTGAAGTATTCTAATATTGTTACGGATGACTTTTTCATGCGGCTACGGCCGCGAGGTATTTTTATTTTACGAATGGTTAATATACTTTATCTTAATGGTTGATGGACTTAATTAAGATGACAGTATATGCTGTAATAGAACATCACGACGATTTACGGAAGCGGAGCAGCAACCAAAGGAGCAGATAAAACTGCGAGGGACAGGTCAAATCTAAAGATTTGGAATTTATGATATCAAACGATAAAATTATATTTTTATATAAGTGGTTAAAATAACACTTTTATGATTTGTTTTAAGCTAATAATTGTACCGGTGTTACCTACCCAAACGTAAACATCCCAAACAAACTTAATTAATAATGAGAGGACACCGATTGTGCAACCATTAGTACGTAATGGTCTACCTAAATTAAAAAAAAAGACATAAACAGCCTAACGCCTATGTACTCCCAATAAAAACAACACATTGAATCTTGCTCCGTATGGTTACTAACCCTCCCATGCAAGAGACACGGACGCCTAAATTTCACTTTATTTAGCACAGAAAAGACTATTAATTCCCTACCAGATTATCACTCCTAAACGTCTTAATCCCTCACATTAAGATCACCAATCTAATATTTTCTCCGAATGATGCCGAAAGCCTCTATAAATAACTTGAAATGTCCCATAAATACATATTAACGAGAGATAAAGACAAAGGAGCTAAGGACTCAACCCCTTCGCTAACTAATGTATTTCATTAAAATAATTGCTCGAACCACACAAGTGACCTTTTAGGCGATGAGTCGGTTCGTTTGGCGAATAATAATTAATATAATATTGTAAAGAGGAAATATTTGTGTGTTTGTATGTTATTTTTAAAACAAAGTCACTTTTGGCTGTTTGTCTGTTCCTTTTTAAGTTTAGATCTGATTTAAAACTACGTTGCGGACTTTGATAGTTTTTTTTTAAATATAGATAGAGAGAGATAGTACCTGCATATTACAAGAAAAGCCAGAATTATTAAAGACTTGTGATACCCTAGCGAAGCTGGAGCGATTTGCCTTAGTCTGTTTTTTTTTAACAAACGAGTACCCAAAATTTTGTCTGCGTTTCTATTGGTCCACATAATCAGCATAAGTGTATTATTGGTGTTAAAAACGTTGGCTCTGCCTCGAATAATTTCCCATCTCTCTCTGTCAATACCGGAAATGTGAAAGAGTAATACTCAGTACTCGTTTGTTAAAAAAAAATAGACTATAGTAATGGATAAACTATAAGACCAATTGTCCACGCCGGCGCCGCCGTCACCGCCACGTCAACGAGATCGAGACGGCGCTGAAGTGGCGGCACATACATTTACTATAGCAGTGTGTCCACAGCACGTCACATCAACTCATACAAACCTCGGCTTGCTCTCATAGGACAAACGGCCTAATACTATTCTTCACCACCATCATCAGCCGATAGATGTCTACTGATGGACAAATGCCTCTCCCAAAGATTTCCACATTCATCGCTCCTGCGCCACCCGCATCCAACGGAACCCGATCTTGATGCGATAATCAGTCCATCTTGCGGGAGGCCTATACCCACGCTGCGTTTTCCGGTACGCGGCCGCCACTCGAGAACCTTTCCGCCCCAACGGTTCTACGAGCTATGTATACTCACCGATTTTAAAAACTCTTTCACCAATATAGCTATTTAACACCACGCTACCTCCCATGGGAGAAAACCTGATAAAACGCGGGTGAAACCATGAGGGACAGCTAGTAATTAATATTCCTATTAATAAGATTGCGTGTTAATAATTAATTCGCTTTTGATTGTGATTGAAGAGTAAATTTGTATAATGGCAATGAATTGTTTCATTCTATTTGCGTTAATTTTAGAGTTGGTTATTGTTCGTCGTTTCTGCTGCAGGTTCAGAATTATTAATTTTGTAAGTATTATAGATATAACTAGCTTTGCCAAATTAATTTTCCTTCGAAGTACTAAGCATAAAAGACATGTATAATTAATCATTTTGTTAATTAAAAGAATTTAACACTTGTTTCTTAATATATTGTTTTTGTTTATTTGTGCAGTAACCAAATACCTAACTTAATGCGGATGGACCGCGAGAGATTAATTTTTAATATATTTGGAGTTTGATGGAGTTTGATTGATGCGTAAAAAGTGTGATTTCGATTCTTAGTCAGCTTAGTCGAATAAAACTGAAAAGAAATGGTTTTGCGACCACATGCTACCGGTTTGTAAATTTTCTCCACCACCGAACTTGTATTAGATTCTTGATAAGTTAAGCTTCTCTCCTTCATCATTGTTTCCTCAATATTTCGCACTGAACGTCACATGCAGCGCCATCTATTGTTACAGTACTTAACTTTTACATCAACATTTGGTTTTATTTAGGAAAAGTTATATAATATGTTTTGGAGTAGGTATCTTCTACAATTTTTTTATTTTCATTTATTTATATTTGTGTTGTTATTTAATATTAATATGAAAGTTTTTGCGTATATATGGCTGGATGGATGGATATTTCTTACCCTTTCATGCAAAACCTACTGAACTAATTTTGTAAATCTATGCAGTATGCATGTGAAATGCCCGTTCTTCTCCATACGAAACTACATTTTGGAATGGGCAACTAGAATCACTTTTGTAAATGACGTTTCAAAGTGCCTTTTTTTGGCCCAATGAAAATAAACGATTTGACTATTGACTATTGAAAGTTTTTGTGCATGAAGGGATTGATGTTTGATACTTTAACACGCAAAAACTACAAAATGTAAGTATTTTATTGAAAATTTTCAACAATATAGCTGATTTATATAACCTGGGACCTATGGGAGAAACCAAATATCAGCATATATATGAGTATAGCAGAAACCAATTATCTAACTCAAGACAAACTGCGGCTAAAACTGCAGGAGGCAGCTAGTTTTAAGCGAAGGGAGAATTTTAAACGTCATAATTATACTCTTTTTAAACATAAATTGACCGAATGAAGCACTGTTCTGCCGTCCGTTAACTTAAAGGGCGCAAAGCCACAAAATCGAATTTTGAGTTACGAGCGAAAAACGCGGGAAATATTTGAAAAATATGCCACTTACAAACCATAGGTCGTACAACATAAAATTAAACGTTCAAAGATAGCTTGTTAAATTTACAAACTAATAGCCATAACCTTGTTTAAATACAATTAATTTAAAGTAGAAAAAAAACACCTTTTCCCTTTTAGCAGTGCATAATGTGGTGATTTTAAAATAAACACTTACCTAAAAAGTCACTAAGTGCACCTTAGCGATTTTATAGCTTATGATTTCTATATAAATAAAGTGTTTTATTTTTGTGTACAAAAATTATTCCAAATTACTTAGCTAAAAAGACATTTAGTAACTTAGCGGCTTTATACTTATTTATTGACGATTTTCATTCTGCATTATTTCTTAGCTATATTAACACAACAGTGTTTTAGTGTCTTTATAGGTAAGTTTTTTGAATTTAGTGTCTTTTAGGAATATTTTGTTTCATACTTACTACACTTAAAAGCCGTTAAACGTTACAACTTTTATCTTAACGGCTTTTTAGTTATGCATTTAGGACTGAATTTTCGAAAAGAAAAACAAAATAGGTATATAAAATTCGTTTATTAAAACTTCAAAGAACTAAAAAATGAAGACAAACTTCTTGAAAAATTAAAACTTAAAATAAGAAACGCCTACCATATTGAGTATTGCCTTGGCTCGCGACGAAAACACCGATCTTCTGGATCTGTTAAAAAAATAAACATGCTAAAAGTTAGTCTGATCTGGTTAATATTCACACCAATGAAATGATCTAGCCATAAACTGAGCATCACTTTATTATGGCAACTATATAATAAATATTTAAACGAATAAATGCCCACGTTTTAAGTACAAATATCATGCTCAAAAAAAATTCTGCCCTTGCAGTATTTGAATGCTTAACCTTTGAGTTAAGTACGTTGTCTGGACGACCAGATCAGGACGCCGACACAATAAGCCAGCAAAATAAAATAGCCCAATTTGAATAATCTCGTCTACTACAAGTTGCCTAAATCATTACTTAACATGCTTATTAGTTTCAGCAAAGACTCCATACATCATAAAAAAAAATAAAAAAAAAACATGAAATCATTTTTATTTTGTAAATAGATTATAAACATAACAGTTTTACACGTCAAAATAATAATTAAAATATCAAAGAGAAATAGAAATGTACATTAACTAAATATTGGCCAATATATTAATTAAAACAGCTCAATCCCAAGCATTAGAATCCTCAATGTAATTCTATTGCATACAACTTTAAAGCGGAAAACCCGCGGTCGTCCGCGATAGCTATTTGGTAGGTGTCTACACACATCAAAAGTGTCTAGGGATATTTTAATTAAACCTAAATAACTAAAATTCTATTAACTTTTTGTTAAGACACCTACACTTTAAAATAAACCTTGTTTAATTGCCCATCTAATCTGATAATAAACTTTTAGATAAAGTTAAATTAAAAAAAAAACTTAGAAGAAGAGGAAAAACTCAACAAAATTTCAATTTAACTTTATTTTTGAAATTTCAAAACCTAAACAACAAAACAATTTTTTTTTTATAAAAATTGTTGAAAACTTAAAATTAATAATTCGTGGATCCACCTAAGACTCTCCTGACACATCTGGAGCGGTTCTGCATACTCAAAACAAGGGTGTCAATATCCTGTTGTGGAGTACTGTCCCAAATCCTGCTAAGATGCAAGAAAAGCTGGTTTTGATGCACAATATCAACAGGGAAATTCCTACGATCTCTTCTCTAAAGCATATTCCTGGCATGCTCAATAGGATTTAAGTCAGGGGATTGTGCAGGCCGATCTAAAGCTTGGATAACATGCTGTTGTAACCAACTTGTAACGATACGCGCCGTATGTGGACGGGCATTGTCGTGCATTAGCTGGAAATTTTGTCCCATTTGCTGTCTGTGGGGCAAGATTACAGGCTCTAGCACCTCATCTCGGTATTTTCGAGCAGTCATATTGCCTTGTATCCAAACGAGGTCCGTTCTACCGCCGAGACGAATTCCTGCCCAAACCATAATCGTGCCACCTTAATATGCATGAACTTGTTGTGGGTGCTGCAGTCGATTCCAACGTCCAGGTTTTCTCCAAACGCGTACTCTTCGCGAATCCGGATGAAATCCAAACCTAGATTCATCAGTGAAAAGCACAAAGTGACCATTGAGAATGGTTCCAGTTTTCGTGTGCAATAGCCCATTGTAATCTTCTTCCTCGATTACCTCTCCTTAGTGCTGATACCCAAAATGGCCTACGAGCACCGCTTACCAGCAAACCATACTCTCTCTGTAGCCTTTAAACCAATTGCATCGCCGCTGCATTTAGTTGACTTTGTGCAGCATTTACTATGAATCGGTCCTGTACATGTGTTGTAATGCGTTGAGGTCCTCGGTGCCGTTCCACCACTTCCTCCGTGACACGATAACATGACCAAAGCCTGGATATAACGCTCTGACTGGTCTTCATGGCTTCAGAAACGGCAATTATGGGACAGTATTCCACAACAGGATATTGACACCCTTGTTTTGAGTATGCAGAACCGCTGCAGATGTGTCAGGAGAGTCTAAGGTGGATCCACGGAATATTAATTTTAAGTTTTCAAGAATTTTTATAAAAAAAATTGTTGTTTTGTTTGAGTTTTGATGTTTCAAAAATAAAGTTAAGATTGAAATTTTGTTTGAGTTTTTCCTCTTCTTCTAAGTTTTTTTTTAAATTTAACTTTATCTAAAAGTTTATTATCAGATTAAATAGTCTATTAAACAAGGTTTATTTTAATGTGTACATGTTTTAACAAAAAGTTAATATAATTTTAGTAATTTAGGTTTAATTGAAATATCCCTAGACACTTTTGATGTGTGTATTTGGCATGGTGCATATTAACCGGAACGGTATAAAAATCTGCGATCCCAGGTACAATTTTGAAGGTTTGCGCTTATGAGGCCCATACGTTATTTATTTACTGCAATAACTATTTTAAAATTGTATTTACTTACCTCGGCATTTTGTCACTCATTGTAAATTTGGCGGGAATCCTTCCGCTCCGCGAGCCACACGTCCTCCCGCGACGACGATGTCTTCCACACCATATTATATGTATTATCTATGTTCCACACTATGGACTCAACTGTGCGGGGGTGAGAGGCGAGAGCAGAAAGCGTCTTTTTAGCCAAATATTGTGGCTTAGTGTCTTTAAAGCGGAGGATTTATACCATAAAATGCATAACTAAAGGCGGTTAGAGATTTGAGAAAAGTACTTCTTGATTATTATTTTATTAAGTCCTACGTTAAAAAGTCGTTAGAAGATTTTAACGTCTTTCTAGTGTAGTATTTTTATTAGACGTCTTTTTAGCCTGGGATATTGACGCAAACTACCAAAATGATTCTTGACTTGAAAGTATTTAAAGTGTGTTTAGGACTTTTTAGTGTAGTAAGATCCGAAAACGTCTTTTTTGTCAAGCAAAACTCAGAAAAAGTATGAAAAATTATGGCGTTAAGGGTTACGTGCGACCTTTTACTTAAATATGGATGGTTAACGTACTTTAAGTTGCGTAAACTATTTGTTTTTAGTGTTTAACGACCTTTTAGTTAAAAATATTTCAAAAAGTATAAATAATAGAAATGTGATACTTAGACAGATCGATAGAGATTTTTTTTCTACATACGATAGCGCTGAAACCTCAAAATCGACCTTCTGAGGGTTAACGTCTTTCTTGTTAATGGACGGCAGTGTTTAATAAATTTTGTTTTTTTAAATGGAATGCACATCTTGTGAAAACAGATAATGTAATAAAAAAAAGACGGGTTGCACTCCGGGAGTGCCGGCAGAAGTGAAAACTTGATTATAGCTGTCTACTATCCATCCGTCTTACGCTTTTTCGATCAGGTCACGTGTCCTGACGCGAGTTTAAGATTTTATACCCATTACAGAAAAAGTGCTCAACGCCGCTAAGGAAGTTTTCACTTCAAAATAAAACTATATTTTCGATCGAATTTTGAACATTACAAGACATATAAATAAAAGCAGATGAAGACATCTACAACATAGGTAAATGTTAAAAGTAACATTAATCTGAAGCTCAAAGTGCTTTCGTACAAACTATTTTAATATAACTTTGTAAGGTTTTTGCATCACCATAAATTGATGATTTAATGGCTCGATAAATACTAAATGTGAAACATAAAGCTTCGTTGTAAGACAAATAGTTTATTGTTGTTGCTCTTAAAATATTTATAGGCCTATTTATTTTATATATTACATGTAAAGGTCGTGTTTCTAATTCATTGAGATTTCGGAAAAGTTTCTGAGTATTCGGGGTCACTCGGGCTTTCAATGTCAAACGATAAAGTATTGTCATGGTCGCATAGGTATAAACCTCCAAACACACGTGATTCGAGACCTAATAGCAAGACAATAGCAGCGCGACAGCCGGTTGTCGCTTGGTCGCCAAAATGTTAAAGGCGGTCATACACGATAGGTGTACCTGCACAGTTCAACTGTACAGATAAACTGGAGCGTGTATGTTGGAGAACTACGCAGGTCCACACTTCAAGCTCCATCATTTTCCTAGCCTTTTCCCAGCTATGTTAGGTCGGCTTCCAGCCTAACCGGATTCAGCAAGATACCATTGTTTAGTGTTTCACTCAGCTCCTATTGTCAGATAATTGGAGCCGAGTGGCAACCTGCGTAGTTCTACAAAAAAGGTACAACTGTACAGGCAAACCTATTAGGTGAATACCTGACAGGTTTGCCTGTACCCTCTGCCCGCGGCTTCTACATGCTTTGTTCGAAAATGTTCGGGAACGGTCGTTCTGGGTGTAAGTCGCGTGCAGCGAGTCAGAACGACCAAGGCCAAACGTGTATGGCTACCTTAAGAACTTATTTTACCTACCTATTCACGAACTTGTTTTCTTTATTAACTCAGAAACTTTTAAAATAAAAACCACGTCGATAAACTTACGAACATTTTGAAACTTATTTGCTCAACTTTTAACAAGCCATTTGAATAAAATACTAAAAAATTTAACACAGTAAAGTTAAACTTTTCGTAACATATATAAATACTTTAATCTTTCGAATGAAATTCGAAAGATTAAAGTTTGAAAATAAGCAACAGACTTTAAACCGTTAAGAGTTGAAAAAAAAGGAAATTTACAAGAACCAAATTGTTCTAGAAACAAAATATGTACCTATGTTAATACTAAAATTCAAATACAAATAAAAGAAGTTCCAAATCTATGAAGAATAAATTTTTAATAACCCCGTCTAGACCAACATTTAACTGAAAGCGATTTCTGCATCGCCGATCTCAAGTTTTCCAGTTAGGGGCAAACATTTCCAAGTATTTGATCGGAAAACAGTTTCATTCGCGGTTTGTTCGACTCCGTTCACTCAGCATTCATTCACTCATTCCTCTTGTTTAGACTCAATCACATTTAACATAATAAAAGAGAAAATAAAAACTGTAATGAAGCAAGTTGATCTCGTAAATATTTTCTCTGCAGAAAATTATGATCGAGATTGTGCCAACGCTGGAAAACTTTTCTCGGTATTAGAATTCGCTGTTACGGCTAATTCTTCTGTTAAGGTTTTATTATTATTTGCACTTTTACTGCATTGGAGGTTTAATCACTCTATTCGCATAATGAATTTGGTAAAAATAAAAATTATGGTGATAGAGTTGAATTCTGTGCCAAAGAAAATATTATTACTTCGGTCGTTTTTAGGGTTCCGTACCTCAAAAGGTAAAAACGGAACCCTTATAGGATCACTTTGTTGTCCGTCTGTCCGTCCGTCCGTCTGTCAAGACCCTTTTTCTCAGAAACGCATCGAGATATCAAGCTGAAATTAATATCACATACTCAGGTCTGCTATCTCTCAAAGCAGTGAAAAAAACAAGTTTCTAAATCAACGCAATAAAAAGATACGGCGATTTACATTGCATATTTAGACATTTGCAAGGGAATCAAAACCTATAGGGTACTTCCCATTGACCTAGAATCGTGAAATTTGGCAAGAAGCAAGGTCATGTAGCACAAGTAAAGGAAAAACTCCGAAAACCGTAAATATGTAGTTAGTTCACGTCAGGCGTCCGTCTGTCCGTCCGTCTGTCAAAAACTTTTTTCTCAGGAACGCGTCAAGATATCAAGCTGTAATTAATATCACATACTCAGGTCTTCTATCTCTTAAAGCAGTGAAAAAATCAAGTTTCTAAATCAACGCAATAAAAAGATACGACGGTTTATATTCCATATTTAGACATTTTCAAGGGAATCAAAACTCAAAACCTATAGAGTACTTCCCATTGACCAAGAATCATGAAATTTGGCAAGAAGCAAGGTCATGTAGCACAAGTAAAGGGAAAACTCCGAAAACCGTAAATTTGTAGTTATTTCACTAAAAAACAAATTAACGGAACCCTCGTCGCGCGAGTCCAACTCGTACTTGACCGGTTTTTTTTTTTTGTAAACTTCGACTAGACATGACAGAATTGCACACCATATTTGTACATGGCGCTGTTAATTTAAAAATATTTTTTCACCTGCGTTAACAAATAAATAATTAGTGTTCCTTAACCAAATAACGTCAAAGGGACTATAATTCCGACAGACCTTGTAGGTTTAGTGATTATTGACCCTGACTACTAAGCAGCGGGTCGTGGGTTTGATGACCACCCAATACAAACTTTGTATAATGGGCATAACAGATCAATGAAAATGACTAAAGTATATTGCTACCCTTATTTGCACTGTCCGTAACATCAGTAACATGTGCTTTCACAAACAAGCCCGATACACAAACTTCTAAACAACGCAATATCCTCTTAAGTTCGTTGTCTTGTTGCCATCAATCTGCTAAAATGGCCGCCGCATTACAAAGTTTGAGCCCAAAAGCCCAAGAGGTCACTTCCTCTTATACTTAATTATAATAATTGACAAAAGGGTCGACCGCGTGCATTATATTGAATAGCCACTTTGTGTATTATCGAACTGTCAGGTTGTGTTGTGTTTTAAATAAAACACAGTTTTGTGTTTGTCAGTTTTTTAGTTAGGTTTGGTGGTTTGTTTTAGTAATTGAAAGTTTTGGTAGAACATGATTTGGTAGAGTACAGTTTAGTGAAATGAAGTAGTTTATTATGGAAATAAAATATTAATATCACTTCAACTCTTATTTTTACCAGTTGGCGTCGGTTCTTTCGAACTATTTAAGAAGAAATAGTACTTCACTCAAGTTCTTAAGATTATAAAAATTCTGGGATTTCCTGAAATTCTTTATTTGCTTTTGAATTACATTACTATACAGTTGTAATGGTCAAATCATGCGAGGGTCAAGTGGATCAATGAGGTGCTCTCTTGATTTAAAACGTACATAGTATACACATTTTGACCAATATTATATTAATATAACATTTTCGCCATACATATTTAAAAAACTTTGTAATAAAAACAAAAACAACGCGAATACAACACTAACACTCACCGCCATACTTCACGAGTTTCATAACAAGATTAAAATAAAAAAAATACCACTGTAAAGCTTATAAAATTTCCATTTCCTTCACAAGTACAAATTACAATGAGGGGCTCAATTGACGCATAAACTAATTACCTGTTCTAGATAGCATGAGACCCTTCATTTATTCTGCGTAACTTAATTACTCACACTGACAGACAAGCACCGTACTACACAACGAACCAGAATTTCACGACCCCTGGAAACAGAACTATACGGTAACAACACACGTGATTAACAAAACATTGAACTCGCACGGAGGTCTTTAAACCTGGTCGGCTTACAGCGGTATATTTGAGAATGTAGATTAGCTAAGTATTGCCCCTTATAATACAACGGAGAGTAAAGTCAATTACTTGAACATAGTTCAAATACGTAGTATGTTAGTTGAAGAGCAATTGTGCTGTTATGGAAACTAATAAATTCGCGAAATTGCCAATATGATAGCGTCTTTGACGAGAAATCGAATTTTTAAGGGTTTTAGACGCTCGGAATTTGATAGCACAATGTTTATGTAAGGGTAATGACTCTAAAATCTGATTAAGTAAATGTCAATAGTCAACTAAACATCTATGATCCATATAATTGTAGTTATACTGATTCAGTCAAGAGGAAACTTGGATTATTAAATGCGCACGTCTTTACGGATTAAACCATTAGTATGGAGATTACCTATCCTCTATAAACAAAACATTGCTTAAATAAAATATTAGATCATAGTAATGTAAACTTAGTACCCCTTTTTTAACATATTGGGCAAATGGAGGAGGATGAGGAGAAGAGGGAGGAGATTAGAAGTTTATATGCAGGAATCAAGAAAGATAATAAATATAAAAACGTTATGAATTCCGGAGGAACCGCTTAGAACCACTAATTGGTCTAAAATCGTCAATCCGGATTAAGCATTACGGTTAATGCTGATGTCATTGTATAACCGCTTATGTATAAGGCAAAGAAGAAAGAAAATGTGCGTATCCCCAGTACTGCGCACACTTATTCAGCTTATGTCCATAGAACACAACGAATTTGTATGAAGACACGTACGCGTTCATTCAGATTTCCGCGTCTATTAGGCATTCGTAAATCATGGTTTTCTATCGACATAAGCTGAATGGAGCTGAATAAATGTGAGTAGTCCCTTAAGTGGAAGTATTTAATTACCTAGTTATTATCTTATTCGTATTAAATAACGGAACTATCAGAAATGAACATCGAATTGATATGGAACCGCGGTAGGTACATATTAAGAGATAAATACCAAAGGCATTGTAATTAAGTATAGATTTATTTATTACGTTCCACACCGAAAATATTACAAAATTTCTTACATTGAAAAATACAAAATAGCAAAATGCATTCGCATTTAAAATTCGTAACTTTGCCTGTAGTTTCGCAGTCAACACATCCCTTACTAGAAACTTGGCCACAATTCACGAACAATAACAGTCACAAACAAAACTTCTTATGATATACAGCCCACAGTTTCATTTAAAATAGAAAACTTTAAAATATCCTTTTTCCTACAGTATGTTTATATTTCACCGGTAAACTTTTAATGTATGCCCGTTTCGCTTGTGAATGGGGGGAGATTCTGGGAGGGGGGAGTGAAACTTGCTCCGTCGATCCCAGAAGCTTGAAGAACTAATTTAACTGCGTCCCCTAACTGCCACTTCAATAAATTCTAAACTAGACATATATATATTTTTACTAAGTTTCAATCTTGCTGCGACCTTCGGGAAAGTTTCGTGAAAATAGAAGTTTTGAGTTTCGGAGACGAATCTTTTTTATCTGTTAATGTTTTATTTTGCCACAGGTTGACATTTTAAATCAAAGTTATTTGTTCATGAGATTTTAAGGACTATAGAATCAGTCTTTAGAGTTATTTCTATGTGCATTCTTCTTCTTCCTTTAAATCCAAAACTACTAAGTCTAAAATTGTGACGAATTACAAATTGTTATTTCTAAGAATAATTTTATGTTATTATAAGAACAATTACCTATTAAAATCGGTCGCAATTACCTAAAAATATTTCGGGAACCTATTTTCACACAAATAAGACTAAAAAAGTAAAGTGAAATTCAGATATAATATAACAAGAAAGATATGCTCCAATACAATTAACGACGATATTTCTTTAATAATCCTTTATATTCCTATGGCTTAACACCAAAAGGGTAAAACTAATCACACCATCAGAATACTAAGCCAAGAATATTACAACAAACGTCTCGGCATAAACACTCTCTATAAGAGGTAATATCTAGAAATTTTCACAGCCATTTCGCAAAATGATATCTGCAGTCCTTGTCAAGTAGTTTTCCTAATTAGACGGCCGACTTCACGCCATGCATGTTAACGACTGACATTTGCATTCGGATCTGTTCATGCCTTGAGGGGTGGTTTCACTGCGCGAGCCGGAGAAGACAAAAAAGAAGAAATGTTTTTTGAGACGTTTTTAGACTTTAAATTGAACTTACTTGGTGTAATAGACTTAAATTGAACTTTAAATGAGGCGTAATTCTAAGTAAGTTGTTGTTGAAACCATTTAATTATTATTTTAGATCTTTCAATGTATTATTTTTATTTTGGATTACAGAGTTGCATTTTGTTTTTCCGTGATTTTTTTTTAAGGTTAGTCTACAATTGTTTACCCATAACATTTCAAGTATTGATTGATATAATTGCATTTACACGTGTAACAATCACTTACAGACTAACACCGCATGCACACAAAACAGGTTCAACATGCAAGAAGCTTATATATAGTTTAAGTTATTTTTTTTTTCAAAAATGTATGAAAATTAAAAGTTTGAAAATAAAAAGTTTAGGTATTAAATTATTTAACATTGGCAAGTGAGCAAAAAATAAAAACCCCGATCGAACGTTCGCCGCCGCGGAACGTCAACATAAATGACAACGGGCAAAGCCGGAGTAACTGTCAAAATCACCACGTGATCATTACATCAGGGAATGAGTCGGAAAATGAACGCTCACGGATAATTGGCAGGCTGGAATGAATTTGTGATTCTGTAATGTGATATTTTGATGAGGTGCGGATGACGTTGACTGTACATTGTACTAATGCTGTTTTGTTTTGGTTCAGTGGTTGGTACGGTGGGTTAGCGTTCAGTGTACTGTTATCGGGTATTTGGGTTTTGAATTGTGAATTGTGTCTCTATTGATATGCTAATTCGCGTGAATGTCAGTGAAATGAACTGGCAATGTGGCCGATATTTAATCAGATATTTGTACTAATGAAAATAAACAAGATTTTCAACGAAAAATAACTTTTCTTTCAAGACTGAGAGGTCGTCGTCGAAGTAAAATAATGTCACGAAACCATTTGTCAAAATTCAGTTTGATAGTTAATATACGAAGTCAAAAATCCAACAGCTGATTTATAACGCAAATATAGCCGTGCTTGTGTTCGATAGGTACTCTAAATAGCTTTAAAAATATTTGGAAGTTTATTATAACGAGTAAGAGCATTAGCAATTCATATAATATTGATTTTCCTTAAACGGTTGGCAGGAAACCTGTGTAACTTCTTTTAGAGTTTTGTAAATTCAAATACCATTTATCCTTGACTGATTATTTACATATATGTACGTGTATGATTTTTACATATCCTTTTCTAACAATATTACAGGTAGAAAAGTACTTTCTAATAAAATCAGGAGCTTATAACAGATAAAAGGTACGTCTTTATTCAGCTTATGAGAATTGAAAGTTATTGCTTCCAGGAACATATCCGAGCTATTTGAACCAGCTTTATATTGTTATGGCGCTATTTACCGTAAACTGTTGTGTAAGTGGTGTCTGGGGTTTGTGTACTGTGCTGTGTTATTAAAGAAGGGGTCAGACGAGCATAAACTAACCTAATCTAGTGTAATTTGCGTCACTTAAAAGGTTGAGGTATTTATTGATGGTTGAGGTAATTTCTATTGAAATTTGAAATTGTTTGGCGAAATACAATAAGGTTTTAATCAAGGTGGTGTGTGGTAAGTGGTGCATTACGGGTTCCAACTTAGCTAACCATTATATGTTGCTGGTGATGACTGTGGTTGAGACCTCACTACTAACTGAAAGGTTCAAGCTTCAATGCTATGCTTTTCGGCAGTAGACGTCTAAAGACTGAAATTATGGATGTGATGATAAATCAAATTATGTGATCCATCGTGTCTACAGTCGAGTAGTCGCAAAAACAGTGTGGCTAGAATATAGGCATTGTAGATAAGATTTTATTTTTATTTTTTATTTTCTTTGATGGTTGAAATAGTAATAATAAATATCTTAGGACAACTCACACACGGTCATCTGATCCCAAGCTAAGCAGAGCTTGTGTTATGGTAACCAGACAACTGATATACATACTTATATACTTTCTAAATACATTCAGGTCAGGTTGGCAGTCAGGGTCACTAACCACTAGATCAACAGGCCCGTCATCGGTTGTATACACTAGATTGGTAAATGTATGGGATTGATATCATTTGACTTCTCGTATTGAACTCTATTCTACAAACACTTGGCTAGTTACACAAGGTTTGCGTACAGAAAGGTGAAAGATGTGTTTTCTCGAGAAATCTGCTTGTAGAATCTTTCAAATACTGGAATTAGATGAATGCGATGCGAAAATAGTGCTTATTGCGGAGCTTGGGGTAGTAGCTAAAACTAGACTAAAAAAAAAAACAAGAAATTTACACAATAATTGCTCTAGATTACGTGTACTTATTTGCATTGTATCTAGAGACTGAACATCATCCTTTATGAATCAGGTTGAATGAACCCGTAATTGGTCATTTTAATGTCTTTTAGACTTTTTCTTAATTACTTTTTCTGTAGTAAATCAGTGCAAACTTTGTTAAATGAAGCGTTTTAATTACTTTACAGTTAAATATAACGTTGATTAAGACTGTTAAAAAATAAATATATTTTATTCAGAAAATTTAAATTCATTAGAAGTTGGAGAATAAAGATGAATATAAGTAAGTACTAAAAGAATATAATTGTGATTAATGATTTGAAGGGATTTTTAATTAATTAGGACAACATTCATTACTTACTCTTTTAAGTATTTCGTTAATCTGTTTAATATCTTAATAAGAATCTATGCATATAATTAGATCGTAAGAAAGTCAAAACAGTACTTAAAATATAAAAAGAATACTTGATACATGTTTTACTACCGATACCGAAATCAATAATATAGATTTTAGACTTTTTGTTTGCCTGTGTGTTTGTCCGCGCGGCCCGTCAAAGTAAAGTATTTACGTTGCTACATAGCATTCGAAGTCGCAGGCATAGTTTTCGAATATAGGTTTACGATACTTTGTAATGGACTTTAAAAAATGAGGTTCTCTATTTTGTAATTTAGTTTTAGTTTTTAATATTCTCTACGGCTTTAAAAAATAGTCTAATCAAATTCAATCAATTTCTGTCATCTTACGAAATGTTCTCCAGTTTTATTATAAAGTAAAAAAGACTGTTGTTGTAATAAAGCTAAGTTGTTATATCAGTATACTACTGTTTCTCTGAAGGGAATTTCAGTTGGACCCTATTACAAGTTCAGGTTTCCTCACTATGTTATTTTTGTTCTCCTTAATGTCTGTAACTTCAAAATCTAAATGATGCCTAGGAAAAAATGGTAAACTAACTGACTGCCTGAACTTCCTCCAAGTTTCATGTCTACAAATTCAACCGTTTGTCCTTGGTGAAAAGAAGGTATCCACTAAAGAGTTATGGAAATTCGACCCTTAAGTGCTTAAATTGTGGATACATGTTCGACATACCCGCAGGCGAAGACACGGACAAAAGTTTTTTTTTTTTGTCAGAATATTGTTTTTACAAGTTGTTACATGCTATTTTACGTCCAAAATATTCTGCTGTTTCCAGCGTACAAATTTTACAGGGATCAAATTATAAAAGTAGTATACAAACAAAGGAAAACATTATCTTATATCAAATACAATTTAACGGAGTATTAAATATGTCAGGAGTTATTAAATACAATGTCAAAGTAAGCTAAGTATAGTGTCAAGAGTCATCAAATAAAATGTCAAGGAATACAAAATAGGTCAGGAATGAGTAGATACAGTGTATTTAAATATAAGAAAGTACTTATGGATTGAAAAAGTTACATTTATATTTCTCTTTCTAATGCACAACCTACGATGATATTACTGTCTTTAAAAAAAAAACAGTATCCAATAGGTTTTTCAACCCTCTATGTGTAATACTTTGGTGTATAGTTGCTGGATAGCAGGGAAATTGCAGTGCCTCCCTTGGGATATTACCGGGCTCTTCCTAGCCATGTAAAGTATACTGTTCATCGAAATATTGTAGACTTGATACTGTTATGCTGTATTTACGTTTTGTTTACATTAACTTCGGCTGCATCCCAAAGGATGAGGATGTAAGTATTTTGTGGGTATCAGTTTCAAGAGATTGGGTTGGATGGGTTGGATGGACTAAAAAAATAGTTGTTTATTTTTTGGTAATAATAAATTAGTAGTGTCTTACTCTCTGACTTGCATAGCTGACACGTAAAATTAACTGAAAATAAGATTGGCTGAGCTTTAAATTATAAAGGAAGTACTTAGGATGTAGTGGTGTGAGATAGTCTGGCGATTTGTTAATGTGTTAGTGAGGGCGTATGTACGTGTGTAACCAAATGAGGTACTACTTAAGCGATGTGTATCAGACACTGGACGAAAAAAAACAAGGAGAGTAACTTAAATTTTAATGAAACTGGGAACGTGGTGATGTGTGCATTATGTCGAGGTTTTGAAATGGGCACTAATAAGGCAGATGGATAACAGACAGTGGACGAAGCATTTGGATAATTTCGTTTTTTGTACCGTGATGTACTAAAGAGGTCTTGTTCTTATACAATGCAGGAAAAGTGCCAGTTTCAGATAATTAGCAGACGTTGGCACTAAACTAAAGTGGTTTGTCTAGTACGTCTGAGTAGAACGTTATACGTAGTATTTTTTGTTGAGAAGTTACGTTAGTATACAATTTAAATAACAAAGAAGGAAAGGTTCAAAAGGCAGGCAAAAAGAACCCATTGGCTATGGTCATGCAAATTTTATGGCCTGGAAAAGGCTAGAGGGTCTTGAAAACAATACAAAGTGAGAACTTAGACCTCATGACCCTAGTTTAAGTTCAACCTCATTTTTGTAGTTTTTTTGGAGAGTGGGAAATCATCAAATGACTTCTCCTGTTTTGGGCGTGTCAGACTTTTACGGACTTAAACCCATTCATGTTTCTTCGGTTGCCCTTTATGTTCCGGGGTCACGGTAATTACAACTTAAACATATAGTTTCCGCAAAGGGTTTTAAAGCTTTTTCCTTTACCTTTTAATAACTCTACCAAAAAATTGCATTTGTTTTGAGGTTTACCAAAACAAAAACGCCAACCCCATCATGTCTTACCAAGAAAGTAATTAACAAAATTCACACAATACAAAACCATGCATTTAAACAACCCAATAAACAAAACAAGGGTCCAAATAATTACTCAGTACAGGTACTCGTATTTATTAAGAACAGCGGGAGGGGTTGATTATGCACATGCCTGCCGAAAGTATTATAAAAAGGCTTTTGAGCCACCCTTTCGGCACGAAAGGTTCTATAGAATGTTCTTTTATTCGTCAAGAGACGCACGAATAATGGCGTCGAAAACACGAGCTTGCAGAAACAGATACTCGTGGTCTTATAAAGGGTTGGAATAGGTAAAGCTTTGGTTCAATGTCTGTAAATGTTGATTGAAATATAGACGTTGCCGGACATAGTAACTGAAAATTGAAGATAGTTTCTAAACAAAGTCCGCTAACGGCTAACTAAACTGTTCATTTGTTCGTAAAAAATTAATGAATACACGATTAGTAAATAGGTACAATAAGTTTTTAATTTCATTAACTTAAAAAACGAGACGTGTTTTAAGTTAATGAAATTAAAAACTTTTTTGTCAAACCCATTGAAAGAAGTGAATTGCTTTTCACAATGTAATTTCTAATTTCCGAAACTACTACATTAATTTTAAAGAAATTGTACATCGATATTTAATTTTGTGCAGCTTAAAATATAAGCTTTAATAAACCTATTATGCGTACTTCCGTACTAATCCATACTAATATTATACATGGGAAAGTGTGTCTGTCTGTCTGTATGTTTGTCTTTATTTCACGGCAAAACGGAGCGACGAATTGACGTGATTTTTAAGTGGAAATAGTTGAAGGAATGGAGAGTAACATAGGCTACTTTTTGTCTCTTTCTAATGCGAGCGAAGCCGCGGGCAAAAGCTAGTATTATAAATGCGAAAGTAATTCTGTCTGTCTGTCTGTCTCTTCTTCATGCCTAAACCGCTGAACCGATTTGAATGAAATTTAGTACTGATATAGTCTCAGACCCGAGAAAGGACATATGATAGTTTTCATTCCGGAAATCCCCCGGGAACGGAAACTTATAATCCACGCGGATGAAGTCGAGGACAAAAGCTAGTAACGTTATATGTGTTTCAAATCTAAGGGTTCCGGTAGTGTCCATATTAAGACAACACGTATCAAAGGAACAAAACATTGCTCTACCTACTCCGATCATTGCCTGTAAACAATGCGCGTTTTGATAATATAACGCTTTTTGATGAGGGTTTCATATGAAAGCCAAGAGGTTCCGCGCAATTGGTGGAGCCGAGTTTTTTTTTGAATTGTTCGATGTTCTTTTTAATGCTTTGAAACAAAGTACTAACACAGTATAAAATAACAAAAATAGAAGTACTAAGTAGTTTGTTGTGAGTATTTTAGGTGTTCTAAATTTTCTAAAAGGTACGATAGTAATTTTCATACCACATGAGTCTTTTGTTTTTGTGCAACTTAGTTAAGATTAGTTACTACTTTAGTTACTACTTTAGTTACTAAAGTACACAATTTTTAGAACTTCAAGAAATTAAGGTTACATCAATAAATGAAACAAAATCGTGATTTAGGTCGATTATACAAGACGAAAATCCAAATATGCCACTAATTTATTCATGATATACTTCTCTGGCGTTGTAATAATTGTTTTGTTTCATGTTAATAGATGTCGTTGTCACAATATTCATTGGTACTTTAGTACCAATACCCTGGTAAAAAAATAATCTAGTTATCACTGTAACTATGTCCAAAGTTCTTAAAATAATTTTATACCCTGTGCCAGAGTATTTTAGAATTTTGTAGCTTGCTATTAGTAATAACAGCATACTTAGAACTGGATCATTAGTACCGAAAATTGTCCTTACAATATACTATACATAGACACTTCACAATATTGTACATGTAGAATCTACTAAACATCATCGCCTCAATAAGGGACGCAAAACATTTTACATAATCACCAAAGGTAGATAAGATAAGGACCAACTTCAAACATAGTTCCACCACACATAAAGTAACATCTGCGTAATAATCTTCAAAACCCTTTCGAAGTTCGAAGGTACCAATCAAAGAGGTTTATGATATTACAGTAAAATTTACATCGTAAACACTAACTGCTATCAAAATTCCCCAATAGTTCCTCTTAAAGGATTACCTTTTGTAAACTAAAATGGGACGCAATCATCATCTTGCGGACCAGGATTACATGAGGGCATAGGATTATTGGACAGGGCTGCCAAACATTGGTTATGGATGTTGTCGACCGTTCAGAGAAAATGTTAACAGAAGATATTTATTTATAATGATGAAAATAAGAAAAAAAATGAAAAGGTGGCGCGATGACCTTGACGCTTACCACGAGGGTTGGTTTGAGGAGGCGAGGAATAAGGAAATCTGGAAGGAATTGGGGGAGGCCTTTGCCCAGTAGTAAGACAGCACTAGGCTAGAGATTTTTTTTTTCTATTTATAATGAAGAAATGCGTAGCAAAATTGTAACATTTCTTCTCAAAGGTTCAAATGACATTTTTTTTTCAAGAAAGAGTTACAACTTTGTCTTAAATAGTAAGAGAAATCTATCTCCTACGGTAATCCTAATTACTAAACTTACGCTATAAAACTAGTTTACAACAGTATGCACCCACCTTAAAGTTTAGGTGAAAATAAGTACCTCGTAGTTCAGCAGTTTTACTGTACTGGGCTTCTTTGGACCGCACTATGACTTATTTTAACAAGCTTTTGCCCGCGACTTCGTCCGCGTGAAATAATAGTTCCCGTTCCCGGGGGATTTCCGGGATGGAAACTATCCTATGTCCTTCCTCGGGTCTCAGACTATATCTGTACCAAATTTTATTCAAATCGGTTCAGTGGTTTAGGCGCGAAGAAGAGACAGATAGACAGAGTTACTTTCGCATTTATAATATTAGTACGGATAACTCAAAATCGATTTAAATATCATTTTGTTACGTCAATAGCTATCAAATAGACATTATTACTTTCTAAAAATAACAATAACTTCATAGTATTTTATATTCGTAGATGTCCATAGCAAATAGCTACAGAGTGAGGCAATTTCGTGACGCGACAACCCTAAGTCCAACTATGTCTTACTTATGCAATAGCCGTCTCGCCCGCGGCCAAACATCCCTTTGGTCCTGTACAAATATTCCATATAATGATTCGGTTTTAATTATTATTGGTAGTGGCTAAGTTTTGTTTGATGTATTGATTAAAATCGTGTTTGTTGCGAAGTGCCATCATGGCGGGTCGTGTCAATAGAGCTCCCGTGGGGCCGTGGAGTATTGTGTGGGGTGAAATCGAAATCCAGTGTCAAAGTTTTGAGGAGTAATTATTTGTGGTTTTCATTTGATATGGCATTGAGGACAATGTGGTGTTTCTGTATGCGTAATATCGTATATTAATTTTTTTGATCATGACCATGGATACCTAGGCACTAAATATATTGTTTCAAAAACCATGAGCGGATGAGCGGAGAGCTGAAGCAGCTGGACCGGGAGCTTCTCCTGGAAGCCTCGATAGTGCAGGCCTGGGTGTCATCACCGGACAGGCCTGCCGACATCAACGCCGAGGCTGGGTGGTTCCAGGAGGCCATGTCCGAGATCTGTGACATGGCAATGCCCCGGGTTCAGCGCCAGGTGTACTGGTGGTCGCCGCAAATCGCGTCCCTACGCGAGGCGTGCGTGGCTGCGCGACGCCGGTACACCAGACACCGCAGGCTCCGTATCCGCCCTGTGGATGCGGATGCCATCGAGGCGGAGCTATACGAGGGGTACAGAGCTGCGAAGAAAGCCCTCCGACTGGAGGTAGTGCGGGCCAAATCTTCGGCCCGCCAGGAGATGCTGGGGGCTCTGGACAGAGATCCGTGGGGGCGCCCCTACTTGGCGGTGCGGGGCAAGCTCCGCACCGCGGGCCCCCCCCTGACGCAGAGTCTCCGGCCCCAGATCGTGGAGGGCGTGGTGAGCGCTCTGTTCCCTTCGCGGGGGGAGTTCACTCCCCCGCTCATGGCTCCGCCACCGGCGGTGTCCGATGCGGACCGCGACGACGGCGACGACGACGACGTTCCAGAAGTGACCGAGGTAGAGCTGGGAGCGGCGGTGCTAAGGCTTAGGGCCAAGAACACCGCCCCAGGACCCGACGGCCTACCAGGAAAGGCCTGGGTCTTGGCCTTAGGGGCTCTCGGGCCTCGACTAAGGGGGCTCTTTAGCGCATGCATGGAGGAGGGCCAGTTCCCACTTCGTTGGAAGACCGGGAAGCTGGTCCTTATTCCGAAGCCGGGGCGTCCTGCGGACTCTCCGTCCGCATACCGGCCCATCGTTTTGCTCGACGAGGCGGGCAAGCTCTTGGAGAGAGTAATTGCGAGCCGTCTCGTCGAGCGGCTGATGCGGGTGGGGCCGGATCTAGCGGACGGCCAGTTCGGCTTTCGCAGAGGACGCTCCACGGTGGACGCCATCATGCGCGTGCGGGCCCTCACGACAGGGGATGCGGTGGCACGGGGCAGGGTCGTCTTGGCGGTGTCTCTTGACATCGCCAACGCCTTCAATACCCTGCCTTGGAGGTGCATAGCGGCCGCATTACGGTATCACCGAATGCCGGCCTACCTCTGTCGAGTGGTCGAGGCCTACCTGACGGACAGGGCCGTCATCTACCCCGGTCACGAGGGAGTGTGGAGTCGACGAGGGATGTCGTGCGGTGTTCCACAGGGATCGGTCTTGGGGCCGCTTCTGTGGGACATCGGGTACGACTGGGTGCTGCGCGCCGACCTTCCCGAAGGCGTCAGCGTAGTGTGCTACGCTGACGACACGCTAGTCCTAGCGCAGGGAGGGTCGTTCCAGGCGGCGGCCGACTTAATGTCGAGTGGTGTTGCGACAGTCGTGGACAGGATCCGGCAACTGGGACTTGAGGTGGCCCTGCACAAGTCCGAGGCTATGTGTTTTCATGGCCCTCGGCACCAGCCACCTCCGGGGTCTCAGATAACGGTAGGAGGGGTTCACATCGGTGTCGAGTCGACGATAAAGTACCTGGGACTTGTCCTCGACAACCGATGGAACTTCACGGAGCATTTCCGACGTTTGGGCCCCAAACTGGCGAGGGCTGGAGCTGCCCTCAAACGGCTCCTTCCCAATCTCGGTGGCCCAAACGCCTCCTGCCGGAGGCTCTACGCGGGGATCGTGCGGTCCATGGCCCTCTACGGGGCTCCGGTGTGGGCGCCCAACCTAGACACGGCTCCGGCCCGGCTTCTGAGGGCGTCCCAGAGGGTCATGGCGATTCGCATGGTGCGGGGATACCGCACGATCTCCTGCGAGGCGGCATGCCTCCTTGCCGGCACTCTGCCGTGGGATCTGGAGGCAACAGTCCTTGCACACACGTACGAGTGGCGCGTGGAAGTGCAACGCCGGGGCGAAGTCCCGCTGCCGCGGGTTATCGCGGCACGGCTCACGGAGCTCCGGCGTGATCTCAGGGCGGAGTGGAGACAACGACTGTCGCAACCTAGTGCTGGGCACGCCGTGATAGCGGCGGTAAGACCCCTCTTTGAGGAGTGGCTGGAGAGGCGCCACGGCGCTCTCACGTTTCGCCTGACACAGGTCCTCACCGGACATGGTCAGTTCGGGAGGTTCCTGTGTCGGATTCAGGCGGAAGCGACGCCTGGGTGTCACCACTGCAGCAACGGTCGCCTGGAGGACACGGTCGAGCACACGGTGGAGGTGTGCCCCGCATGGGCAGACCATAGACGTGTCCTCGTAGAGGCGATCGGCGGCGGTGACCTCTCGCGCCCAGCGCTGGTTCAGGCCATGCTGCGGGGCGAGACGGAATGGGATGCCGTCGCCTCTTTCTGCGAAGCAGTTATGCTAGTGAAGGAGGCGGCGGCGCGCGAGAGGCAACGACAAGCCTCTCGCCCCGGACAAAGACCCAGGCGAAGACGTCGAGAGTCGCAAGACGACTACCGGCCACCGTAGGCGCGGTTCTGCGGATGGCGAGCGATGGGTAGCTCGCCGCCCGGCTAGGACCAGGACCGCGTAGACGGCGCGTTTTGTTCCACGCGCGCCTCAAAGAGAAGGAGTCAGCACAGGAAGGGGCCCAACAGGGCCAACGCCTGCCGGGGTTGCGGAATGTTATGTTTATAACAGTTACCGTGACCCTGGAACATAAAAGGCAATCGAAGGAACATGAGTGGGTTTTAGTCAGTAAGAGTCTGACACGCCCTCCCGCCGCACCCAGGACGGGAGCAGTCATTGGATGATTTCCCACTCACCAAAAAAAAAAAAAAAAAAAATGAGCGGACGGGAGGACCTTCAAAAACTAGTTACAAAGAATCCAACAAAGTCACAAAGTTTTTGAAAATCGGCCCTTGATTGTCTGAAATATCAGTAAAAAAGCGTAATTTAGAACCTCCTTCTTCTTGAAGGTGTTGTTACGAATAGGTATAAAACTCAAAATTTGAGGTATTTATATTTGGTTTTTAAGCACAGCACTCTTTCAATTGGAAGATAATAACACTGCTTAACTTGCTAACAATAACTTAAAAGTCATTTTAATATTTCCATCATCTTCTAATTTCATTTCATTTCTTTCTTTTATTGGGTAATTCTATCGCATTATTTTTATCTTCTGAAATCCTGAATCAGCTGTGGCAGAAAGGCGTTGAGGTAATGAAGATCGACTAGTTCTACATCCCTCAACGAAATTAATCCGAAATGAATAGCAGAGGAGTAAAAAAAACCTAATTTATGATCTGAAAGAAGCTGTTCTTCGAAGCGAAGTCAAAGGAAACTAAATAAGTTTAATTTTAAACAGGGTTCCTAACAACCGTAGTACCTCAGTCTAACTCTTAACTCATTATGAGAACAAGTTGAAATTATTATAATTGTTGTTGAAAAAAACCTATAGAAAATGACACAAACACGGGGTGAGTCTGTCTAAAATAATAATTAGCTAAATCACATATGTTTGGTTAATTTAATATAAAACTAATAAATACAGAATAAAACAAAAGCCCAGACATCCCGCTAACACTTTAAATTCAATTCGCTCAACAAAATTCTCTTTGAAAGCTGCAAAGTATACGATACATTATCGTCACATAAAACAGATATAAGAAATGGTGAAAACACACCGTTAAAGGGTGTTATCAACTCTGTATCATGCCTCGGTAATAAATACTCCTTCAGTGCCCCTAACACTGAAAATTTTATATAAGTACGTAAACTCACTGAGGCGAATACTGTCTAAACGACTAGAAACTTTACGAGACCATAAACATAAAAAACTCATCGGCAAAAATATGAAAAATATACCTAATGCTCCGTACATGTGTTGGGATAAAAGTTTTTCCCATCTAGTGGGTACATCGCATTGTATTTCCCTATAGAAGTCATAAACATGATGGTTAGCGGGCAGCGTCTGTCCCCCTCGCCCCCCTGGCAGGGGGGCAGTCGCGCTCTAACGTCTAAAGTTCAATTTTATTTCAGTCTTTAGCGCCGGTGTGTGCGAGTGAAAATGTTGCGCTTCCCTGTTCAAGTCCATTAACCGGTTTAAATTAGGATTTTAATTTTTAAAATGAATTTATCTTTTAAAGGATCGGGCTTTGATGAAAAAAGAGGATTTGCGCTAAAGGAAAGACGTTGAATAGACGTTTAAATATTATTTAGTTGAAGATTAATTACTTAGCTAGGTGCAGATTTCTGTCTGCTTGATTTGTATGAGTATAGTTAATTTCAGCACGGATGGATTCGAGATGATCTGTTTCAACTTCAACTCTCAAAAATACAAGCCAAGTGTGAACCGGACCTGTACACAACTTACTAAATTTTTATTGGTTTTCTTTTAATTTGAAAGCAAATAAGTATTTTAATGTTTTTTCTTTCATTTTAGGCAAGTGGTTTGGGGGTTCCGTTTTATATGGACGTAGAAAGCCTAAAACCCCGTTTATAACTTGTTTTAACAAATATGGGTTAATGTACCAACATATTTTTTCTTAAACCAAAATAATCTTTGACTGACTTTGATACCAAAACCATGCAACCTAAGTGAACGTATGGAATCAAATTAAACAAAAAAATTAGATAACTCTATACTTACAACTTTCTTTAATAAGCGATACCCAAAAACAACGCAATAAAAACGAACGCACAACACAAATTTTCCACAAAATTAACTACGCTTTGAAAAATGTATTTTAATAAAAACAATTTTCCTGTAAATGAAAGCAATTTTTAATAATTACATTTTGTTACCGTTTGAAGCAGAAGCGTCTATCAGATGCGTGCCGTTAAGGGTATCAAGAGGATCCGGGCGAAGCCACGGGAGCAAATAAAGTTATGCTCAAAACGCACCGTAATGAGAGTTTATTGGATTATGGAGCTTATATAAGCCCCAATAATAATAATAATAATAACCCAAAAATGCACGTGTACCCTGTATTAAATAGCTGAGTCAATAATGTCTAATTTGGTCTGAACGGACCCGCGTGAATTCTTGCCTCAGGGTTTAGCAAAGCTTGCCTTGTGGTTCTCTGTTTATGGTTATTTTCATTACGCCAAACGTTGAGTCCCTTGTGTTTATTTTTAAACATAATTCGTTTCGGGTTTACGAGAACAAGTGGGTGTCTAAGTTATGTTATGTAGGAAAGTACGATTAGGGCGGTCTGTGGTTTGCTACGAAAAATATAAATTTAGCGTACATTTTATGCTGTACTTACAGATGTTAAGGGTCTTTTGTTTAGGTCAATTTATACTTAAATTCAATCGATTGATTCTGATGAAAATACTGTATTTTAAGGGGTTTCATAGGTATCTAAAAAGGTAAAAAAAAAACCATGAATGATCACTTTGTTGTCTGTATATCTGTTAAGACCCTTTTTCTCAGAATAGAGTATCAAGTTGATATGAATAACAAATGTTTTTTATAACTATTTGAAGATGTAAAAATATAAATTTCTAAATCAATGCAATCAAAAGTTGCTGTACAGGTCATTTATACCGCAGATTTTGATTTTCATGAAATGTAGCATGGAAGGCGTTCCAGGGGCGTTGCATCGATCTAACTAGGTTTGTTTAATTTAGAAAACGTCAATAAAAATACTGAGAAAATGTCGGTCATCCAGGTACTGATCCTTAAAGTAGACATGACCTACCTAGATCGACCTGTGTATTTCAAAGTTTAATAACTAAAAACTTTGGAATATACAATACTGTCTTCTTTGTATTTAAATTATCTATTCGAATGTACTATTCGTCGCTTACCTGGTACAAACACATTTAGGAAAATACTTAAGACAAGCCAACCTTTAAGACACAAGGGCCTTTTACCACTTAAATGTCCATAATGAAATTCCCATTTTCTAAAATTGTTTAGGGAAGGTCGTTCAATCCTTCCGATGCAATTTAGAAGAACATAGACAATGCAAGGGACGAGACGATCATTTATTTATAAAAGTATTGTGTATAGTCGGAGATGTCGCCTAGACTTGCCTGGGACGCTTGCTTTCAAGTTTAATACAGTGCGCTGTGATTTTACAGTGTAGAAATAACACTGGTAGTTTAATATTGTACTATGTTTAGCTTCCATATAGAACAGTGGTTCTCAAAGCTATGCAGACCACTTGTGGTCAGCAACAACTCGTGTTTCGTGAAAGAAACTCTGGGTAAATGCTATCTTATTCCATGTAAGTTTTAAGCTTTGAAACGTATGCTGATGTTTTCATCACTAGTTAAAGCGATTCGGGAAGAATGTTTTTTGGATAAAATATGCAAATTATAGTAAAGATAAGCCAAGGTTTTGAAAGATTTTTAACACCTTGGCTTGTGCACACACCGTAAGATTGGGTGAGTCGCTAGTATTTACTAAAATTATTATGGTTTCAAGTCTTTGACACGACTAAAACATATCTATCTCCTGGTTACAACTTTTCTAGCAAAAGTTTATTTAAAAGCTAAGTTCTACATTGATCCTAAGTTGCACTGAAATCAATAAACAGAAAATTGAGTTGGCGAAAATATGGCTGTGCCATACAAGTTATACGCGTATCTTGTAGGGTACAGAACTTAAAAATTAAACTCAAAGCTACCCTTTTTTATTCCCATTTCGCATGTTCTACGTGCAGTATAAAAGCAGTGTTGTCATCCGTAATGCAGCTGAGCACATCACTAGTCTGCGCAGGTGTCGGTATCGGAACAATTTGGAGTTGTTCATCCCGTGCCGGCGACGCAATAATGCACCACGCTCCATTTACACTTGCAGCAATTTGTTTTACTTTACACGTGTATTTTTATCGCATAGGTATCTGTCGCTTCCCTAGAGCACTTTAAAAACGATTTGAATTTCGCTGTCTATTTATTCTTTCTTTTTTTTTCGTAAATGGTTGACGCTTTGATAATATTTTTTTTTAATCTAAATTAAGAATGTTGGAGTAGACTGGGTGAGATGTAAAAAAAGGTTTTTTTGTGTCTATTCAATTAAATATTAAGAGATATAAAAATAAAAATGTTATTAAGTTAAGGGTCCTTCTACGTTCTACAACATAGTTTAAAAAAAAAATTATAAAACACGACTGCCATGACAAAAAAGAACTAAAAGGCAAAAAGAATTTCTAAATTTCTATCTTCGTCCAAAATGGTAAACACCAAGTTTCCAGTAACTTACTTCAATCAATAACGACAGATTTTCGTTCAAACTTTCATCCCCTATTTTACACACACAGGGGTTGAATTTCCAAATTTTTACTAGCCTATGTTACTCGGAACTATGTACGGATTGTAACGATACATCATACATCTAAATCGGTTCAGGCATTAAGAAGTTATGGTGGAATAAAGAAACTCACATACATACATACATACATGAATCTTGAAAACATAACACTCCTTTTTTTGGGCAGTCGTGTAAAAATAGAGAATGGACAGAGTTTGACATTGAAACGACTTAGACTTAGTTTTTCTTCGTTTCTATCTTACTAGAGTTCGAATATTTATTTTATTATATGTGGTAAGCTTCGCCTAAGCACTTGCTAAAGAACATTTACTTATCCCGACTGCGAGCACTCAAAAATTCATAGACATCATTTCCCAACATCAAAACAAACCGAGCAACACAACTCAAACCCAGCATTAATATAGAAAAAAAAAACCGAACCACGTCGTTCCTTTAAATCTTTTGTTTCCGTTTTTGTAAAACTTCCCCATAACATTATGTTGATGTTGGTAATAAAGCTTGAAATATTTACGAATATCCGAACAAACGAGCCGGTTGTGAGAAATTGCCGGTGCCGTGCCGGATTGACCGTGCCGGAATAAAGATTAGCCGGGACTCGTGAACATTTTTCATGTGACTACAATTTGTTGCCAGCTCTACGTTTTGTTACATTTTTTATAGACTATCTTGTGTTCGCGTAAATAAAATGGAAAGTTTTGTTGGCTGATGTTTCTTCACTTCACTAATGGCTAAATCAGCATTATTCAGCGATGTGGAAAATATTTTAATTTTTTTTTTGGGGAATTGGAAATCATCAAATGACTTCTCCCGTCCTGGGTGCGGCGGGAGGCGTGTCAGACTTTTACTGACTAAAACCCACTCATGTTCCTTCGGTCGCCCTTTATGTTCTGGGCTCACGGTAACTATTACTATTGTTAACTATTATTATTGTTTACACGTAAACATTAATCACATTTTGCGTCATGATTGTATGTTTTCTATATTTTTACTAACGGTACTAGGTTGCCCAAAGTTTTTAATTTTAAATTGAGATTAATCACTAGATCATTACATCATTATTGTTTTATTTTTGCTAACTATCGTAAAGTTGTTGTATTGTCCGCATCTGTATTAAATTAAACTAGTAAATGCACTGATTGAATGATTGACTGACTGTGTTATATCACCACACCACTCGAACTGCTGGTCCTAGAGACATGAAACTCAAAGGGGTGTTCTTTGAGAAGAGTAGGTAGCCACAAAGAAAAGATTTTTAGAAATTTCACTCCTAAATGGGTGAACTAGTGCCAAGAAGCCGCGAGCGAAAGCTTGTAAATTATAAATTAATAATAACATCATATTTTGTAAAAAAAAAACACATTCATTATAAAAGTGACTGGGCCACTGGCTGCTACGTTAAGTATAGTAATAGTATAGTGGTCAACTCAATACAGTAAATATAAAAACGAAATCGCCGTCCCAATCACACTCCCACTCACGCAATCCGCATCATCGTCAGCCCCTCCTTCATTAACAACAGATCTGCCGGGTGTGGCGTCAGCCTCTCAGCCCCTCATCTCAGATTATATCAGTTCTAAATCCCTGACGAACCGGTGACCACTTGGACCGCTTCAGTGTTGCTCGTTTCGTAATTTGTCTGTGATACACACGGACGATAGGTTTGATAATCTGTGGTTGGTTGTGATATTTATGTGTACATTTTTGTTTTATTATTTTTTAGAATAACTTTGTTACTTTTGACGTAATTTTTATTAGATGTCAAAACACAATTCTCCCATGCATTTTGTATAGCAATGTCACCTTATAACGTCACTAAATTAACAACTCAGTTGACTGACTATTTATTGATTTCAAAGCCACTAAAAATGTAAATTGAAAATGAACCGCATTTTTTGGACTAAAATATAAGTTTTATAGAAATTGTGTCTTACGTTTATTGGTTAATTATGTAAAATACCCAATTGAACAAGAGAAGTTTGTAGGCGAAGAGAAGTAGGACACATAATAATTAAAATGTAAATCGATGGTATGATTGACTTACATTGTCTTTTGATTTGTCTCTAGCAATAACCAACATACAAATACCAGTACTAAACCCATGCCGAGGTTGCGGAATAGTTATAATAGTTACCGTGGCCCCGGAACAAAAAGGGCAACCTAAGGAATATGAGTGGGTTTTAGTCAGTAAAAAATAACCAGTACTAAGCAAGAATTTTTATTTAGGCAATGCATAGCCTTCACGCATCATTATTATATTTTTAACAGTTAATAAAAGAGAGAAATAAAAGAGAATTTATTTGTTGCCAAGTGTATCAGCCCGTATGTATACGGTCAGTCACAATAACGTACCTCCTTAATTAGGCCGGACCGTCCTTACACTACACACCCAATTAATATACACAGTTTGTAGTTACACTAATTGGCGAATATCTCTTTTGAAAGCTTTGTATCAAGTATGAGGAGTCGAATTATAGGGATATCTAATATTATACTTTATGTTGGTACTGGATGTATTGTATTTTTTGAAGGGTGGTCTTTTGTATTTGCACCTGGTCAAATAATTGAATAATGGCCTTTTGTGCGGCCAGTTTCCGTACTCTAGAATAACTATAATAAAGTTTCATATTTTTGGTTTCGTTTATTTATTAATTTCTGTATATAATTCTTAGGGCGAATATGGGATACTACTAAATTTATTTATTTAAACCTTCAAACACACGTGATTCGAGACACAATAGAAAGACAATAGCTTTCCGACAGCCAACTGTCGCTTGGTCGTTAAAAGGTTATATAAGGTAAGAGAAAGCAACAAACCGTTCGCTTCGCCTAGTCCTAAACTAAAATTAAATCATGCAAATCACACCAAAATTGACCGCACTATAACTTAACAAGTACCTAAATCTAACAAAAGCTGAAGTCACCTTTGATCATACATTCACAAGCTTCGTTAGTTAACAACCAAATCAAGATAGTAAGCTTATCATTGGTAATTCATGCAGCGTCACGGCGGCGTCTCTCCGATACGATTTCCCGAAGGACCGACTCAACGAGATGAAGATATCTAATTACAAATTCGATGTACCCAATAAATATTCCAATCGCATAAAATTTACATAACCTCCTTCGTTTACAATCTGTACTAATATTGTGAGAGTAACTCTCTCTGTCTGTATGACAGACATACAGAGAGGCAGACGTTTTCACGTGTAAATCACAGAAGCGATTGGTGTGAACTTTGGTATTGTAAGTAAAATAAGGGTTAAATAAAAAAAACAGCATCTAACTGGCTGACTAACTGTCGCTACGTATGCGACAATGGCGACAGTTAGCATATTTCGATTAAACTAAATATGCTAAACAGTATATGTGACATACCAGGGCGACACCGAGACATATGTACGTAGGGAGCTTAAAACTCCAAGACAGAACATTAGCTGCTTTTTACAAAGTTATAATCTATCTTATAGATCTGTGATCATTATCCAATGCGTGACTACATTCACGCAGACAAATATGCGAGCAAAAGCTAGTTTTCACTATCCAATAAACAACAAATAATGCCTATCCGTCGAAAATAAATTGACATTTTATTTTATCACAACGAAAACAGTTGTTGTGTACTAAACAAAGCAGAAACAAAATCAAACAGTAGATTGTATGCAGACGACATCAAAAGACTACAAAGAGTAGACTCAATTACAATTTCCAATTGATAGTTCCAGAAAACCCTTATTAGGTATACCACGAAATAAGGCAATTTTGCGGACAAAAGGATGCCCCTCATTGCCTGGTCGCTGTCGGCGATTCAAAAGTTTCCAGTTGACGGAGATGGGGCCACCCTAGCTGTCCGAATTTATTGAATTTCATCCAAAGGATGACCACACGTTATTGTTCCCTCGAAACATTGATTAGGGTGAACATTGTAGCAGGTATATCGAATATGTATGATTTATAATGATGTTGGGGTACCGTGTTCATATTTTGTCTAATTGAAACTTTGATGGACAGTAGAAGACTTGTTTATTAGGGGAAAAATAATGCTCTCTAGATACTTGCGACTGTTATATCATTTGGTTATTACAATTTTTGTTTATAATGCCTTAATTTTAAGTGTACAAAATAGCTCGGTGCTAGAATGTAAACAAACGGTCAAGTGCAAGTAAGAAGTATAAATGTTACACCGGCAACTGAAATACAGGCACTGTGAAAATTTCAACTTTCAACCTATCACGGTCTATAAGATACAAAATGTTAACATACAATCAGAGGAACACGGACAGGGGAAGATGGACAGGGGAGGCCTGTTGACATCCTTCAAACAGGTACCCCTGAGACTTGTATCACGTGAGTTTCGGTAAGTATATTTTAACAAAATAAATAAATAAAGAAAGTAAGGAAAACTACTGGAGGATTTAGTTTAAACAATATTTTCCTTTATTTACAGTCTCGCCAAGTTCCTAAAGTAAAACATTAAATCATCAAGTTTCCCGACAAAGAGAAACAAGTACATACACAAAGCAAACAGCTCCTTTCACTTAACATGACAGTATCTTATAAGCGCATTGTAAGCGTCCCTTCTGTACTTTCAAATAAAATTAAATAAACTAGAAAACAGTTTTGTTTTATGCGAAGTTTAGATAACTTTGAAGTACAGTCAGCTCCAAAATTCGCTGAACACATTTAGATTTTCAAAATACACTAAATAATCTATAAATGAAAAAATGGTGTTCAGCTAATTTTGAACTTTAATGATGGGCGCCAGTATTGAATGAATTCAATACTGGCGCCTTTCTTGTTGAGCAATTTATAGATTATAATATAGTGTACAGTAATTTTGAAAATCTAAGTGTGTTCAGCGACTTTTGGAGCTGATTGTACATAACTGGTGAAAATAAACGTACAAGGCTGTGACAACATTAACAGGGTTAACTATTGAAACAAATCTGTGCTAATCTTAATCTTAAAAAATATTAAATTATTTTAGAAATGCGTAAGTTACTTTGCCTGTCAGCCACAGTTATACCATTGAACGATTAGATTGGCCTTTGCGCGTATGCAACTTATGGACTAGGCACATTTATTTAGCTCTTTTCAGCGTAGTCCCATTGAAAACAACGATTTTATACAAAAGCTGAATCAATGTGGAAAACTAAACAGGCGCGTATGCGTTTTATATAAGCTGCTGAATAGAGCTAAAAAATATGCCTAATCCCTTAATCAGCGCCCAACCTTATAATCGTCATTTTTTTTTTGGACAAAGTTGCAGATGAAAGCTCATTTTTAATCGTCTTTATAATAGTCAATAGGTAGCTTATTCAGTAAAATAGTATAGTATTTTTTGTTTTCTATTTCATGCAGAATTTCAAAAAAAGAACTAAAAAGGTCACTCTAAAATTGACCCTCCATACTCCACAACGATTTAACCAAGCAACTTTTACAGTTTTACAGAAACCTTTATCTCTTAATTAAAACACAATCTAATTGATACATTTTCTACACAATATATGTTAGTTAACAGAATAACATCTACAACAGTAAACAATCTACCCTGTGTCCCTACACGGTGGCCGTCGCCTCGCAACGCTAGACAATTTGTCCAAAACCAAGGGAGCTTTTCAATAATAATTCCTCTATAAATTCTACCGGTGACCGCAACTTCGCAACTCATGCTTTAGTCACAGTGCAAATGTAAAACAGTATTCTTACTATACGTCTGCATTCAGTTTTATATATTACAAGGCATACTGTGGAAGATAAGATAAAAACTATTTTGCTTAAACATGACATGTACACATATAAAAAATGCCTATGTAACTAGGTGTTTTTTTGCAAACTAGCTGTCTCCCGGCCGCGGTTTCACCTGCGTTATGTAAAAATCTTTGTTTACTGCTGCTCTCTTTTAGTGAAGCTGTAAATAAAATAAGTAAGAAGACAAGGAGACATAATTAATAAAATAAAGTAGCGAATGGGGTGTTTCTGTTGGTACTACAGCCAAATAAAATAGTTGGCAACATTAAATATGTTGGCGTATGCGGCGGAGCATGGGCTGAGGTACAATACGAAGAAGAGCGAAGTGCTCGTTTTCAAGAGTGGAAAACTTGAACCAGCGCATGTTCCGCCTATCATGCTTAACGGTGCGGCTCTGAGGGTGGTGAGCAGCTTTAAGTATCTGGGGCACATTGTGACGGAAGGATTGCAAGATGACGCAGACATAGAGAGGGAGCGCAGAGCGTTGGCAGTCAGGGGGAATATGGTTGCACGCAGATTTGTTCGCTGCTCGAGGGAAGTGAAAATTAATCTTTTCAAGGCTTATTGCCAATCTTTTTACTCGAGCAGTCTGTGGGTAAACTTTACCCGCCGGGCTGCTAATGCTCTGCGTGTCCAGTATAATAACGTCTTTAGGATGCTGATGCGCCTGCCACGCTATTGTAGTGCGTCCGGAATGTTTGTGGAAGCGCGAACGGATGGCTTTCATGCTATTATAAGGAAAAAAGTAGCTTCCTTATTGCAACGCGTGCGAGGCAGTAGTAACAGTATCCTGCAGATGGTTGTGTCTCGTCCTGATTGCCCTATCCAGAATAAATGGTTGCAAATTATGATGGGAGTTTACTAACATAGTTTATAAGATTTTACTAACAATAATTTTTATTTTTATTTTCATAATTTTAATTTTAAGTTCAATTGTATTTAAATTTGTTATAAATGGATGCATTTTAATCTGAAATAAAATAATAATTAATTAAATAGGTCTTAAGGACTCACGTAAAACTGAAAGTACACCATGCAGTTTCAAGGACTAAGTACAGAAACCAAGTCTCGTCTTCGAGGCATTACCTTCAAAGAGAAGTCCATAAAGAAAGAATGAAGGTCGTTAGTACATCCAAATTAGTACCTACGTAAATCAGGATGTTTGTTCCTAGTTGTTATACTGTAAATATTACACTGTGGTAAAACGGACGAAGGCTAGTAGACATAAGCTATTAATTATTATATTGCCTTTTTGACAACATTCGTCGAATAGTTTCTTTATTGAGTCTCCTTTGTTATTTAGTTTGGTATTTTGTGGTGTTTTGATTCCGTAATAAATGTGCGAGTTTCAGTAAGGAATGAGGCACGGGAAACCGCTTATACAATATAGCACTAAATAAAGCTGTTGTATTGTTTAATTCGTAGTGATCTAGTTGATATTGCATCACGTTCAAAACAGGGGAGGTATAATGTGTTTCTTTTTAACCCACTACGCAAAAAGAGGGGTGTTATAAGTTTGACGTGTCTGTCTGTCTGTCTGTGGCATCATAGCTGCCGAACGAATGAACCGATTTAAATTTTTTTTTTGTATTACAGGTGATTTACGGGCGAGTGTTCTTAGGCATGTTTGATAAAAATCGATTGAGCCGTTTAAAAGTTATGGGGGGTTAAAGTGGGGAAGAAAAACCGAATGTCTGCAAATATGCTCAAGTGGGGTATCAAATGAAAGGTTATGACTTCTACATCACAAAAAACAACAACTTTTATAAGTTTGACGTGTCTGTCTGTCTGTGTGTCTGTGGCATCATAGCTCCCGAACGGATGAAACGATTTCAATTAAGTTTTTTTTTTAATTCTTTCTTTACTTTCTAAGCTTGTTTAGTACATCACTGGCTTCATTGTAGGAAACCATTGTGAGAAAACCTACCTACACTTTGATTAAAGTCTGACATTATTAGTCTTTGATTGAATGAGACGAAAAAATAAATGAGTAAAATTAAGTAAAAAACATTTATTTATCTCCCTAAATTACACAGTAAATTAAACAGTTTTAGTTGACAAGCAGTTCAACAATAGATAGAAAGTAATTTGTGGGAGATCTGGAGTCTAAACTAAGCCTAGGCCTGAATTTTGGAGCTCCAAGCTCCCGGACCTTACAATACAAATTAAAACAGTCAACGTACATGCGTGTGAGTGAGCGTTCGTGTGTGCATGAGTGCGTGTGTGTTTGAAATGACAATGTAGATAAATGAACATCTTGTTGTATGAGAAGAGTTTTTGCTACACAATATCATATTTGTACTATTTATTAAATATTTAAATTAAGGGAAATAAATTACGGATGATAATTAAAAACAAATAAATAAGTTAAAACTCAAGCAAAAAACAAGAGGTTGTGTCCTACGTTGTTCTATTTTTAAAACGAACACAAAATAGTAAAAATCCTTTTTATAGCCGTTACAACATTGATCTAGAATAAAGTTTCGATCTTTATAGCGTCTGGGTGAAGTTATGGTCCTATGAAAGTGTTAGATAATAAAATGTTGGGTTTTTTAGTAATATCCTGAAAAACATCATTTTCATTATAAGTAAGTAATAAAGGCTAGTTAGTTTTAGAGGTTAGTTAAAAGAACTAACACTTTGAAATGTTCCCAGACCCCGAACATTAAAAAAGTAGAAGGACCTCTTCATATATCACGAGTGAAGCATATAATTAGCTGGTGTGCATGCCTTATGCGTGTGTGCGTGCGTTACCGGTGCGTAAAAAGGAGGGATTGTCGGACCTTGTCAGGTGTAAGTGCATGTTATGTTTAAAATACGCAATTGTAGGACCTTATATGCTTGTTTTGCGCAAGTTTTGGTTGAAATTACGTGCGTCTTTTTTAATACATGATCCAGAAAAAAAAATGTAATTTTAAGTACCTTAATCTAAACTATATATTCTAAGAAAATTGTCCTTAAGTTTATGATTCAGGTCTAGCTTGACATATTTCAGTCTATAAAATGCAACCTACTTACCACAAAATACCTCTACCCAAATAAACAAAATAAAATTGCAAACAGATTACCGTGTATTACCATAGTTGAGCAATATTATAAGTTCATTCACCTTCGGGGCAGTCTGGTGCAATTCGTTACTGTAATGTGAGCAATCTGTCGTTTCGCGAGCAATATTACTCAGACCACGTTATAAGCGCCCCGATGCGTTATAATGGCGATTTTGTTAGCTTTTTTATTGTTATTGTGATAGAAATAGTTTTTTTAACAGCCGACAAGGAAGATATTGATTGACGTCGTCAATTTGACAGATTTATGGGGCAATTTTTTTCGTGCGATGAGCCTTGTTTGAAATTGGAACGGAAAAAACAAATGAAATAGGATAGACGCGGAGTTGGAGTATTTTTCTTTTATAAATATTGTTGTATCAATAAATTATGGTTTAGTATCCACTGCTAAGTAGTGTCTTATGGCCTGTTTTATTTTCTTAAAAGTAATTAATTTCTTTTTTTTTAGTGCACCTTCCATGTAATCTCTGCACCACCCTGAGTAGGCTGGTAGGAAATGCCTAAGGCATTAAGTCCGCCATTGTACATACATATGTGCATAAAGTTAAAATAAATTAATTAATTAACAGATTATTTCATACAAATTATGTTCCATTTAATACAGGTAGCTTGTAACTAGTCATTTGTAAGGTTGTCAAACATGCCCTTTAAACATACATTTTTCATTCAAATGAGCATCGACCACAATATTAAAAACGTTAAATTAAAACCTGTTTACATTTTACGCAACTCAAAAAAGTATTTTATTACACCACCCTTGCTTGCATCACCCCTTGCTTAAAACTCCGTCCCCTAAAAATTTTGCCCAACCTTGACTTACATAGTAACAAAACTTTTAGGCAAAAACAAACGCTTAGTTAAACTGGAGTACAATTAATTTTACTCAAACCGATTAGAGAATTTATAATACATAATAATAATAGTTATTCTAGCAAATAATAACCAGGCTATTATTAAAAAGCATGAGCATTAATCACCACGCTTCTTTGAGGCAAATCGAGTATCGACTTAAAATTTATATAATGTGCAAGTTTCCTCATAATAATTTTGCCTTCAAGGATGTCTGTATCGTTTTAGTTAAAAATAAAAAATGAATATGAATTGAAATAGTTACATTGTTACTTGTCCGGGTTTCAAATCTTCAATGTTATGCCTAGTAGTAGACAGTCACAATATTCTCAAAGTAGACCATCAAACATACAATTTAATATCCTACAAACCACACCAATTTTGATAAGGAACTGCAATAAAACTAACATAACAATTTGGCAACCTACTCACGAAAGCATAATACAATCATCTACATAGTCTTCCTATGCACATCCAAGTTCAAAACTGCTTAATTCGCGCCTCGTCCTCCCAATATATCTACGAAGCAAACTAAGGGAAAATTGTAAAATTGAGACCGTTACTTATATAGTACAGCACACAAGGACCTTATTAAAGTTTAAAGGTCTGCAGCATTATTCATGAGCAGGATACGGTCTCAGTTGATTCCCCACACGTAATAGTGGCAATAAATTTCGTGAACTTTATTGGCTATTAAAATAAGTAATGAAATTGTTCGTGTTTCGTACTGAGCTCGAAAGTATCCACAATTAAATTGTTATGTTGTAAGAATGCTCACGATTTTGTTTACTGTGTGATTTTAATTTTATCGTAGAAAGAAAATGGTAAAATTGTTTTAGGTGCTGTAAAGTTTTATGTTTACGTGATGCATGTTGTGAATTGGTAAATGTAACTGTTTAGTTTTCTTATGAATCACTTCGAAATTAAGATCCAGAATAAAATTTTCAAATAACATTATTTATTTCTGTCTGAGACAAGTCTGTCGAACTAAAGTGTAGTGAGCTGAATCAAAAAGTGATTGACTACTCACTAAACTTATACAACACTTAACTTACTTACACAAGAACATTTAACAGAATCAAGCTGCGTGATTGCAACTCAAACTCTATCATCGAACTTCATTGAAGAAGATTCTAACAGAATAATCTTCTCTATTCCGTTTTGAATTCACATGTTGCTTAGCAGTCTTCGGCTTACCAATATTACTATCACCGTCACACAACAGTCAAAATAAGAAAGCAAGATAGGGACTGAAAATAGCTAAGTCAAAGTACGTGATAAGTTTATTTATCTTAAGGCTCTCTATGCAGTCAAAAAATGGCACATTAAAAGTTTGCCAATTGGCAAACATGATACTGAGTATCGCGTTGACATTTGACGTTTATCTCTTTTTCGCTCGCACACCTTCAATCATGTCATCCTACTTTGACGTGTAACGTATGTGTGCGTTAGTGTGCCGTTTTTGAAGATAGAATTTCGTTTGGGTAACCTATCTACGCTTTTTTACTTATAACATCATTGTCTTAAGGCACAGAGTATTTACTTTGTGCTTAGGTTAGGGGGGCCTGTTTCACAACCTTGAAATAGTCTATATCTACAAGATAAATTCAACAATAGAACAGATTTTGTATGAATTTATCTGCAAGATATTTGGAGGCGCTTAGCCTTAGAGCTTACGTACCGATTTAATTATGACACACCACTCTAATGGCCATTTGTCTGTGTGTTTGTTTTCTGTTAAACCACATCCATTTTAGATTAAGATTTATCGACAATACTCTTAATATGTAGCTAGTGAGACATTTCTTAGGGATGAAAGAAAGACTATGTGAAAGGGACAGTCTGTAACAGGTTGAAAAAAAATCTAAAAACACAGACAGACATTCTACACCCTTATGTTTTTACCAGTCAAGATCTCAGGTAAATAATAAAACACGACTTATTGTTAGATTTATTCAAGACTCTTGGAAATTTTATTTCCATTACATGACAAGATCAGAAGACAGACACAGACGCTAATACGGGCTCATTAAATATGAAACAGTCTTACTCGGCAAAAATATTTAAGTATCCCCTTACAAAGACACTAGGTACCAACGAGTTTGCGACTTTATTTACGTAAAATACGTTTGTTAATACCTCCCCAGCCTGAAGACTATTTTAATTAGTACAATGTGCATACTTATCGTTCGTTGAAGCTCAAAATAAGTGGCTTCAGTAGCTACGAGCCACTTACACAGTTACAAGTTCTTTGTTTACATTTTGTTCAACAGTAATTTTGTGCTAAAAAATGTAAGGAATTGCTCTTAGTACGTTGTTAGGGAAAAAACTAATTGAAGACTGCAGAAAGAGAGTGTTTGCTGTAAATAGATGCTTCTGATGCTAATGTTAACGTAGATAGTAGTAAGTATGGAATAAAATGTGTGGTGTATTTACACAGGTGTTGTAGGATCGTTTATTTCTTTATGCCCTTACTAATAATCACTGTGTTTAGAAAAATTAGGATAAGTTTGTTTGTTTGTTTATGCAATGAATAAAGCCTGTGTAACCATACATTTTTGACGTATAAACCTGTCACAACTTTATGCAGCGATTATTAGTAAGGCGCTAGTTCATAACTTTTAAGTTAATTTTTGGCTACATTGCGAATTATTTATCATCAGTAGTGGGAATTAAAAATACTCATTTTTTAAGCCTCTTTAAAATCGTCAATGAATGTTGAAAATCTAGCTTTGATAGTTATTTTTTTTTAATTATCCATTTTGTGGTAAATTTAATTATTTTTTCTTTCCGCAAAAACCTTGTATAATGCAAAAAATACTTACACTTCTAAAAAACATTCAAATGAATTCGTTTAGTTATCTTCAAGTTATGGCGTGACCAAGAGAAATAAAGTTTTTTTAAATAATTATGTATTTATGTACACGTTTACCAACCTTCAACCATACTGCGTTGCCAGTAGGTATCTTTAAATGTTCCTGTACATAATACAATTCAAAAAAAGATGGCCATATCTCAATGAAACCTTATTTTAACCTCATGACGACCCAGCGACAGCTTTATTCTGCTATTGCTTCTTCTGTGTCTCAAATCACGTGTGTTCTCAGGATTAAGAACCAATAAACTATTCACCACTCAATCTAAATCCTCTCACAGCCAGTAATCAAATGCGACGTAATTAAATCAAACATGAATTCAGAAACTGCGCACAATCCTTTGACTTCACGGCATCCGACTTTTGAGATCCGGATTTCCATTAAATTAAGCACCGTCTTCACAAAACTATTTATAAAGATTCCGTGGTGAGGGGAGACCTATTCAGGATGTGAAATTTGACGTGTGAGGCCTTTACCGGTTCAAATAAAGCGTTGAAGAGGACCTATTGTGCACGGCTGAAAGGTGAATATATCTATCTCATAACACGACGCTTTATTATTCCTTGTGATTTCTTCATTTTGGTGGAAAAGGGGGATTTGTATAGAGCTGTTAATGTTGCTGGTACTAGTTTTTTAAACCTTGACGCAAAAGAGGGGGGTGTTATAAGTTTTACCGCTGTGTGTCTTTTTGTTTGTTTGTCTGTCTTTGGCACCGAGGCTCTTAAACGGGTAGACCGATTTAGATGAGTTATTTTTAATTTGATTTTAGGTTCTTAGACATGTTTCATTACATCGGTGCAGCCGTTTTGAAGTTATCAACTCATTTATTAGTTGCGATCGCGATCTTAAACCTTCGAACACACGTGATTCGAAACACAAATAGAAAGACAATGGCAGCCCGACAGCCGGCTGTCGCTCGGTCGTTAAAAGGTTAATGAGTGAAGAAGCTTGCCTAGAAAAGTACTACGACTTTTCTTATTTCTGTCACAAAGCACGGTTGCTCTGATTAAGTTTGAAGGTAATGAGTGCGTTTTAACTACAAGTTTATGAGGAAAATCATAGTACAGTCATCATTTGTCCAGCCTTTCTCAATAATATTTTAAGTGTAGTAAACTTAGGCTAACACCAGTAGGTACAATATCCTTGGTAGATTAAAATACTAAACGGCTACAAAAATTAAAAGTGGTATCAACAACTCTAACAACATTTTCATCTCAGATATGAAAACGTAGCCCATTGCGTGTGAATAAGAATACACGTAAGAGCTCTATACGACCCGCGTGTATTACACGACCAATATCAAATGACCCTCGCCAATTCGATTCAAAATCCCTTTTCTTCCCATTCTTTCTGAAAAACGGGGGGCAAGGAAGTTCAAGTTACATCGGCCATTTTTGAAGATGATCACAAACCGTGTAAGTTCGCATTTATAAAGATTCCGAACGCATTCCGCAAATGAACACAATTTAAAGACGAATGCGTTTTTGGATTCTCAATTTGAATGAACGTTCAGTCGCCGATTCGACCGTAATGACGTCATATTTTGTCGATCCTATGTTTGGGAAGACACAAAGCTTGACGAGTAAATCGTTTATGCAGATAAAAGGGCGCTGTTACATGCTTCGGGTATTTTTATTTGATAGCTCGTTCCTTATCTATGAATTGTAAGTTGTTATTTATTACAGAAAATCTAAATTGAGTTTTACTTTGCTACAGCGAAGCAAAAAAGAGGTGGTTAAAATATTTTTTTGAAAACTTTTTGTCGTTGTCTTCAGTTTTAGTTGATTATACTATTTTAATTTGTCTCAAACCGTCCAAAAAGTCTGTAAACATGACGTCTAATTAAATTATTCTAACTAATTAATAAAAGTTTTTGATCAAAGAAATTGATGAAAGTCTTATTTTAACGATTTGAATTTGACCGTCCTCTATTTAGTCGTATTAATTTTTGATCAACTAGATCAGCTAAACCTTACTTTTAGCTAGTTTAGGAGTTTATTATGTATAAATCATGAAATAATTTGTTATTAATTCTTGTTTTTTTTTTTGTCGATCATGAAATAATTTGTTATTAATTCTTGGATTTTTTTGTCGTCAATATAGTAAAAGGTGTTCTTAATAATGAGTTAAATGACCGAGTTTTCCTAATTCAATACTGCCACATCAAAACCGACATATCTACTCGAATCTACAAACTGAAGATGCAACGGACTGGTCACATTTGTCGCAAAACTCGCTTTAGTGAGTAGTATGTATTAGGTACAGTCAACAAAATAGATAAGTATCAAGAGATGTCAAATTCAATAGTTTTTTTTTTTTGGAAAGTCAATTGATTGTTTTTTCAAGCTCCAAAACTGTTAGGTAATTTTAGATGTTTAATAACTACCATAATATAATATTAACATAAAAGAAAACCACTTCCTTCTTACAATGCAAATTAATTCAACAAATAACAAATACCACTCAAGTGCTCGTCAAATTGCAATATTTTGCTCAACAAATAACCTGAGGGAATTGTAAATTCGTAGAAAGCCGTACTCGAGCGGCATTAGCATGAAGTATATGACATACACTCGATAAATTAATCCATATTAGTAAAGCATCAAAGACTCCAAATGATATGGGGTTCTCTTGTGATTTCAACAATGGGGATTATGCGAGATCGCTACGGTAAAAGCTCCTTGACCTAATAACACATCTGTGTCATAGGTAAATTGAACTTTACGACAAGGAGTTAGAGTTGCTATTGTTGCTAGAAATTGTTGAATTAATTACTGGGTTTTTGAGTGGCTTTTAGTGTCGTGTCAATGTAGCTGTGTATGTTACGTGTAAAATAGTTTTAAGTATGTGTACTCAAGATATGTTTAAAGCGATTCAGCAACCGTTCTACGCGTATGTACGACGCATATGAAAGGTTCTGTCGGCGAAATGTCCAAAGGTAAAAGAGCCTGCTGGGGAAACGGAAATAAATGAATCATTCTGTCGACGAACAGCCCAATGGCGAATCGGTCATCGGAGAACGGTTGCTGAATCGTTTTAAGCTAGAACATAATACAAAACGGTTAATTGCGATACAAACTCGCACACAGAGGGTTCCGTAGTACGACGATAATTTACGTGCAATATTAAGAAAAATAAAAAAAAAACTTGATTCACTCCTAGCTAGCAAATAAGATTTTTAACTGTTTTTTTTTATTATTCTTATTTATTATTTTATTATCTCAGCAAAACTAATACTCACTGTGAAAATATAACTCTTTAGCTATTACGGTGTATGATATTCTGCTTACTAACAGACACATAGGTTGTATGAATAGGCAGACAGTTGAGGCTTCCTTATCGTTAGCAAGAAAAGAAACTTAGAAGGTTCAAAATACCGAAATTCCACTGCCTTAGAAACAGATACCGTTCGAGGCATGTGGTTAAGATTCTCACTAGAAGGAGCCAAAGCACGGCTCGGTACGGAATCCTAAAAAACAAGTTGCGGAATGTTTATAATAGTTACCGTGACCCCGGAACATAAAGGGCAACCGAAGGAACATGAGTGGGTTTTAGTCAGTAAAAGTCTGACTTGCCCTCCCGCCGCACCCAGGACGGGAGCAGTAAATGGATGATTTCCCACTCACCAAAAAAAAATCCTAATAAACAATAAATAAGTTAAAACCACAGAATGTTACACTTAAAAATATCATTGATAACTTATCAGTCTGTAAAACTTTCTTTACCATTTTATTGCCCGTGTACATTCACGATGTCCATCAAACACATTAAATTATATTTATGAATCACGAACTTGCGTCATTGACGCTATATATTTTTAATAGCTTTTTCCTTTTATAAACTTCTGTAACATGTTTTAGATATCAATTAGTTCTTTCTTCGTGAGCAAGATGGAATACAAAATAATTTTAGCGACATGTCTCATAGCCTTAGTGCCTCCTATAGTAGGATTCAGTGGTAAGTTTTTTAAATATGTTTTATATGAACACGGTACCCCAAAAAATGGGATATTTGTGTACTTATGTTTAAAGAATTAGATTAGTACGTAGAAATCCCATTTTAAGACCTAGCCTTATACCAGCTCTACCGACAGAGTTTCATACTACCTAAAGATATTCCTCGTATTTTTTTAGGGTTCCGTACCTCTAAAGGTAAAAACGGGACCCTTATAGGATCACTTTATTGCCCGTCCGTCTGTTAAGACCCTTTTCCTCAGTAACGCGTCAAGATATCAAGCTGAAATTAATATTACATACTCAGGTCTGCTACCTCTCAAAGCAGTAAAAAAATAGATTTCTAAACCAACGCAATAAAAAGATACGACTGTTTTTGTTCCATTTATATTGCATATTTAGACATTTGCAAGGGAATCAAAACCTATAGGGTACTTTCCATTGACCTGGAATCATGAAATTTGGCAAGAATATAATAATATAAGCTTTTTATAATTTTTTACTTTTTTCCAGAGATGATGTCTCAATTTGCCCCTCCGATGGGTTGTAAGTAAATAAAATTTTCTAAGTACTTAAATAATCCTTTTTTTAGCAATAAGATATTATTGTGGTGATCGTGATGGCCCAGTCCTCAAAGTGTCTCTTATGGAAGCGCTTTTAAAACCGGACAAGTAAAATTTTCTATTTAAATCTAATCAAATATATATATAAAAAAATACAGGATATATTTGTATCTTAAATATTAATAATTATTATAGGGTTAAAGTGCTGAGTTGTGAATCCTATGTTTCAGGCAAATTGTATGAACGTTTAAGTTTATTTTAACGTGCCTCGGATTGCACGTAAAGTTGGTACTGGTTGTCTTTTGTAAATTGACCATTGCTACGCGTAGTTAAAAAAATACAATAAAAATTACTCTTAGTAAATTTTTCAACTCAGTTGTGTTGGGCTGATTGCTCTACTGGTACTTATTCAACAACGTCCAAATAGAATTTTACATTTTATTTACACTAAAAGCTCGCAAATAATGGGCCCGAAATACAAAACTCTTAAAAAACCTTTTGAAATAAGTATGTTTTTACAGTTATATAACAACCTACTTTTACTAATGTTGAATTAATTAATACTCTAAGCAAAAACAAAAAAAAAGTTTGAATATTTATTTTACTACTTATCTATCCAGAATATAATTATTCGCAGGCACAAATACATTGTACATTTAGCAAGTAAATGGTCATTTTACAATAAATATTTTTTTGTCGTGATGGCCTAGTGGTTAAGGCGCCCGCCTCTCATGCAAGAGGTTGCGGGTTCGAATCCGGGCAAGTACCAATGTGACTTTTTCAATTCATATGTACTTTCTAAAGTTTATCTTAGACATCACAGACATCGGTGAAGGAAAACATCGTGAGGAAACCTGGACTTGTAGTTAATATAAGTCCGAAATCGCCAACCCGCCTTGAGCAAGCGTGGTGATCAATGCTCGTGCCTTCTCTGTATGAGAAGAGGCCTTTGCCCAGCAGTGGGACAGTTATAGGCTGGTATTATTATTTTTTTGTCTAATACTTATTTTGTATTTTTTTCAGTGACCCAAAGCAGCAGTGAAAGCGAAGGTATGATAGGCGATAATCGCCAATTGTTACACGATACTATTTAAAGTTTCATGGTGATAATGGCTTGGTTGGGCCAGTTGCTGGGTTGTGGAGGTCAGATAGGCAGTCGCTTCAAGTAAAATAATGGTATCCAGCTGAATTCTATTAGACTGGAAGCCGACCCCAACATATTTTTGGAAAGGCTAGGGAGATGATAATGGTTATAATGGCATGGGTTAGAATAAGGAACTTTTTGCCTCATTGCTTTAATTTTTCAGATTTTTTGTGCCCCGGATAAAATGAGTTGCCGGATCGATTCCACACTGATTACGACTTGGTATATTTGTATCTGCTTTCTTATTTATCTGTGGCTTCACTTATTTAGGAAATAACACTTGAACTCTTGAACCGAAATCAGTTAATAATCTTATGCATTGTTTTAACTTTAAATAATGTTTTTATTTCAGCTGAAAATGAAAAAACGGGTGCATATTCATATACACAGCAGGACTCAAGTATGTTTTTTTTTATTTATAAAACCCGACATCTATTTAAGACAATATAAAAAATGATATAAAAAGAAAAAAAGTGAAAAAAAAAGTTTTATTACGTGTAGTGATTTTTTTTATTTCAACCCTAACGTGTAATATATTGTTGGATAAGTATTAAAAATCAATAAGGGTTTACTAAAATCATTTCCTGATAATGTCAATAATTTTGGAAATAATCGCTTCAAAAGTAAAAAACAATGTGTGTGCTCCCCCTCCCCCCAAGTTTGAAAAATATGAAAAAAATCTGAAAGTAGAACTTTACAAGGATTTTCTAGGGAAATTTAATTTCAATTTTATGGAAAGAACAGTTTTTGTAAAAAAAAGACAGAAAGGTTGTACAATAAAATTCTGCGTACTTAGTATGTCAACGTAACAAATAGCCTTGTTTTAAACTCATAAGTGGGAACACTTATTGCGACGGATGGAAAACTACGGAACCCTACACTGAGCGTGGACCGGACACGCTCTTGGCCAGTTTTTTTTTAAACTTATACTTTCTTTTGACCATAAATCGGAAACAACTAATTTTCTAAAATAAAAGTTACCCTATTATTAATTCTGGATTTTGAAAATAATGTATTAAAAAACAAATAAATAAACTCTCGCATTTATATTAGTAAAATAATGAGAAGCAAGGAGTAAAAAACAAGAAATGGACGTCTATAAACTTAGATAAAACAGGTGGAAGTTTTGTCTAGCTCGATCCAAAAAAAAAATAGCATACATACAGTGCAAGCTAAATAAAAGCTTTAAAAAAAATAGCCACAACTTTGCGCAGAACGTAAATATTACCCTTATTAGCTGTGTATTTAATTTGTTAACCTTCTGTTCCAGTGGCCTTGGCAACCGGTGACGTCACCCAAATCCCCGGCTTCGGGCAGCAGCAAGCTGGTTCAGCTTCGCAGGCACATGTAGATGGTAAATCCGGTGGTACCGCCGCCATTCATTGGTCTTTGACGAAGCCAGATAATCTGGCAATCAGTCTCATCAAAGGGTGTTGTGTAACTCAATAACGGGATTGTGGAGGTCTGGTCTAGTAAACTGGAAACTAGCAAATTTAAGAAAAGGCCAGGCTGATGATGGTTTGACATTATTAAGGCATAGTTAGCTACATTCTATTGAAAATAATACAGCATTGCTGTATTCTATTTCTGTATTATATTTTATTCTGGTTTAAAGGGTAAGGTGTAAAATAATTACAACCACGAGAGAATGTTTATCTTTATTTCTGGAAGTTGGAGATGCGTATGGTGTATGTACGGTGTTGGTCAACAACAAACTGGCCGTTAGCTTGCTTGCCAAATAAAATAAAACTCGTCCGGTGATAACTTGTCTAAATCCTACATCAAAATAATCCTTTTTTTCCTTTTCTACAGGTGCCGGCACTTCCGGAGGTGGTGGAGCTGCGCAGACCATCGATAATCGTAAGTAATGAACAGTAACAAATATAGTAGGATTATTATCCTAAATAAAAAAAAAACATTTCTATCATCTATGGCTATGTTTATCTTACACTACTGCTATCTATTTAGTATAGCTATTGGTTCTCCAATTAATAAATAAATAATTGGCGTAAATTTTTGTCATATTTCGGTCTTTCATAATTATTTTTGCTATACAGATATCCTTTTTTAATCACGACGGATAGGAGAAGGTGTGTGCGATTCGGCTCACAGATAAACACGATAGGATGACGTCGTCAGCACACAGCACACCAAGAATACAAACGTGTGCTTAGTGTGCTGTCTGTCTCAGAGCAGCACTGACTAGCATTCTCAAAATGGAGAATGATGGAGAAAATTCTGGACAGGACGCTCATATAATTGATTGCAGATTTTCTAAATCGTTTAGGCAGCGCACACTTCTAAATAGACATAAACTACAAAACTTAGGCCTGAGTCATTAATAAGATTGTTAATATTTTACATGCGCAGGTTACGTCAACAGTCGTGGTGGTAAGTAATAAACAAATATATACAAAAAACTTGACGTCCACTTTTTTTTGGATAAGATATCTGTTTCCCTATGCAATATTATTTTTTCTTATGAAATAGATGGATCAACTTTTAGATATCATTCAGTCCACCGAAATAAAGCCAACGTTAAAAAACGCTTTATTTTCTTGCAAATAAAATTTATAGTTTAGATCTAAAAAAACCAACTAGTGTTTTTTTTTCCATGGATGTTTTTGGTTAGTCGTACTGAATGTTGGTTTATCTATTTTTAAGGACCTTAAATTTATAAAATATTGTCTATTAAAAAATATTAAAAGTAAATTAGACATAAATTGAGGTAGTTTATTGAATTAATATAAGAGTTTTATTATTTTTACATGCACAGGCTACGACGGTCGCGACAATCGCGGTGGTAAGTGACAAACAGTAAATAAACTAAAAAATTCGGTGTCTCCTACACTTTCATCGAAATTATTTTGGGGCTTGAAAACTATTTTTCATATACATTAGTGCTGATTCTCTTGTTTATTAACTAAACGAAATTTAAGTTACGTGCATCTTTCTCTTTCCATTTCATTAAGAAAAGGACCGAAGATGCATAATGGTTTCGACCTGTCAAATTAGACAACGCCTAAAGAAAATTGGCGTATTTATAGTCGGCATGATTTTAATTGCGTCTACATTATCTATGGAGTGTCTTAATTTGACAGGTTTTAACTAATATTTTATCTTCTGTCCTTTTTTTATGAAATGGAATGAAAAAGAAGCACTGATAAAAAAACTTAAATTTAGTTAAGTCGTTGACTAGACTAATATTTTTTCTTATATTTATATAATATTGAAACACTGACATAAGTTAAAGTACATAACTGAACTGTTGAATTAAAGATTATTATTATATTTACATGCGCAGGTTACGACGGTGGTGATCGCGGCGGTAAGTGGCAAACAGTCCTAAATACATATTTAAAAAAGTTCTTAATTCATATAAAATAAGACACTTGCATAAACTGATGAATACATTTTAAGATTATTAATTTTACTAACGAGAATGGGCTCCATCGTTTGAGATTGGTCACGTCTTAACTACCATGGCTTATTATTTATTTCTTAGATTATTTTATACTGCTGCTTACCTTCATTGCCTTCACATATAGACGCAACAAATGATGTAACTATGACAATTATTATTAAATAATTACAACTAAAATAATTCTTGCTTGTTCCTCTCCATGGCGATCTACGCTTTGAAGCAAGCAACTAACTTCAACTTTCTGACTAACGGATCGACACTAATAACACCGTTCTAAACAAAATAAATGTCTTTAATTTAGAAATTTTCTTATATTTTTACATGCGCAGGCTACAAAGGTGGTGATCGAGGTGGTAAGTGACAAACACTAATAAAAACACTCATAAATTCGGTGTCCGCTCCACTTCACTACATAGTACCTATAAAACAAAGTCGCTATCCGCCGTCTGTCCCTATGTATGCTTAGATCTTTAAAACTACGCAACGGATTTTGATGCCGTTTTTTTTAATAGGTAGAGTGATTCTTAGGGAAGGTTATATACATACATGCATAATATAGTAGAGAAAAACGGGAATTTTAAAGATTTGTAACACCCATGCGAAGCTGGGGCGGGTCGCTAGTGCGTCATAATTATTTTGGGTACACACTGTATAACTTTTGTTTAGACATAAAACTAAGCTACTATACCATTAAATTAAATATAAATACATATTAGACATTATATTCAAGTTAAATTAGAATCGAATTCTAATTTAACTATTTCACAAAAAAATATTTCACAAGAATTAAATAAATATTACCAAAATGGTAATATTTATTTAATTCTTGCCGGCTGTCGCCAGGTCGTAAAAGGTTAATATTAAAATATGTCCACATTTGCAGGTGATCGCGGCAACGACGGTCGGGATTGTGGTAAGTAATAAACAGAAAAAAACACAAGGTGTATTTTTGAATCTGAACTTAACTTTGTATAATATGTATGTATTTATAAAGTATATAAGTATTTATATCAGTTATCTGGTTACCATAACACAAGCTCTGCTTAGCTTGAGTCAGATGACCGTGTGTGACTGCTCCCGAGATTTAAAAAAAAAAGTGAGCCTTCACGGGACGCCTGGCAGATGTGAAACATCGACATTACATCATCGCCACACAGTACACAAGACTGTGGCCATATAATATATACACCATCATATAGCGTGGCGACGCGTCTCCACGGCATGCGTCGCCACGCCAGAAAATTGTTTTACGTGCGGCTATAGATGTTTCACATAAAAAAAAGTGGTAACCTTGGAATGTACAATTTATGAATAATATTTTTGCTTGCACAGGTTGTAACGGTCGGGATTGTGGTAAGTAAAAAACAGAAACAAATACAAGGTGTCTTTTTGAATCTGGAAAACCTTTCAGGTGGCAATTATGTTAAGTGATTCTCAACCCGAATCAACAATAAAATGGGTAAGTATTTTATTTTTTTATTAATCCTTATTTACGCATATTGGTAAGTGTGAAACTGCCGTTCTTCACGGCCAGTCTGTAACCATAATATGCCAGTGCGGTCACACACACAAACAAACGCAAACGATAATTTCATAGATCCAAAGCATACTAGGTTTTTTTTACAAGAGTTATTCTGAAAAACAGACCAAATTAGAAGAAATAATAACAATTATTATTGATTGTTGACCAGGTATTGTATCCTTATTATGATTATTTACAAGTCTCATAACAACCTCCTCTAAAGTTTTGCAGTTTCAAAAATGCGCCTTGTATAGTAAGTTTTATTTGCATTCAATCCATTTTATTTATTATTATTTTGGTATTTTTATCGCCTAATAACAATTTTTATATAAACTTTAGTAAGTAAAGTTTTGACGGGCCTGTTGATCTAGCGGTTAGTGACCCTGACTGCTAAGCCGGAGATCGTGGGTTCGATTCCCACCTAGAACAAACTTTGTGTGTCTGGGTGTAATTTATGTATAATAGGTATGTATTTATAAAGTATATAATTTTGTATATCAGTTATCTGGTTACCGTAACAGAAGCTCTGCTTGGATCAGATGACAGTGTGTGACTTGTCCCGAGATATTAAAAAAAAAAGTAGTAACCTTGGAATGAACAATTTATATAATATTTTTGCATGCACAGATTGTAACAGCGGCGGTGGCGGTCGGGATTGTGGTAAGTAATAAACAAAAACAAATACAAGGTGTATTTTGGAATCTGAAAAACCTTTCAGGTGGCAATTATGTAAGTTAATCTCAACCTGAATCAACAAAAAAAAAATGGGTAAGTATTTTATTTTTTTATTAAAGCTTTTTAACGCATATTGGTAAGTGTGAAACTGCCGTTCTTCACGGCCAGTCTGTAACCATCACACGCACACAAACAAACGCAAACGATAATTTCATAGATCCAAAGCATACTAGGTTTTTTTTTATAACTTATGGGCTTGCTCTTGGTCCCAGACTAGTCCGAGGGCATGACGGGGCTACGATGGAGCGAGCTCACCCAAAAGATGCTTATGCACTCTTCTCTTGAATACATCCGGGTTATATGCTTTTGGAAACACAGACGCCGGCAGAGAATTCCATTCCTTTGCGGTGCGCATAATAAAGGATTTCGAAAAACGCTGCGTGCGGATTCCAGGAATATTGACCAAGAAAGGGTGGTATCCTGCCGTACGTCTGGATGTCCGGTGGTAAAACGGAGACGGGGGAATGAGCTCGTGTAGCTCATGAGCACACTCACCGAAGTGCAATCTGTAAAACACCGCCAGACAGGCAACTTTACGCCGATGTGCTAGAGGTTGCAGTTAGGCCACCAGCTTCTTGTCGCCAATCAACCTCCTGGTTCTGCGTTCTACCGAATCCAATGCGGCCAGTTGGTATATGGCTGAGCCATCCCATAGGTGACAGCAATGGAGTATTGCTATCGTATACACGATCGGACTTGAGCTTTATAAAGTGTTAGAAGCTGTCCCGGCGTGAAATATCGCTTAACCTTGTTAAGGATGCCCAGCTTTTTCGCCACAGTCAGTGCTTTGGACTCGATGAAAGCGGCGAAGTTGAGGTCAGAACTCAACTCCATGCCAAGGAGTTCTAGGGAGCCGGTTAGATTTACAGGTGCACCTCGGAAAGTAGGAGCCAGGTCGAATGGGCTCCGTTTAGCGGAGAACAGACACACTTGCGTTTTGGCGGCATTGAACTGCACTTAATTGTGATCGCCCCATTGGGACACACGGCTCAAGGCAAAGTTCACTCGCTCTACCATGGCCTCTCTCTGTGAACGTATATCGTCCCTACTGTCTTTTGCGCTGGCCAGATATCTCTCTACAACGGTACTGTCATCTGCGTAACCGACTATGCCAGGATTTAGCATATCGTTTATATGGAGCAGGAATAGTGTTGCAGAGAGGACAGACCCTTGAGGAACACCGGCCATCAATGGCCATAAGGTCAGAAGAGCAGCTGTCGACGACCACTCTAATCGACCGTCCCGTTAAGAAGTCTGATACCCAGCAGCAAAAGTCAGCAGGGATGCCATAAGCAGGAAGCTTGCTAAGGAGACTAGCGTGCCAAACCCTGTCAAAAGCCTTTGAGATGTCGAGCGAAACGGCAAGGGTTTTTTTTTTGATGTTGGGAAATCACCCAATGACTGCTCCCGTCCTGGGTGCGGCGGGAGGGCGTGTCAGACTCTTACTGAATAAAACCCACTCATATTCCTTCGATTGCCCTTTATGTTCCAGGGTCACGGTAACTATTGTAAACATTCCGCAACCCCGGCAGGCGTTGGCCCTGTTGGGCCCCTTCCTGTGCTGACTCCTTCTCTTTGCGGCGCGCGTGGAACACTAACGCGCCATCGACGCGGTCCTGGTCCTAGCCGGGCGGCGAGCTACCCATCGCTTGCCATCCGCAGAACCGCGCCTACGGTGGCCGGTAGTCGTCTTGCGACTCTCGACGTCTTCGCCTGGGTCTTAGTCCGGGGCGAGAGGCTCGTCGTTGCCTCTCGCGCGCCGCCGCTTCCTTCACCAGCATAACTGCTTCGCAGAAGGAGGCGACGGCATCCCATTCCGTCTCGCCCCGCAGCATGGCCTGAACCAGTGCCGGGCGCGAGAGGTCACCGCCGCCGATCGCCTCTACGAGGACACGTCGATGGTGCGCCCATGAGTGGCACACCTCCACCGTGTGCTCGACCGTGTCCTCCAGGCGACCGTTGCTGCAGTGGTAACACCCAGGCGTCGCTTCCGCCCGAACCCGACAGGAACCTCCCGAAATGACCATGTCCGGTGAGGACCTGTGTCAAGCGAAACGTGAGAGCGCCGTGGCGCCTCTCCAGCCACTCCTCAAAGAGGGGTCTTACCGCCGCTATTACGGCGTGCCCAAACGGCAAGGGCTTCGCCATTTTTCTCAATGGCTTCGCCACAGCAATGAGTAACATACACTAGAAGATCACCAGTAGACCGACCACAGCGAAAGTCATATTGCTGGTCACTGAGTAGATTGTTGTCTTCTAGGTATGCCAACAATTTGCTATTTAGAACCCTTTCCATGACTTTACAGAGCATGGAGGTGATGGCGATTAGTCGATAGTTACAGGGGTCGGCACGGCTGCCCTTTTTGGGCACTGGCTGCACATTTGCAAGCTTCCAGGATTTTGACACCGTTCTAGTTTGGAGAGAGAGGCGGTATAGACGTGTCAATACAGGCGACAACTCAGGCACACACTGCTTAAATACTCGCGCAGGTATCCCATCTGGTCCGCTGCCTTTTTTCACGTCTAAATTCAGCAGAACCCTCCGTACCTCTTTTTGGTGAACAGCAATATCCTTCATTGAGAAATCGCAATGAGGTATAGTAGGTGGTTGATGGAGGCCTGCATCAAGACGCGAGTTGCTCGCAAATAGAGAAGCAAACAGGTTCGCTTTCTCTATCGCGGACAAAGAGCTTGGTTTTTTTTTACAAGAGTTTTTCTGAAAAACAAGAAATAAGAACAATTATTATTGATTGTTGACCAGGTATAATATCCCTATTATGATTATTTACAAGTCTTATTACAACTTCCTCAAAAGTTTTCAGTTTCGAAAATGCGCCTTGTATAGTAAGTTTTTTTTTGCATTCAATCCATTTTAATAATATTCTTTTTATCGCCAAACACCATAATTTATATAAACTTTAGTAAGTAAAGTAGTAACCTTGGAATGTACAATTTATAAATAATAATATTTTTGCATGCATAGGTTGTAACAGCGGCGGCGGCGGTCGTGGTAAGTGAATTAATAATCAGTGATTGGAATTTAGGTGTTAGCACTTAAACTACCACAAATAACTACTACCAAAAATATTTATATGACCTGAAAGGCCCGAGAAACGTTACTTAGACAAAATTTTTCCTAGTACCATCCGTACTAATATTATAAATGCGAAAGTAACTCTGTCTGTCTGTATCTTCTTCACGACTACACTGAACTGATTTTAATGAAATTTGGTACAGATAATCTGGGACCCGAGAAAGAACATAGGATAGTTTTCGTCCCGGAAATCCCCCGGGAACGGGAGCTGTTAATCCACGCGGACGAAGTCGCGGGCAAAAGCTAGTTCTGAATAATTCTAGAAGATTATACGTTTTTCTTTAATGTTAATTATATTTCTTGCCATATTAATATTATTACTAACTCAAATAATACTAGGTGTATTTTTGGTCTTGCACAACCCGCTAAGAGATGATTCTACCCATGAAAACAAACAACTTTGATATTGCACACAACCACAGACACAACTCTGAAATCTCGAAAAAAATATCAGCTGGTTCATACATTATGGTCATTGAACTTTGTTAGAAACAGCTGATATTTTTTTCGTGCTATGAGAGTTGGTTCCATAATAAAATAAAATGGTTTTCATGGGTAGAATTATCTCCTAGCGGGTTGTGCAAGACCAAAAATACACCTAGTATAATGTCAAAGCATTCGATTGCTTAAAATGGTTAGGTACTAATTTTATTAACATTATTTCTGTAGGCTACGACGACGTTCGTTACGTTCCTGATCGTAGTAAGTAACCGATTTGGTTTATGCTATTTTTTTTTATTAACCGACTTAAAAAAGGATGAGGTCCCTGTTCTATTTGTTGATTTACATGCCGACTTCCGAATTTTAAGTGCTTTTTTTATTTATTAAAGGCAATTATTCAAAAAAAGCTTTTTTTTCTTACCTACCAAATACTTTCGTTTTGAAACCAGTTTTTTAATCGACATAATTTATGGGGAAAGTATTACTAATATCAACAATATTTTATCATTTGTAGGCAACCGCGGCAACGACAATCGAGGATGTGGTGAGTACCAAACAGTAACAAATATAGTAAGATAATTATTGACGTCCTACGTCATTGCATACAATCAGAATCAGAAATCATTTATTTGCTTAATGTATGTATACAGTCAATGATATTGTAAGTAAAAAAATATGCAGTCAAAAAGTGGCACATTAAAAGTTTGCCAATTGGCAAACATGATACTGAGTATTGCGTTGACATTTGACGTTTATCTCTTTTTCACTCGCACTACTTCAATCATGTCATCCTACTTTGACGTGTAATGTATGTGTGCGTTAGTGTGCCGTTTTTGAAGATAGAATTTTGTTTGGGTAACCTATCTACGCCTTTTTTACTTAAAATATCATTGTATACAGTTATATGATGGTAGGTTTTGGTGATCAGTTTCAATACATTTTGCCTTGCGGCGTGCAAAATATGTTCACAGAAAAACTTTGGACAGACAATTCCATTCCATAAAAATAAAAAATAAAAAAAAGTTATATTCAAAATTAAATACAATGTCAGTCAATGAAATACAAAATATCAACATCTCAAATGGCAGAAAAATCAAATCACATATGTGAATTATAATAATAATAATATTATACATAAGAACTTAGCTTACAGAGTCAAACTAAAAATAATAGTATTTAAATTAAATAAAAACTACGGACATACCAATCATTAAATTATGTCACAAAGAAACTAAAGTACTTACTATTAACATTAACTACATATCAGCATCCATAAATTCTTTGACTGAATAGTAGCACTTGTCCAGGAGTAATTTATTTACCTTTTTTTCAAAAACTTTGATGGGTAATTCTTTCAAGTGTAAAGGTAGTTTATTACATATAAGAGGACCCATGGTTAAAATATGGCTTGTGTTTAAACACCGCCCAAAAAAGTACCAATTTTACTACCAAAAAAGTTCTAAACGGTTACCAAAATGTTATTAAATTATAAACTAAATTCAATTTGGTTTTTATATGAATTTGACTGAAAACTGAAATTTTATATGAATCACTAGTAGATTTGGCGCTCGGCAGCCGCTGCCGCGGCACGCTCGCTGCGCTCGCTCGCCTTCGTGCGTTGTGTGGTCACAGTTCTAACCTAACCTAACCTAGCTAAATTTGGTGACCATTAATCCATTTTGGTTAGCAATAAGATTTTCTTGGTGATCATTTAAATTGTATCCTCAAAATATAATTTTTGAGTAAGGAAATTTGGTAACCACCTTTGTATAGTTGATCCTTATATTATGCACTACTAGTGTAAACAGGTGTTTGATTCATTACCTCTAAAAATTTTTGCTTTTTTTTGCCAACAAACAATTTTTCATAAACCTATGTAAGTTTGTACTAAACAGGACCGTTCTATCTACATACATATTTTAAAATGGCAATAAACTGAACTAACTGACTATTTACTTACATATATCAACGCACAGCCCAATCCGTATGAAATTTACAAGTTGTGTTCTTTGCAAAGAAAAAGTGTCCACTAGGAACGTATTATGGAAATTCGACCCTCAGAGGGGTAAAAGTGCGGGCAAAGCCGCGGACAAATGCTAGTTGACTAATAGCATTCTCCCATGCACAGGTTGTAGCGACGGAAACAGTGGCGGCGGCAGTCGTGGTAAGTGTTATGTTAATAACAAATAACGCAATTAATATAGGTAATGTCAAATAATTTGGATCGTTACCAAAGTTACTGATTTTACTAACAATATTTCCGTATGCGCAGGCTACGACGATTACGCTCCTGTCCGTGGTAAGTAACAAACGGTAACGAATTCAGTAAAGTAAGACATTTTGGTTTTTTCTACTCATGAAAACCAACAACTTTTGTTAGCAAACTAATTTGGATTCTCGGAAAAATATATAATACTATTAAAAAAATATAATATATACAGGTTGGAAAGTTTTAATGGGCCCTGGAAGAAAACTACCTTAAATCATTAAGATAGATTATTTTACTTAAAGAAAACATTCCTTTATTTTTAGAAATAGGATGAATTTAGCCGTCGAAATTTTCGTTAAATTAAAATAAAATTCTTAAGATTTAAAGTTTTCCTTTAATTTAATTACCTATGTTTGTTTGAGAGATCTAGTCCTTATACGTAACCCTAACGTTTGATGTCATAAAAATACAGCGTGTTACTTTTTTGGATTTTAGCCGATTCTATTCCTGGGAATGGTAAGCGAATTTTCTAAAATCTTTGAATGCAGTTTAGTTTCTTTTAAAAAATAAAGGTATGTTTCCTTTAAGTAAAATAATCAATCTCAACGATTTAAAGTAGTTTTCTTCCAGGGCCCATTATAATTTTCCACCCTGTATATATAAAGTACTATCGACAAAATGGAATCATGACCCACCAAAAGCTTATTTTCCTACAGACATTCAAATACAATTAGGTCGACAATCGCGTAAACATTAATTAAACATGTCACACGTCTTATTCTTATTATTTTAACAGCTTCAAACGATTTGTCGTCGAAATGGGTCATGATTCAATTTTGTCGATAGTACATTACGGTCGGTCGGGTCAACTTTTATTAGAAACAGCTGATATTTTTTTCTCGATTTTAGAGTTGGTTCCATAATAAAAGTTGTTGGTCTTTATGAGTAAAATCTTCTTCTAGCGGGGTTTTCAAGACCAAAAACACACTTTGTATAATTCATAATTTTACATGCGGTGAACATTAAACTTTTATAATATATTTTTTACCTATAATAATAATAAGATCGCTTAGAATAAATTGTATTTAATTAAAATAAGAATTATATTATATTTTCACATCTTTAGAGCGCCTTCACACTATCGTTTGTACAGCGTAGGCGTTCGATAAACGTATGCGCAACGCAGACGCCGCAACTACTCGGCGCAGGCGTCGCGTTGTTGCGGCGTTTCCTCTGGAGTCAGTTGAACGCCGCGCTAATGCGGCGCTGACGTCAAACAATTGCGTTGTACTCCGTAGTAACGCAGCGCACGCGTTGCGCACCTGCGGCGCTAACGCAGCGTATTCATTTACCTTTGCACAGACGCAGTGAAAACGCGGCGTGTGCGCCGCGACATCGCGCCGTCTGCGGTGCTCATATATATACCGAGCGCCGACGCTGGACAAACGATAGAGTGAAGCCGCTCTTAAGGTGGCGTATACAATCTGTAACGTTGTGATTTTTTTTGTTTAGTGGTCAACACTTGTTGCTCTTACTAAGCATATGTAAACGCGCCATAATGGGTCTATGTAATTGATCCTAATTGTCTTTGACATTTGTCTATGACACTAGTGCGACAGGCTCTTGTCAGATTCCCATGTTTGGGGGAGTATTGTTTTAAATATGGGTGCATTTATATTATTTCTGTTTATCAACAACGTTAAATGTTTTGAGGAGGTCGCTGCCTTCATCTTGAAAATAAATTGTCGTATTTTCTAATTTAACAATTTGCATAAAGCGAGTATATTTTCATAGGATTTCAGCAAATTGGAATCTTATAGACGAGAAAATCTCCCACATTGGAAAGGGGTAATTTGGTTTCGGGTGATAGGAACCCAAGGATTCTTTAGATCTTGGATCGAGCGGCGTCGGTCGATTCAAGGATGCATTTCGATGTGGATTTAACTGGCCGGCAAGGCGTCAGGCAGTCAGCCTGGACGAATTTAAATAATTGAAAGGCTTGTAGTGCTGCGTGCGGATTTTGTGGACAATCACGGGTAAGCTGTTTGACCATCAATCGTCTTTTATACGGGAAGATCGACATGCGCTGGCGCATCTTCCCTTGGACTTGCATTTCTCATGCGTCTCGTTTTTTCAGCTGTGTGGACCAGCCTGCAAGCAGCACTGAGCCGTAATTTTATTGTGGATTGTGGCTGGGTGTCTCAGGTGTAAATCGTTTCCTGTGAAACACCGGTAAGGTTCTAGCCTATTGTCGTGATGGCCACGTGGAGCCACGCTCAGGATGTATTGTAGTTTGATCTAAAACTAATGCAAACAATGTTCTATTTCAGCCTGGGCGGGATTTTATTTTACGAAGAATTTATTCAAGGAAAGAATTTATTTTTAGGAAGAATTTATTTTGTCTTCGTTTTCCCTGTTTTCTGGATTGAGCCTTCAACCCCGGTAGGATTGAAGAGGCTGTGCCACGTGGACTCGCTGACGAAGGGTCGGAAGGCGAGTTACCATAAGGAATGTGTCGCAAGTACCTTTTATAAACATTTAACCTCTTTGAACAAATGATAAATTCATTTACTTTTAATTACCAGTGGTGACATTATCCTACACTTTTAGATTCGTGTATTTAGTAGTCTGAGTAGATGGAATCCATAGCCTGAGGATCCACACACTGAGCTAGAGTTTAAGTAGGCAATCTACTAGGCTACCGTTGCTTGTGAATCCTGGACGTTCCAACACGTCCACCTTGGAATCGCCAGGATTGACCCAACATTGTTTAGTACAATATTGTATGAGTATCTAATTAGGAACTTTCCAGAAATTACCTTCTTGTTATTTGCAACTTGTTTTAAATAAAGTGTAGTTCAACAAGTTTTGAAATTTTATTATTATTTTTTACACCTAATTAGCCGAACCTCTTTCTCATTCTTTGTCAGGGTGGGAAGCCCGGGCCAACCCCAAATTTTCCCCTCTGACAAATGAATTTATGAAAAAAATATTGAATGAATGAAAAAAAAATTTCAAAATAAGTTTTCACAATGTAATTCCAGAGTCAAAATTTGTCTAAGTTAAAATTCAGTAAAACTCCATAAAATATTTGGAAAAACCACAATAAATTACCCCAGTCACATGCAAAATAATACAATTCTGCTTTAGGAAGCCAAAATAAATACAAATAAACACTAAAAATTCAAAGGCATGATACCACATAACCTCAACTCTGACATGTGACTGGCCAACTTTCACTAAGTAAACTTTGTGAATAATGAAATTAATTACAATAATGATTTTCGGAAAGAAAAGGAATGTTATATAAGGGGAAAATTTGGGGTTGGCCCGGGCTTCCCACCCTGACAAAGAATGAGAAAGAGGTTCGGCTAATTGGGTGTAAAAAATAATAATAAAATTTCAAAACTTGTTGAACTACACTTTATTTAAAACAAGTTGCAAATAACAAGAAGGTAATTTCTGGAAAGTTCCTAATTAGATACTCATACAATATTGTACTAAACAATGTTGGGTCAATCCTGGCGATTCCAAGGTGGACGTGTTGGAACGTCCAGGATTCACAAGCAACGGTAGCCTAGTAGATTGCCTACTTAAACTCTAGCTCAGTGTGTGGATCCTCAGGCTATGGATTCCATCTACTCAGACTACTAAATACACGAATCTAAAAGTGTAGGATAATGTCACCACTGGTAATTAAAAGTAAATGAATTTATCATTTGTTCAAAGAGGTTAAATGTTTATAAAAGGTACTTGCGACACATTCCTTATGGTAACTCGCCTTCCGACCCTTCGTCAGCGAGTCCACGTGGCACAGCCTCTTCAATCCTACCGGGGTTGAAGGGCTCAATCCAGAAAACAGGGAAAACGAAGACAAAATAAATTCTTCCTAAAAATAAATTCTTTCCTTGAATAAATTCTTCGTAAAATAAAATCCCGCCCAGGCTGAAATAGAACATTGTTTGCATTAGTTTTAGATCAAACTACAATACATCCTGAGCGTGGCTCCACGTGGCCATCACGACAATAGGCTAGAACCTTACCGGTGTTTCACAGGAAACGATTTACACCTGAGACACCCAGCCACAATCCACAATAAAATTACGGCTCAGTGCTGCTTGCAGGCTGGTCCACACAGCTGAAAAAACGAGACGCATGAGAAATGCAAGTCCAAGGGAAGATGCGCCAGCGCATGTCGATCTTCCCGTATAAAAGACGATTGATGGTCAAACAGCTTACCCGTGATTGTCCACAAAATCCGCACGCAGCACTACAAGCCTTTCAATTATTTAAATTCGTCCAGGCTGACTGCCTGACGCCTTGCCGGCCAGTTAAATCCACATCGAAATGCATCCTTGAATCGACCGACGCCGCTCGATCCAAGATCTAAAGAATCCTTGGGTTCCTATCACCCGAAACCAAATTACCCCTTTCCAATGTGGGAGATTTTCTCGTCTATAAGATTCCAATTTGCTGAAATCCTATGAAAATATACTCGCTTTATGCAAATTGTTAAATTAGAAAATACGACAATTTATTTTCAAGATGAAGGCAGCGACCTCCTCAAAACATTTAACGTTGTTGATAAACAGAAATAATATAAATGCACCCATATTTAAAACAATACTCCCCCAAACATGGGAATCTGACAAGAGCCTGTCGCACTAGTGTCATAGACAAATGTCAAAGACAATTAGGATCAATTACATAGACCCATTATGGCGCGTTTACATATGCTTAGTAAGAGCAACAAGTGTTGACCACTAAACAAAAAAAATCACAACGTTACAAATCCTAACCCCGGTAAATAAAACACAATTACCAATAAAGATAGTAAAATAAAATTGAAGAACTTTAATCGGATGGAGACCTTCCATTTTGGTATTTGTTGTTCTGCCGCTGGAGAACTCTTTTTACTTGTGCCATTACTTCTTTCAAAAGACGTAAAACAAAACCTTAATAAAGTTTTTACATGTTGTAGATTACTTCGACTTTTGACAATTATTTTTCCTAAATACTGTAACCTAGCTATTTCATAGAAGTAAAAATAAAAAACTCTATAGGAACGATGAGTAAATTAATAAGAAAATTAATATTTCCACTTGCGGAAATTTACCCGAACCAGCGCCATGGTTTGTCGCCAGATGGATATTTAGTCTTATAATACTACTAATGGCGAGATAAATAGACGTTACTTAGCACGTACTTTGGCTAAGCACTATACCTGTCATTGTTATACAGCCGTCAAACTAAGAAAATGTATAAAATGTATTATATAAAATATATTCTTCCGGAGTTGCGGAATGTTTATAATGGTTACCGTGACCCTGGAACATAAAGAGTAACTGAAGGAACATGAGTGGGTTTTAGTCAGTGAAAGTCTGACACGACCTCCCGCCGCATCCAGGACGGGAGCAGTCATTTGATGATTTCACACTCTCCCAAAAAAAAAATGCACAACTAAAAATAAGATATGATTTGTTTTAATGCGACAATCTAGGTGTAGAATGATAAGTATAATAATGACGTCCACTTCATTTCGTTACACATTTGATTTTTGAAAGAGCTTACATTTATTATAACATTTTCATGCGCAGGCTGTAGCGATAGAGGCAGGGGCAATTAAGAAAGTAAGTATGTATAAATAATAATAAAAAATAATATTTCTTTTCTTTTCTAAAATAAGTCATATAAGTAATTTTCACATTTCTTAATTTAACGCCATCTATCGCATATCCGACTACCTTCGACCGATCCGACGACTATCTTCTAAAAATAACGCAACATCTACTAATATGATGTTTATTCCCAACAGATCAATCCTTTGAACATCACGCAGCCAAGCTGTTTAAGATTCTGGAGATGGTATTTCGTAATTAATTTTATCATTATTATTACAAGCCTGGTTCCACTGAACTCGAGCCTCTCTCAAGAAGACAATATGCTCCCTTTTCCTCTAAAAGTTGCCTGAAAGTAGTTGTTGTAACGTGAACGGTGTGATGATCAATAATTTTAAATCTATAAACAATAAATATTAGACTTATACTTATATCAAAATTAAGTAAGTTTGCGTTTTTTGCCCGTTTAGATTGTGCCTGTCCTTCTAGATGCAAAACTAGCTTTTAGACGGGACAACCAGATTAAATTATTTTTATTTATCTTTAGAAATGAGATGCAAAAGTGCCTCTTATAGACTATTTTTTCTTATAAAAATATTATTAACCTTAACCCCTTTGTTGCAGGCCGCAATGTTCCAGTTTGTCATTAACCATACAAGAACATGTAATATATTCACCTATTCTTAATATCACCCATATTATGTATTAAATTTTTTTCACAACATATTCATTTGAAAAACAAAGGCAATTTTAAATAAATAACTTAATTATGGCTGAGTTCATATTGTTTTATTTTGTGTTTTCCCTTTCCGGTTTCCTTTTGATATGAATCCTTCAAACACACGTGATTTAAGACACAATAGAAAGACAATAGCAGCCCGACAGCCGGCTGTCGCTTGGTCGTTGATATGCTAATTCACAACAATACACACACACAATGACACTGTCATAATACTACACAAACTCTGAGGTTGCAGAATAGTTCTAATAGTTACCGCAGCTCCGGAACATAAAGGACAACCGAAGGAACATAGGTGGATTTTGGTTTGGACGGGCCGTTTGGTCTAGTGGTCAGTGACTCTGACTGCTAAGCCAGAGGGCGTGGGTTCAATTCCCACCCAGGACAAACTTTGTGTGATGAGCATAATTGTTTGTTCTGTGTCTGGGTGTTATTTAATGTATGTTTTTAAAAATTATAAAATATGTATATCAGTTGTCTGATTACCATAACACAAGCTCTGCTTAGCTTGGGATCAGACGGCCGTGTGTAAGATGTCCCAGGATATTTATTTATTTTAGTCAGTAAAAGTAACTTCTCTCGCCCCGCTCAGGGCCTGCCTTTTTTGTTTGAAGATTTCCCATCCACAAAAAAAATACTATACAAACTACTTTTGGGCTGTATCAGGACACAAGTGCCGAATAATGCTTGCATTTTCGCCAATGGACAAAAGGCGCGACTTTCCATTTCCACGTAAAGATAATTGCACGAGCTCCTTTTCGCAAAAGGATACTTAGTACAGACTCTTGCGCGACTGGACTATTGCACAATGGGGTATTTTACATAATTAACCAATTAATGTAATACATAATCTCTATAAAAAATCTCCTAATTTAAGCCCTAAAAATCTGGTTCATATTCAATTAACCGTAAAATTAGATTTTTAGATGCTTTGTAATCAATAATTAGTTAGACAATTGAGTTGTTTACTTAGTGACGTCATAAGGTGTATCCAAAAGTCACAATAAAAACAACACATCACAAAACAACATTAACACCACGCCTGTATTCTCTTAAGAAGTACGAGTTTTTTTTCTAAAGAGCATGTGCCTATACATTTATTAATGTTTTTTCCTCTTTTATTTAAAAACTACTAAACGCATAATACAGTTCAAACATCAAAGTAACGACACAGTGTAACACACTTTGTTACCAACGGGAGCGAAGAATAACCAAAGTATTAACATAACGCGGGTGAAACTGCAGGGACAGCTAGTTTAGTATTTAAATTATCTACAAGTTATTTGAAGAATGCTCATTACCTATAATTTTGATTGATTAAAGGGTCGCCTAATAGGCACTGGTTGTAGTTTAATGTGAACTCTTTGATCTTACATCATTTGCTACATAGTAATCGACTATAAAGTCTTTTACACGTTACGATTTCACAGAAAATTTGATTCAATTAGCTGACATTTTATTAATTTTCTAAAGAATCGAATGGTGTAAATGGATGGATTTACAACTAAATTCACCAAGACAGTTCAAATTATCGATATAAAGAGAATTTAGCCTAACACTGTTCATCAAGCAACCGATAAGAAAGCACCTTTCTGACAATGAGTCGGCCGCTTAAAACGTACCATGGTCTGAAACAAGATTTTTTCGACGAAATGGACTTTATCACCAACTTGGGAGTTAAATTTTTTATCTACCCTTTTAAAGGTCGATCCAATCTCATGATATACTGTTACTTTTTCACTTACGGCCTCTTGTGTCTCACATCAGCTCAGTTGCTCGTCACTTTGTGCCTAATTTGCATCAACAACTTTGACTGGTTCGAACTCATCAACGTCGCTCCTAACCTAGGAGTCTGCCTTATGATCCTGATCAAATATAGAAAAATAAATGTCAATAAGGAGTTGTACGACGAAATAGTCAAACACTTTCGTTATGGGCTCTGGGAGTCAATATCTGATACGTCAGAGCACAAGAAGATTTTGAATCGGTATACGGAGACCACAAGATTAATCATGAGGATTGAATTCTATTACACTTGTGCACTAACGGTGATTGTCGATTTATTCCCAAGAATCATAATGCTTTACAAGAACGATATCCTTGGAAAAGAAAAGCAGTATTTGTACCCATTTGATGGATGGTACCCTTTTGATAAGATACAGTGGTACTACGCTGCTTATATTTGGGAAAGTTTTATGACTACAATCGTTATTTTTATCTACGCCTTCGCAAATATGCTTCATTTTACTTTAACCCGTAATATTTGTATGGAATTGAAAGTTCTTGGAAGTACTATGGAAGGTCTCATTAGTAATGAAGATGTAGTTAAAATCAAGGAGCGGAGAGAGGTTGAACAAATTCATCGCAACGTTAAAAACAAATTAAAATTTGTTATTTGCCGGCATCAGTTTTTAGCCAAGTAAGGAAATCTCATTAATTGACTTTTACGAGGTGTTAAGTAAAAATACATGAAGCAGCTTGTCATTGCGTATAAGCCGAGATACATCAATTAGCAGGTTTTTTGGCTTGCTCTTCGACTATTGGCTAGCATAATAAAAAAAACTCTTTTACAGGATCACAATAAGGCTAGATGCTGTTTTGGGAGATGCAATGCTTCTTACTTATGTCTGTGGATCTGTATTTATATGTCTGACAGCATTTACAGCAACGGTAACGTTATAAACCTCATCTTTCTAAAATTACATATTAATAAGTTTAGAAACTCTAAGGCTGAGAAAAATACTGTACTACTGTATAGCACTTTTTTGACTAAGCCCTATTTTTTAGTCTCTTTTAAAATTAGTTGCAAGATAAAGACTGAACATTGCTTAGCCAGAGTGATTGCTAAGTAAGGTTTTTTATCTTATTCTAAGATCTCATACCTATGTCTTTTATTTTCTAGGTTATTGATGACCTGTACAAATCTATGCGATACTTTTTTTTCTGCTGTTCTTTGCTGGTGGATGTATTCTTCCAGTGCATAATAGGACAACTCCTCATTGATCACGTATGTTCCTTAAACCTAAAAGTTGATTAACAAAGCCTTCTGTTAAGCAATGTAACTGACACCGTCGCACAACTGAACTTTTTCAGACCCATTCAAAAGTGGAACAAAATTTGAACCAGAACTTATTAGAACAATGTGAAAATTGTTAGACGCATTTATTTTTTTGGCAAATATTGACAACTCCAGTTACAAAGCAGATCTTTTTGATTTTAGAATTTGATAATAGTAAATACCTATAAGTAAGTTGATTCGCTTTGATTTTCAAATTAGAAATACGATTATCCTTGAACCCTTTGTTTTAACTACTGCACTATAGACAAATTATATGTCAAGAAAAACAAATATTTCAAATTTAATAACCTTGGACCACAAATAAAAAAGTTAGGGCCCTGTGTGCGGTCAGATCATCAGCTAGGTACCTTTGAACCTTCTTTTGGAGCCAACTTCCCGTCTGGACACTCAATATTTTACACGGAACGACCAACCCGTCAGTCATTATGGCTTTGGCTACCAGTATCGACTGGCAGGTATCTACGAAGTTCAACAGCAACATGCTAGAAGTACTTTACATGCTTACCGATAAACAGGGGTTGTGGCTTCGCCAACTTTCAAACTGGCTGATACCTACTTAGAAATGTATTATAGTAAAACCCGATAATACTGAGAATCGATTGCTAGGTTGGGTCAACTTAGTCATTTAAACCAGTACCTAATGCTCAGTCAGTTGCACTTGAACTTGCATGACCGCATCTTTCCCCACAAACGCACCTGCGACCGATAGCGCACCTGTGGCCGCGAACGCACCCAGGTCCAACGCATCTGTGAGCGCGCTTGCAAGTTATCTTCACCAGTGGGCATTCCTCAAGCTCGTGCTAGCAAAGATAATACATTCACTAAAGCCTCAATGTTCTCTTTCAGAGCAAGAAGTTGGAAAAAGCTATTTACTTCGTTGACTGGGTTTATGCTGATTCAATAACGAAGAAAATGTTGCTCATTTTCTTGATGCGTTCACAAAAACCTTTTGAATTAAGTGCCAAAGGTTATGTGACTATGAATTTAGATACTTTTGGTAGGGTAAGTTTATTTATTGATTTATTAGTACATACTTTAAACTTATACTCGGTTTATTGGGTCTATGGTTACCGCTACGTTCTCGTTTATTAATGTGACGTTGTCTAGTTAATAATGTTACTAATGTTACTTGTAACGACCCGCCTGAAAATCTCGATTTTTACAAGTAAATTAAAAATAATGTTTTTTTCTTTAATTGTTGACTTTTATTTATGTTAATGTTACAGATCTGCTCGTTGTCCTACCAGTTCTTCAATTTGCTTCGCACCGTTTATACGGACTAATTTACACTACTGTTTTATAAAATCTTGGCTTTAGATCTAACTAAGAAAATAAGTAACGATTGTAAGTTCCTATTTATTTTTAAAACAATAAATAAATTACTGACTCAAAAGTACTTGCACTGAATCTTGTTGTTTAATTCATTTCTTTCATTTATTCAAAATAGCTCTATCAAAGTTAAATAGGTAACAAAAACAAAATCTGGACACCTACTCTAAAATACAATAGTCATATAAAACTAAGCATAATATGAATATTTGTGAGAAAATTTCAAATAACAACGGTGTGCATACGACGGTGAAAACGTAGAACATTGTACAGCCAATGGCTTGGTTTGAATATTGAAAACGGCTCTTCAACCTCGTAAAAGCAAGATGGCCACATTCATATCGAAAGATTTCGTGAAAAATAGGCATATTGAGACGATATTGTCTCACAGAGTCTCACTGCATATTATTTGCAGCCTATATTGAGTCGTTTATTACGGGAATAAAGGCTTAATGGGTTGATTTCGTTATCCATATGCAACTACATATGTATGTAATAGACAGCATTTATAAATGAAAATAGAAAATAGCTGTTCTTGTTTCTTTCCTTTTCATTTTTACCCGACTGCCGAAAGGAGGGTTATGTTTTTCGAGCGTATGTATGTATCTATGTCTTATTCTACGGCACGCTCTACAACCTAAACCGTTTAACGGATTTTGACTTAAGAGGTGTCATTGAATTCGTCTCAGTTGTGGGAATTATGGTACATTAATTTGAAAAAAAAAAGTACAAAAAATATAATTAAATAATCAAAAAACCCAACTGCAATTTCGGAAGGTAGTGGCAGTTAACAGTGAACAGAAACAAAGCCGAACTTCCGATATTGCAGTTGAGTTTTTGATTATTTAATTATATTTTTTTATTCTAAAAAAACTTTGTATCTATTTCACTAGGGATTTATCCTATATGTGGGTATCATCATAGGCTGAAGCGGGTGATTTATTGGCGAGAAGGCGAGCTGACGGTCAAAATAACTAACTAAACGGGCGTTAGTTCGTTTGGTCTTCGATTCACAATGGTGATCCATTATTGTTCTGTTTCCTACCTTGTAGAGACACTAGAAGCCCATGGTATAAGAGGCATCCCACTGGCACTGTTATCTGATTATCTGCATAATAGAACCCAATGCGTAAAAATAGGTGACAACATCAGTGATGAACTCCCAATTGCATTTGGGGTGCCTCAAGGCATAATACTTGGACCAACGCTCTTCCTCTGCTACATAAATGAGCTCTGCACTCTTAATATTAACAAATGCCGCATTTCCGCTTACGCAGATGATACCTCTGTTACCTTCTATGCTGATTCATGGAAGGAACTTTTTAGCTTTGCGCAGGAGGGTTTCAACAAGATCTGTCATTGGCTAACATCACACTACCTCACTTTAAATGATGACAAGACCAAATTTATTGTGTTCTTTATTCAAAATCGAAACTAATAATAATTAAGAGACTAACTGACTGCAAAACACATACTTATCACTAGGTATTTTTCCCGATAGACTTAAGATTGCTAGGGTTACTCCTATTCATAAATCCGGAAGTAGAACTGACCCGAGTAACTACAGACCGGTGTCAGTGTTACCAGTGATATCGAAGATATTCGAACGAGTACTATATAATCGCCTCATTAAATACCTTAATGACAAAAATTTCTTGATAGACCAACAGTATGGCTTTCGAGCTAAAGCAAACACCCTAACAGCAACAGTAGACTTTACAAAAATAAAAACCAATATTGATCAAAAAAATGTTGTTTTAGGGATTTTTATTGATCTAAAAAAAGCCTACGACACAGTCATCAAAAACTTATCCAGAAACTAAATAATATAGGTATCACAGGCAGCGCCCTCATCATATCTTCAGAATAGGCGGCAGGTAGTTAAATTAGACAATTTCACTAGTTCGATTCAAAACATTAAGTATGGCTGTCCCCAAGGCTCGGTTATTAGTTCACTACTTTTCCTAATATAAGTCAATAATATTAATAAAATAGGGCTGACAGGACACTTAACCCTATACGCAGATGACACAAGTCTATTTTATTTCAATAAATCAATCCATACAATTATAACAGACGCACAAAACGACCTCGATCTACTAAACAATTGGCTAAAATGTAATTTACTCACTATAAACGCCACTAAAACGTCCTATATGATAGTCTGTGCCAAAAACAAACCGTTACCGGATTTCACACCACTCACAATAGATAGGGAAGTTCTCAAACGATCAACATACGAAAAATATCTGGGATTACATGTAGACGACAAGCTCACCTGGAAATTTCACATCAATCATATCAAAACAAAATTAATGTCACTATTAGCAGCATTACGCAAAGTCTCAAAATGCATCCCAAAAAAAGTACGTAAAATAATATATAATTCTCTTGTAAAATCTCACCTTGAATATTTAGTTGAGCTTTGGGGGTCAGCGGCAAAAACCTACCTAGAACCACTTCAAAGAACGCAAAACAAAATTATAAAAACACTATATCATTATAATTACTTAACTCCAACCAAAACACTATATAAAAAAAACTAAACTACTTAACATAACCCATCTATACATACACAACACTTGCATCCTCATTAAAAAAATCATCACCAAATCCGTTCAGTCAAACATATTTACAACTACAAATGAAAAATATATCGTACAACGTTAGAAATAAAAGCAAATTCCAGTTAAAACCAGTTCTCGCCCGCACTAATTATGGCAAAAAAACGATATTATGTGAAGGAGCACAGCTGTTCAATAGTTTACCGGAGGACTTAAAAAGATGTGACAATATAAATACATTCAAGCGTAGATTGAAACAATATATCACAACATTTGAAACAACATAGGTAGATTCTAATGCCAATAATATACTAACACTAGCTGTCCCCTACGTTTACCCGAGTTATATCATTGATTAGTATATTTTGAGTACCTAATGTTGAACAACATGTGCTATTCAGATACATTAGCAAAATTATTGTAAAGTTTTATCAAAATCCGTTTAGTATTCATTTTTTATTTATTTATTTTTTTTACGTGAAAGAGTAACAAACCTCCATAAGTACGGTCGGCAAGGTTAGTTGGTGTGCGGGTCCGTCTGGTGTATGTAAATTAAAATTATAGTAAAAATACCTACATAGTTCTCTAAATTAATTTAAATTTCATTTCAATACGTCCATCAATGTTTAGAATAACTTATATTATATCTGGCGGACCTGTCTGTGTACTGATTGGCTTTGCTAACTGTACATACAAACCTTCACAATTTAATGTTTCCGACACCTTAGAGGTAATATTATTAATATTAAGTAATAAACATAAGTATCTCATTGTAAGCGAACTGTTAGTTTTAAGTTCATAAGAGAAATAAAGTTCTTTACACCGAAGAGAAATAGCTGACCTTACTTTATAACATATATGCCCCACAAATGTAATTTTCCTCCTATCCCAAGCTGTACATGTCCCAAAATTATACCCACTAAATGTCTTAAATATCTCGGAATCGAAATTGATGCTAATTTAAATTTTGAAAACCACATACATGCGATATCCAACAGAATCCGAAAATTAACATAATTATATTTTTAAAGCTCTGCGTGACGTAGCAGACAAACAGACAATAAAGTTGGTATACCCTCGTATACCAATCTTGGCGCAATCAATTATATCTTATTGCATCACCACCTGGGGAGGAGCATGCAAAACAAAAATTATAACCCTGGAAAGAGCGCAAGAATGATTCTCAAAGTTAGCCTATCAAAACCTCGGCTATTCCCTACTTCTAATCTTTACGAAGAAGCGCAAGTCCTCACTGTGCGCCAGCTTTATATAATGCAATCCATACTTCACAAACTGAGTGACTTACCAGAGGACAGAAGGAGACACATAGCTCAGACTAGAAGAAAGCACGCGGTATGTGAGACGGCTGCTGTGAACACCTCATTTGCACAAAGATTTTTTCCATTCCGAGGAGCTATGTTGCTAAACAAAGTAAATAAAAAAGTTCCCTTCTCCAATACTTCTAAAAAAGAAAGCAAAAATATAATTTATAAATGGTTACAGACTCTTAATTACTCCGAAACAGAAAAAATCTTAGAGGTACAAAAATAAACTGACATGCTTATTGCATTATTATATTGATATAATTTATTATATACATTTATTATACTAAACTTTACATATAATTTACATTTACGTATTGTATACATCACTTACTTACCTGTTATATAGAACTATTGTATGTACACTTACCAAAATTTTACCCATTATTATGCACCACAAAACTAAATAAATGCGTACCACGTTTAACAAAACTACCCACCACACACACCCACCCTTATACCCAACACACACACATACACACACTCTCACACACACACACACACACATACACACACACACACACACGCACACCCACCCACACCCATTACCACACCTCATTCCATAAGAATCATGCACTTACAAATATTGCACTATCATTAAACAAACTTGCTTCCCGTTTTATTCAATCATTCACACATTTACCGTCTTTCACATGTTGACAATTCATACAATGTTATGAAATGGGGGGCCTGGAGATCTATAGTACAGGCCTCGGCTTAGTTTAGACTCCAGAATCTCCCACAAATTACTAATTTCCGACAACTTGTCTTGTCAACTTTATACTTTGATGTAATTTGTGGAGATAAAATAAACAGTTTTTTTTTTTATTGTAAGAAACAGACAACTCTTATTGTTAGCGAAGTTATATCGTGCTCCCAAACGGAGTTACTTTGTTACTTGGGGTTTTAATTAGGTACACCAGAAAAAGAACAAAAAAAGACTGATTGATCCACTGATGATTTTTATACCGCCTAGTTAGAATTTCAGAAACATACACAAAAAAAAAGAAAAACTGTGACAGTCAATCCGGTTAGGCTGGAAGCCGACCCCAAACACAGTTGGGAAAAGGCTAGGGCGAAGATGACACAAAAAAAAGAAGAAGCAATTTCGTAGTTTTTACGTCTGCAGACTATTAGCTGCTCCATTGACGGCCTTTGCCTCGCGAGTTTGTTGACGTACCCGGTGGTTTTGCCCGCAAATGCATTACCGCTTTAAAGTCGTTCCAAACTCAGATTGGAAAACTAGTATCCTCAGTTGTAATTCACGTTACGTGGTGAGATTGAAATCGCCATATTTCCTCTTCAAGACTCGGTTGGACCCATACTTCTTGTGATGTTTGTAGAGTCTCTGGAAGGTCCCGGTGAGTCAGTACCATATACCGCATGGTACACAACGAGCCTGCTATCGGAATGCCCCAGGGAGTCTGGGTGACGATTGCACATTACACATTAATGACACATGATGCTCCAGTCAGTCAAAATGGTGCAACTATGCCTGGATGCTGATCCAATCGGAAGGTATAGGATACCCTATACCTTCTTTCCTTTGCTACAGGCTAAAATGCAGTGCGATGTGTCAAAGTTGCCTGATGTGACTGAGAGGAATAACCAGGTGTGGTTATACTTTCGTTGAAGCCGTGGACTCTGGTTAGCTGTGTGGCTCGCTGTTCGTGAACTTGAATTTTATAGATTTTATTTTTTTATAGATTAAGTCCAAGAAGGCTGCGCTGACGCTCATGCTTGGTGTGTTGTCTAATGGTGAGAAACAAGATGAAAAGTTCCTCATCTTCTCTTAAAAATAGAGGATTGACTGACCAGATATGTTCTGTCTACTGCCCAACGGTTGCTGTCAGAATTTATACGTATGTTAACGCAACTTCAAGCTCTGATAGCGCGATGCAGGGTTCAGATGCCTAGAATGATGTCGCCATATAAGCATGACGATATCAAACGCGAAAATGTATTTCACCATGATTTATATACATTACAGTAAAAACTGTTATCTAATATAGATCACGATAACAATAAATAAAGTGAAATAATTAATACAAATAAAACTTTTATTTAATTCATTACTCACGAATTTTTTATGAAGCATTTTTATTGTTTTTCTCTTCCTTAAAAACCTGGCCAATGTTTGTTTTCGCTAGTTCAGTTGTCGTTGGAAGATGGGTAATAAACACTGGGCTTTAGTGATATTATTCATATTGCCCTTGGGCTTGCTAGCTATAGAAGAGGGGGGTAAGTACGCCAATATTATTTCATCCTAATTTCTGATTTACCTATAAACATTCATTGTAATATGTCTAATTCTCCCGTCCAAATTTCGTTAAAGTTGGTCTATCTAAAATGAAACCAGCAAAATACGCAAAAGAAGTTATTGTGCACACTACACTGTGTGCACTATAACAACTCCTGTGTATTATTCTGCTAATGTCCACTCTCTCTAGCTTTGACCTCATGTCCCGATAGTATGGGCTTCCACCGGCACACTTGTGTTGCCCAATTTGTCCTTAAGCCTGTCATAATGTATGTTGTCAAAAATTTTATGATGATCCAAGAAACGCCTTACTTTTAGAAGCGCGTAACTTTTATAACGTCATTGGCCGTTCTGTCAACTCCTTTCTCTCGATAACGAACACAGCATGACATGACATACGTTCTCCATTGTTCTGAGACAGAAACACGCCTTCGGCTAGCGCTGAAAACCAGCGCCGTGGACTCGTACCTGTGTACGGGCTAGGCATTATGCTGAGCGCTAGCCCTTTCGTGCAATAGTTTGTAATATTTTATTTAGTAAGTTCTTCCACTGTAAAACTACTGTAAAACTACTGTAACGCTAGCACGAATAAACTGTTTTTCTTTCTTCTTCTTTCTTTACTAAAGTCATATCAATTTCAGTTTATTTAAAACTAACTTTCGCCCCTTTGGAGGTGAATATGTTGAAAATTCTTTTTAGTGCTGTTTGCGAAATTCAGTTTCTATAATTAAGGTCCTTCGTTGATTTCTCAGCCTGTCAATCAGCTTTTCCTTTTATACACCGTGACTGGCGCAGGCCATTAAGTATTCGATTCTCTCTTAAAAAAAACAATACCTTAATTTATGACTAATTATTTCATAAAATAAATCAATTGTTGACACGCGCACTCTACTATCAGAAGAAAGTGATCCAAAACAACCGCAAGCGCTAGATATATTGAAATAACCAGTCGTTTTTTTATCATTTTAGAAGATGAAGGCTATGATGCAGTGTCTCTGGCCATCGCCGAAGCAGGTAAAATCCTTAATTTACGAATTTTTCATCAAATTTTAATATTATCATATGTCAATGAAAAAAATCATGAGCTGATTTTTTTAAAGTATTTTGGCTTGCTAACCCACATTTTATAGGCAGTATACTAACCACAAAATTCTCATTTTGTTTATCTACACTAACAGCAATTTAACTGAAACCACGCAATGGCTCTTAAAATTTAATGGAATTTAGTTGACAATTCTTCCTTGATTTAGGTTCTGCTGCAATCAAAACTATAATATTGTATTTGCTTAGCAATTTATTTATTACTACTGTTTTCATTTCACTTACTATGTTACTCTATTACTTGTATCGTTACATCGATACAGGTAATTAATACAAAATAATTATATATTTTTTAATTCAGCATCTTCCGGGGATGGAGGTGACAGCATGGCTACTGCTCAATCCTTAGCTGGTAAATAATTCAAATATTTATTTTAATTTCATAGCTCGTTTATAAAGATAGAATTTTGCACGATCAGTTTGACCCTTTTTTGACGTCACATTGAGCTGATATAATTTGTGTATTGATACAGTTCTAATGAGAATGCATTTTTGTGAAATATGTATAGGCATGACTTTATCCTACAAAAATAAATTGACGTTCTTCTTCCCTTCTTCAACAATCTTTTTTCTTGCTTCTTTTTTCTTCTTTCTTTTAGAAAAAGATTCGATTAACTCAGTAGTACATTTAAAAATACAATATCAATGATAAGTTTGCAAATAATAATTTAATTAAATCAACAATATTTTTATATAAGTTCACTCGAGACTGTATAATTAGTAATAGGATAGGTCTAAAAAATCTAAATTCATTCTTTTATGTTATAGAATCCGATGGAGAAGAAGGCAGTTCACAGGCCATCTCATCTGCAACAAGTAGTAAGAATAGTTTACATATCATATCATATCAGCTGTTGCTCGCGACTTTATACGGCTAGAAGATAAGAGCCTAAAACGTTTATCCATTGTACCTCGACAAAACTGTGGCTTTCTATCAGAGAAAGAATATTTGTGGACGGGCCGTTACTTCTAAATAACTACCTCCTAGAAACCAAAGCAAACGGAATACCAAAGTTTACGTGTTTAGTTACGTGAGTTAGAATGTACGTTATTTAGAAGTATGTGACGTAGAATGTTCAACATACTGATGTACGGAATCTCGAAAGTTCATTATAACAACTTTATCTCTATTCAAACCCACAACCTCTTGCATGAGAGGCAGGCGCCTTAACCACTATTCCATCATGACTATGACACGTGACTTTTTCAATGAATATGTTCTTTCTAAAGTTTATTCAATCCGCCTTGCGCAAGCGTGGTGATCACTGCTCTTGATTTCTCTGTATGAGAAGAGGCCTTTGGCCTGCAGTTGGACAGTAATTGGCTGGTATTATTATTATATTTAATCAGGTCCGTGGTGGGTTCATCGATTCCGGCTCTCTACCCCTCGATGAAAATCTGTATGATTTCAACCAGGTTCAAAAAAGGGACGGGGTTTTTAAATCAACGTGTTGTTTTTTCTATTTGAGTTTTTTACCTAATGGACCAAAAGCCACCTCTTGCCGTGGACCTGGACCCTCCATGACACCATATTAATATACTAAGTCACAAGCATAAAATCTGAAGGAGTCTATAGACTTACGAAATGAAACATGAGTTGAAAGAATTTGCTGTCCAAATCGACCGTCTGTACGTACCGTCCGTCCGTACTCATAGTGTGCAGGGCCCGCGAGTCGTCACACAATGGAAATTCCGTGACGGCTCGTTTTGTTCCACGCGCGTCTCATAGAGCAGTCAGCACTTGAAGAAGCCCTCTAGGGCCTATGCCTGCCGGGGTTGCGGAATAGTTCTAATCGTTACCGCGGCCCCGGAACATAAAGGGCAACGGAAGGAACATGGGTGGGTTTTAGTCAGTAAAAGTCTGACACGCCCTCCCACCCCTCTCAGGGCGGGAGAAGTCATTTGATTTCTCACAAAAAAAAAGAAATGGGAATTCTGTTATATTACATTTCGTTAGTCCAGACGTGTATTAAGACAAATAAAAAATGTCATGTTTTATTGCAGGTGGAAAAGGCAAAAGCTCAGCAACATCAATAGCGAGTTCAGGTAGAAATTAATTGTAATAATCAGTTTTATTGAAGACATATAAGAAATTGCAAAAGACTTCTTTAAACTCTTTCTGGTTCTTAATGATTTTTTTTTCTATTGGTTCTTTTAAGAAATAAAATGCTGTTATTTGAAGAAGTGTAGTAAATTTAAATATAAATTGAACTAATCAGTATTTCAAATATTAAAAATACTTTAGTATATTTCGTAGTTTTTGAGTTTTCAAATGCGCATTATTCGAATTAATGTATATTTTAATTTTGCTTATTTTTAATCTTAACTTCCCCTCATCGTAAAAGTAGGAATAAATCAAGCTATTTACGATTTGCTCATTGAAAAAAAGACATTTGATATAAATATATATTTAAAATTGGTTAAATAGCAGCTTAAAAAATGTGAAGAATCGAATTACTTATACATTTTTCTTTTTTACAGGAATGTTCTACGACCCCTTCGATGACGGTACATGAACCACCAATGTTTATTTTTCGATAGAATAATAAGTGATTTTACCCAGATAACCTTTTATTGTTTCTATGTTTATTTCTCTATGATATCTGATAACTTAACGTCGTTAAACTCTTCACAGAATCTCCGTTCATGCCTAGAAGAAGATCCAGTGCTACAGGTGACTATTACTTAATTTACATAATTTATTTATTGCAGATTTAATTACTAACTATATTGCAATATTGTAAGACAAAAAGATTGTATGGCAGAGAGTTCTGTCTCAGTCCTGTGTGTCTGAGTCCTGTCGAAGTAAAGTCTTGTCGGCGTAGTGACTGTCTGCGTTGAGTCGTACAATCGAAGTCTATATTTTTTCAATCCCATTTATTTTTCTCTCTCTTCTCAGCCATTTCATCTGCCAGTAGTGAAGGTGACGATTCTACATCTCAAGCAGGTAAGACGAAAAAAAAACAACGCTTCGTATTGACTGACTTTTTATGTGGTGAAAAGAGGATTCTGAAACGATTCACCCACAGTCGATTATTCCATGAACGGTTAGGCAACAGAATCTTTTAACCATTAACTTTTCACCCAAAGAACGTTTGGCCCATGAACTGCTCGCCAACAGAACGATTCGTCGGTGAATGTTTAGACAACAGAATCTTTTGACAGAGAACGTTTCGCCCATGAACTTTTTCCTATACAGCTGCCACCCTCAACTATTGTTACCGGGTGAAACTGGTTGCAATCTGGACTTTAGGGCACCCCGACTCGGATAGGTTAGGTTAGAACTGGTTATTGGTTACTTCTTTATAAACTGGTTATCCATACTAATATGTATTATAAATGGGAAAGTGTGTCTGTCTGTATGTTTGTCTTTCTTTCACGGCAAAACGGAGCGACGAATTGAAGTGATTTTTTAAGTGGAGATATTTAAAGTGATGGAGAGTAGCATAGGCTACTTTCTGTCTCTTTCTAACGCGAGCGAAGCCGCGAGCAAAAGCTAGTTTCTTTATAAACCACCCAGGAGTAGGGCTCCGTCGACCCCGCCCACCCTCGGCCATGCATAACCTCCTCAGTTAAGCGCTACGCTTATACTCTTAGCATGTTAGCAAAAAGTTCATGGGCGAAACGTTCTCTGTCAAAAGATTCTGTTGTCTAAACATTCACTGACGAATCATTCTGTTGGCGAACAGTTCATGGGCCAAACGTTCTTTGGGTGAAAAGTTAATGGTTAAAAGATTCTGTTGCCTAACCGTTCATGGAACAATCAACTGTGGGTGAATCGTTTCAGAATCTGAAAAGAGACAGTATAAGTATACGACTTTTATCATCGTGTCAAGTTTTTTTGTAAATTAAACAATCGACTACATCACGAAATATCGAAGTTTAAAATGTCAATGTACTTTATTCATAAAGTTCAAAACTACGAATTACGTGAGTTTCAAATTACGTTATAGCGAAGTACTTGACCTAAGGTGGCCATTGAAGGTCATTTTTCATGTCAGTCTAGTCGTAAAACTGTAGCTTCCAAATGGTGACCAACCAACTCTGGCATGGCGATTCGACCACCTTTAGAATATTATACAGGCAATTAGCATCACTTTTCTGACTAACCGACCGACTCTTTGACAATTCATAAGTACTTGTAAATTGTCTAAGTGAAATAAACGCATTTTTTTTATTTTGAATTTACCATTCCGTTGTATTCCGATGATTTCACTATCGATACCCATCATATCTTTATTTAAGGTGGCAATTATTTTTATAAAATTAAGTTATTAAAAATTTATGTTAGAGAATGCGTTTTTGGTCTTTATGTTTTGTTTGATTAAAACTTAAGATGAAAATAAAGTTAAAATGACAATATTACCAATAAGGGAAATATTTACATTTTCACTTTATTTTTAAATAATGAATGTTCAAATAGGAACCGCATATATACCTGTTTTTCTCAAGCAGTAAAGATGGCTAAATATGAATATTACAATTTCATATAAGTGAAATTATTTTAAATATAAAAAAATGGTAAAGAGTATACAGATCCCCATTTACTTTTTTTCAGTGGCATATGCTAGTAGTAGTACCAGATCTAAAAAACCGAAGAATTGCGAAGAAAAAAATCCCAAACCCCAGCCTGAAGAAGAACCAGAACCGGAACCCGAGCCTAAACCTAAACCTAAACCCAAACCAAAACCCAAACCAAAACCCACGCCAGAACCCAAACCCAAACCAGAACCTAAACCAGAACCGAAACCTAAACCGAAACCCAAACCAGAGCCGAAACCTAAACCAAAACCCAAGCCAGAACCGAAACCCAAACCAGAACCTAAACCAGAACCCAAACCAGAACCGAAACCTAAACCGAAACCCAAACCAGAGCCGAAACCTAAACCAGATCCCAAGCCAGAACCGAAACCCAAACCAGAACCTAAATCAGAGCCGAAACCTAAACCAGAACCGAAACCTAAACCGGAACCTCAACCAGAACCAAAACCTAAACCAGAGCCAAAACCTAAACCAGAACCCAAGCCAGAACCGAAACCAAAACCCAAACCTACACCTGAACCAGAACCGGATCCAGTAAAAACTACTGTCACCACTATTAGTGGCTCTCAAAGTGGTGCGTATAAACTTGACCATCTTTTTGTTTAACACCAGTTCATTACCTAATACTGACAGGGGGTAACCAGCAATTTGTTTGCCACTGACACTTATACACTCGCTTGTTGAGATTAACATGCGCTTAGCACAGTCAGTTTCTGAATATATGTCATTTTTTAGGGTTCCGTACCTCAAAAGGTAAAAACGGAACCCTTATAGGATCACTTTGTTGTCCGTCTGTCCGTCCGTCCGGCTGTCAAGACCCTTTTTCTCAGAAACGCGTCGAGATATCAAGCTGAAATTAATATCACATACTCGAGTCTGCTATCCCTTAAAGCAGTGAAAAAATCAAGTTTTTAAATCAACGCAATAAAAAGATACGGCGGTTTATATTGCAAATTTGGACATTTGCAAGGAAATCAAAACCTATAGGGTACTTCCCATTGACCTAGAATCATGAAATTTGGCAAAAAGCAAGGTCATGTAGCACAAGTAAAGGGAAAACTCCGAAAACCGTAAATTTGTAGTTAGTTCACACCAGACGTCCGTCTGTCCGTCTGTCTGTCAAGAACCTTTTTCTCATAAACGCGTCGAGATATCAAGCTGAAATTAATATCACATACTTAGATCTGCTATCTCTCACAGCAGTGAAAAAACCAAGTTTCTTAATCAATGCAATAAAAAAATACGGCGGTTTATATTGCATATTTAGATATTTTCAAGAGAATCAAAACTCAAAACCTATAGGGTACTTCCCATTGACCTAGAATCATGAAATTTGGCAAAAGGCAAGGTCATGTAGCACAAGTAAAGGGAAAACTCCGAAAACCGTAAATTTGTAGTTAGTTGACATCAGGCGTCCGTCTGTCCGTCTGTCTGTCAAGAACCTTTTTCTCAGAAACGCGTCGAGATATCAAGCTGAAATTAATATCACATACTCAGGTCTGCTATCTCTCAAAGCAGTGAAAAAATCAAGTTTCTAAATCAACGCAATAAAAAGATACGGCGGTTTATATTGCATATTTAGACATTTTCAACGGAATCAAAACTCAAAACCTATAGGGTACTTCCCATTGACCTAGAATCGTGAAATTTGGCAAGAAGCAAGGTCATGTAGCACAAGTAAAGAGAAAACTCCGAAAACCGTAAATTTGTAGTTATTTCACTAAAAAACAAATTAACGGAACCCTCGTTGCGCGAGTAGAACTCGCACTTGACCGGTTTTTTTTCATCCGCAGTCTTATAATTCAGCGCTTTCAGTAAAATCGAGAGCTTGTCAGTTTCGCTTGCAGTTCAACTAAAAGTGTCATAAGGGCGTACAACTTTTGTAGAGACGTTCTAAATAATGAATGTGATTATTTATCAACTATATTATTAAATGGTGCAAACTCCACTATCGACTGTCACAGCTACAGACGCTGTACATAAACTGCCCCTGATTTTACAGTAACTTCTTGAGGTCAAGCACGTCGTGTAGCCGTTAAAATGCAAATTCAGAAATTCTGCTGGTTACTCTGCTAATAATTAGTGCCGCTATAATAAATTGGTAATGTCACAAAATAAACTACAACGCCAAACATTTTAAAATATATATTTTCTAGATGCAAGCTCGAAACCCGGAGGAAAAGCAGAGACATCTGGTTCAAGTGAAGGTATATTTCTCTTAGTTTTACCTTCCTGTCGATTACATGGTTCTTTAGAAGTCTATAAATAATAATATCTCATCTCAACTTTAATAAATAATGAAATTATTTGGTTACAGCAACCGGCGAAGCAAACAGCGGAGAAGAATCAGGAAAATCAGAGTCTCAGACCGCAGGTACAGTTTCATTAAAAAACAAAAACAGTTTTTTAACGTATTTACTTTTAAACATTTCAAATTTCTAAAGTGAAGTGAGATATAAAGTCGTCAGTTTCCTCCCTGTTTAGTTTAGTGAGTCACCACTTGGTCTTTACAAACTACATCAGTTTTTTTGTTAAGGATATTTTCTTTTTTAACAGCATCGACCAAAGGCGACGGTGCAGCCAGCTCTACAGCTATCTCACTAACTGAAGGTAATAATTACTTATTATCTAACAAATAAACGCTGAATAAAATTTCGCTATGAAAAATGCAACCGCAATCTTTCTAATCAATTGTAGCTGTTGTAATTAATAGAAAGTCCCCCCTCATTGCCTTCTTTGATTAACTACTATCTCGAACTACCGTACGTACTAGTGTAGTAGTACTTTGCATCTGTGGTTGCAATTACTTACAGACTACTTTTGTATGAACAAGTTTGGTTATTTAAGTTCTTGGATAAATTTCCTACAATTTAAGATAATAGAATTTTATAATCTATGCTCGTACGTTTTTCTTTTTGGGGTAGTAGTAAAATTTCCACCACTTTTTCCGCCGTTTCTTGCGTAATGGTTGAGGGGTTAATGTTTAATTTCTTTTTAATATCCAAAAATCAAGTTATTGTTTAAACTATGCCTAAAGTACAACGCAAGTATTTTTTTTAATCATATTTACTTACAGTAACTAAAGAACAAAAGCCAGCACCTAAACCAGAACCAAAACCTAAACCAGAACCCAAACCAGAACCTGAACCAATACCCGAACCAGAACCAGAACCAGAACCCAAACCAAAACCCGAACCAGAACCGAAACCAGAACCCGAACCAAAACCCGAACCAGAACCCAAACCAAATCCCGAACCAGAACCTGAACCAATACCCGAACCAGAACCCAAACCAAATCCCGGACCAGAACCCGAACCAACACCCGAACCAGAACCCAAACCAGAACCCAAACCCGAACCAGAACCCAAACCAGAGCCCAAACCAAATCCCGAACCAGAACCCGAACCCAAACCATGTCCAAAACCTAATCCAGAGCCCGTACCCGAACCGGAACCCAAACCAGAACCCGAACCAGAACCTAAACCAGAACCGGAACCAGAACCCAAACCAGAACCCGAACCCGAACCCAAACCAGAACCCGAACCAGAACCTAAACCAAAACCCGAACCAGAACCCCAACCAGAACCGGAACCAGTTCAAACGACTGTCACCACTATTAGTGGCTCTCAAAGTGGTATGTATGGAACTGACCAATGTGTACATATTTTTTTTGTATAATACCAGTTCATTACCTAATGCAAAGTCACTGCTATTGTTAAAGTTAACATGCGCTTCGCCCAGTCGGTTTCTGAATACCGAAATGAAATTAATTCATGCATAAAAGAAATGTTATGTTCATAGCATTAGGTGTCTTATAATTCAGCATGTTATAATATTTTCTAGGCGCAAGCTCGGGACCCGATGGAGAAGCAAAGACATCAGGTTCAACTGAAGGTATATTTCTTTTGACTTTCCCTCCCTGCGTTTCGATCAGATAGTTTCTTAAAATATTACGACAGTTTGCTTAGACGATAAAATAAATAAATTGAGACAGACTCAATCTAACTTCAACATACCTCAGAAATATCGCATTCTTAAACGTACTAACATTTTGTCGAAATAAAGACGTTTCAGAGTTCAATATTATTATTGTCGAAGTAAAATCATGTCGTAGCACGATTAAACTTTCAAACACGCGTGATTCGAGACATAATAGAAAGGCAATAGCAGCCCGACATCCGGCTGTCAGTAGTTTAAAAGTGAATCAAAATTCAGTTTGGTAGACTCAATCGTGTCCCCAATCCTATGCAGCTCACTTTTGATTACATGATTTGGTTACAGCAACCGGCGAAGCGAACAGCGGAAACGAATCAGGACAAACAAAGTCGCAGACCGCAGGTACATATTAAAATAAAATCAAACTTCTTATAAGAAAATGCATTCAAACATCATCTCTAAAGATAATTATAATTATTTCAATAAAGAAGTACAACATAAGCATGACAGGCTCACTCATCTTACTCACATACGCACAATCACGGCGTGTTCCCTAGGATATCAGATTTGTATTTTTACCCTAATTAATTATTAGTATTGCTACGTTACAATGATATATTTTTTTGTATGTGTAATGCAACCTTTTTTTTTGTTTGAGTGATTACTTAATCTTCTCAACTACATTTTCCTTATGTTAAGCATCTTTACTGTTTTAACAGCATCAACCGAAGGTGAAGGCGCAGCGGAATCTACAGCTATCTCAGGAACTCAAGGTAACAATTACTTATTACCTTACAAATAAACGCTGAATAATATTTCGCAATGAATAAAGCAACCGCAATCTTTGCACTTTCGTTAAAAAAACTTAACAAATTGTAACTGTTGAAATTAATAGATAGTCTCAAGTTATCGTAAAAGTACTTTGCATCTGTGGTTTCATTATTCTTATTAATTTCATTATTCCTATTAAGATGCTTCTTGGGCATTAAACAGAAATAAAGAATAATGAATGTTATGTTTTTAATTATGTCTATAAGGCTGAAGTAATTATTTATCATATTTATTTACAGTAACTGAAGAACAAAAACCAGCACCTAAACCCGAACCAAAACCTAAACCAGAGCCCGAACCAGAACCAGAACCAATACCCGAACCAGAACCCAAACCAGAACCAGAACCAGAACCCAAACCAAATCCCGAACCAGAACCTAAACCAATACCCGAACCAGAACCCAAACCAGAACCCAAACCCGAACCAGAACCCAAACCAGAACCCAAACCCACACCAGAACCCAAACCAAATCCCGAACCAGAACCCGAACCCAAACCATGTCCAAAACCTAATCCAGAGCCCGTACCCCAACCGGAACCGAAACCAGATCCCGAACCAGAACCTAAACCAGAACCTGAACCAGAACCTAAACCAGAACCCGAACCGGAACCTAAACCCGAACCAGAACCTAAACCAGAACCCGAACCAGAACCCAAACCAGAACCCGAACCCGAACCCAAACCAGAACCCGAACCAGAACCTAAACCAAAACCCGAACCAGAACCCCAACCAGAACCGGAACCAGTTCAAACGACTGTCACCACTATTAGTGGCTCTCAAAGTGGTATGTATGAAACTGACCAATGTGTACATATTTTTTTGTATAATACCAGTTCATTACCTAATGCAAAATCACTGCTATTGTTAAAGTTAACATGCGCTTCGCCCAGTCGGTTTCTAAATACCGAAATGAAATTAATTCATGCATATAAGAAATGTTATGTTCATAGCATTAGATGTCTTATAATTCAGCATGTTATAATATTTTCTAGGCGCAAGCTCGGGACCCGATGGAGAAGCAAAGACATCAGGTTCAACTGAAGGTATATTTCTTTTGACTTTCAATATTATTATTGTCGAAGTAAAATCATGTCGTAGCACGATTAAACTTTCAAACACGCGTGATTCGAGACATAATAGAAAGGCAATAGCAGCCCGACATCCGGCTGTCAGTAGTTTAAAAGTGAATCAAAATTCAGTTTGGTAGACTCAATCGTGTCCCCAATCCTATGCAGCTCTTTTTTGATTAAATGATTTGGTTACAGCAACCGGTGAAGCGAACAGCGGAAACGAATCAGGACAAACAAAGTCGCAGACCGCAGGTACAGATTAAAATAAAATCAAACTTCTTATAAGAAAATGCATTCAAACATCATCTCTAAAGATAATTATAATTATTTCAATAGAGAAGTACAACATAAGCATGACAGGCTCTCTCATCTTACTCACATACGCACAATCACGGCGTGTTCCCTAGGATATCAGACTTGTATTTTTACCCTAATTAATTATTAGTATTGCTACGTTGCTGTTACACATTGTCGCTGGACACTTTTCTCTCGCTAGGAAACAGGCGCTGACAGCTGCACCAGTTTTTTACTTTTGCAGTTCGCATCGTTAATATATGTTTACTTTTTGTTTACTTATGTATCTGTTCCTGTTTCTTTTTTTTTTCTTTTTTTTTAACTTTACAGTTTCAATGATATATTTTTTTGTATGTGTAATGCAACCTTATTTTTGTTTGAGTGATTACTTAATCTTCTCAACTACATTTTCCTTATGTTAAGCATCTTTACTGTTTTAACAGCATCAACCGAAGGTGAAGGCGCAGCGGAATCAACAGCTATCTCAGGAACTCAAGGTAACAATTACTTATTACCTAACAAATAAACGCTGAATAGAATTTCGCAATGAATAAAGCAACTGCAATCTTTGCACTTTCGTTAAAAAAACTTAACAAATTGTAACTGTTGAAATTAATAGACAGTCTCAAGTTATCGTAAAAGTACTTTGCATCTGTGGTTTCATTATTCTTTATTTCTGTTTAATGCCCAAGAAGCAAGTTTTGTTTTTAATTATGTCTATAAAGCTGAAGTAATTATTTATCATATTTATTTACAGTAACTGAAGAACAAAAACCAGCACCTAAACCCGAACCAAAACCTAAACCAGAGCCCGAACCAGAACCTGAACCAATACCCGAACCAGAACCAGAACCCAAACCAAATCCCGAACCAGAACCCGAACCAATACCCGAACCAGAACCCAAACCAGAACCCAAACCCGAACCAGAACCCAAACCAGAACCCAAACCCACACCAGAACCCAAACCAAATCCCGAACCAGAACCCGAACCCAAACCATGTCCAAAACCTAATCCAGAGCCCGTACCCGAACCGGAACCCAAACCAGAACCCGAACCAGAACCTAAACCAGAACCTGAACCAGAACCTAAACCAGAACCCGAACCGGAACTTAAACCAGAACCCGAACCGGAACCCAAACCAGAACCAGAACCGGAACCCAAACCAGAACCCGAACCGGAACCCAAACCAGAACCCGAACCGGAACCCAAACCAGAACCCGAACCGGAACCTAAACCAGAACCCGAACCGGAACCTAAACCCGAACCTGAACCAGAACCTAAACCAAAACCCGAACCAGAACCCCAACCAGAACCGGAACCAGTTCAAACGACTGTCACCACTATTAGTGGCTCTCAAAGTGGTATGTATGGAACTGACCAATGTGTACATATTTTTTTTTTGTATAATACCAGTTCATTACCTAATGCAAAGTCACTGCTATTGTTAAAGTTAACATGCGCTTCGCCCAGTCGGTTTCTAAATACCGAAATGAAATTAATTCATGCATAAAGAAATGTTATGTTCATAGCATTAGGTGTCTTATAATTCAGCATGTTATAATATTTTCTAGGCGCAAGCTCGGGACCCGATGGAGAAGCAAAAACATCAGGTTCAACTGAAGGTATATTTCTTTTGACTTTCCCTTCCTGCGTTTCGATCAGATAGTTTCTTAAGATGAACACCTTGAAGACTAAGATCTTAACCAACATGCCAAATATCGCGGACTATCAGTTGCCCGTAGAGACCGTAACTGACTATATCTACCTAGGCCATAAGATCCCCCTGGATATGCAAAACCAGACAGCAGAAGTCGACCGACGTATAACCCAGGCATGGGCAGCTTTTGGAGCCAATAGTCAGATTCTGCGAGGAAAAGTACAGAAAAAGTACAAAATCAAAGTCTTCGAGCAGTGCGTCATGCCTGTCTTCACTTACGGGGCCGAGACTATAACATTCACCAAAAAGTCTGCAGAAAAGTTTCGGATAGCGCAAAGAGGGATGGAAAGAGCGATGCTCAAAATCAGTCTACGGGACCATAAAACCAATGAGTGGATCAGAAACAAAACAAGACTCAAGGATGTTATATCTATCATTGCCGAGAAAAAGTGGAGATGGGCAGGACACATTGCGCGCATGGAACCCAGTCGGTGGACTAGACGTCTGATAGAATGGAGACCGCGCTCAAACACCAGACCGCCCGGACGTCCACCAATGCGTTGGGTGGATGACATCAGAGGACACGCAGGCCAGGATTGGATGCAGAGGGCACAAGACCGCCGGAAGTGGAAGGATATGGAAGAGGCCTACGTTCAGCAATGGACAAACATAGGCTGAAGAAGAAGAAGAAGAGTTTCTTAAAATATTACGACAGTTTGCTTAGACGATAAAATAAATAAATTGAGACAGACTCAATCTAACTTCAACATACCTTTTTTTTTTTTTTTGGTGAGTGGGAAATCATCCAATGACTGCTCCCGTCCTGGGTGCGGCGGGAGGGTGTGTCAGACTCTTACTGACTAAAACCCACTCATGTTCCTTCGATTGCCTTTTATGTTCCAGGGTCACGGTAACTGTTATAAGCATAACATTCCGCAGCAACTTCAACATACCTCAGAAATATCGAATTCTTAAATTTCGTACTAACATTTTGTCGAAATAAAGACGTTTCAGAGTTCCATATTATTATTGTCGAAGTGAAATCATGTCGTAGCACGATTAAACTTTCAAACACGCGTGATTCGAGACATAATAGAAAGGCAATAGCAGCCCGACATCCGGCTGTCAGTAGTTTAAAAGTGAATCAAAATTCAGTTTGGTAGACTCAATCGTGTCCCCAATCCTATGCAGCTCACTTTTGATTAAATGATTTGGTTACAGCAACCGGCGAAGCGAACAGCGGAAACGAATCAGGACAAACAAAGTCGCAGACCGCAGGTACAGATTAAAATAAAATCAAACTTCTTATAAGAAAATGCATTCAAACATCATCTCTAAAGATAATTATAATTATTTCAATAAAGAAGTACAACATAAACATGACAGGCTCTCTCATCTTACTCACATACGCACAATCACGGCGTGTTCCCTAGGATATCAGATTTGTATTTTTGCCCTAATTAATTATTAGTATTGCTACGTTGCTGTTACACGTTGTCGCTGGACACTTTTCTCTCGCTAGGAAAGAGGCGCTAACAGCTGCACCAGTTTTTTACTTTTGCAGTTCGCATCGTTAATATATGTTTACTATTTGTTTATTTATGTATCTATTCCTGTTCCAATTTTAATTCCTTTTTTTTAACTTTACTGTTTCAATGATATATTTTTTCGGATGTGTAAAATAAAATCATAAAATCATAAAATAAATCTTTGTAATGCAACCTTATTTTGATGTTACCGAATTTGAGTGTATACTTAATCTTCCCAACTACATTTGCTTCATGTTAAGCATCTTTACTGTTTTAACAGCATCAACCGAAGGTGAAGGCGCAGCGGAATCTACAGCTATCTCAGGAACTCAAGGTAACAATTACTTATTACCTAACATATAAACGATGAACAATATTTCGCAATGAATAAAACAACCGCAATCTTTGCACTTTCGTTGAAAAAACTTAACAAATTGTATTCATTATTCTTTATTTCTTTTTAATGCCCAAGAAGCAAGTAAGATTATTAATTATGCCTATAAAGCTGAAGTAATTATTTATCATATTTATTTACAGTAACTGAAGAACAAAAGCAAACACCTAAACCCGAACCGAAACCTAATCCAGAGCCCAAACCAGATGCAGAACCAAAACCTGAACCAGAGCCTAAACCAGATGAAGAACCGGAACCCAAACCAGATGAAGAACCAAAACCTGAACCAGAGCCCAAACCAGATGAAGAACCAATACCTGAACCAGAGCCTAAACCATATGAAGAACCGGAACATAAACCAGATGAAGAACCGAAACCTGAACCGGAGCCCAAACCAGATGAAGATCCAGAACCCAAACCATGCTCCGAACCAGAGCCCAAGCCAGATGAAGAACCAAAACCCGAACCAGAGCCCAAACCAGATGAAGAACCAAAATCTGAACCGGAGCCCAAACCAGATGAAGAACCAGAACCCAAACCAGATGAAGAACCAAAACCCGAACCAGAGCCCGAAACAGATGAAGAACCAGTACCCAAACCAGAGGAAGAACCAAAACCTGAACCAGAGCCTAAACCAGATGAAAAACCGGAACCCAAACCAAATGAGGAACCAAAACCTGAACCAGAACCTAAACCAGATGAAGAACCGGAACCCAAACCAGATGAAGAACCAGAACCCAAACCATGCACCGAACCTAATCCAGATCCCGGACAAGAGCCCAAGCCAGATGAAGAACCGAAACCTGAACCGGAGCCCAAATCAGATGAAGAACCAAAACCCGAACCAGAGCCCAAACCAGATGAAGAACCAGTACCCAAACCAGATGAAGAACCAAAACCGGAACCAGAGCCCAAACCAGATGAAGAACCGAAACCTGAACCGGAGCCCAAACCAGATGAAGAACCAGAACCCATACCATGCTCCGAACCTAATCCAGATCCCGGTTCAGAACCCAAGCCAGATGAAGAACCAGAGCCCAAACCAGATGAACAACCAAAACCCGAACCAGAGCCTAAACCAGATGAAGAACCAGCACCCAAACCAGATGAAGAACCAAAACCCGAACCAGAGCCCAAACCAGATGAAGAACCGGAACCCAAACCAGATGAAGAACCAAAACCCGAACCAGAGCCCAAACCAGATGAAGAACCAGTACCCAAACCAGATGAAGAACCAAAACCCGAACCAGAGCCCAAACCAGATGAAGAACCGAAACCCGAACCGGAGCCCAAACCAGATGAAGAACCAGAACCTAAACCATGCTCCGAACCTAATCCAGATCCCGGACCCGAACCCAAGCCAGATGAAGAACCAAAACCTGAACCAGAGCCCAAACCTGATGAAGAACCAGTACCCAAACCAGATGAAGAACCAAAACCCGAACCAGAGCCCAAACCAGATGAAGAACCGGAACCCAAACCAGATGAAGAACCAAAACCCAAACCAGATGAAGAACCAAAACCTGAACCTGAGCCCAAACCAGATGAAGAACCAGAACCCAAACCATGCTCCGAACCTATTCCAGATCCCGGACCAGAGCCCAAGCCAGATAAAGAACCAGAGCCCAAACCAGATGAAGAACCAAAACCCGAACCAGAGCCCAAACCAGATGAAGAACCGGTACCCAAACCAGACGAAGAACCGAAACCTGAACCTGAGCCCAAACCAGATGAAGAACCAGAACCCAAACCAGATGAAGAACCGAAACCTGAACCTGAGCCCAAACCAGATGAAGAACCAGAACCCAAACCATGCTCCGAACCTAATCCCGATCCCGAACCAGAGCCCAAGCCAGATGAAGAACCGGAACCCAAACCAGATGAAGAACCAAAACCCGAACCAGAGCCCAAACCAGATGAAGAACCAGTACCCAAACCAGATGAAGAACCAAAACCCGAACCAGAGCCCAAACCAGATGAAGAACCAAAACCCGAACCAGAGCCCAAACCAGATGAAGAACCGGAACCCAAACCAGATGAAGAACCAAAACCCAAACCAGATGAAGAACCGAAACCTGAACCTGAGCCCAAACCAGATGAAGAACCAGAACCCAAACCATGCTCCGAACCTAATCCCGATCCCGAACCAGAGCCCAAGCCAGATGAAGAACCGGAACCCAAACCAGATGAAGAACCAAAACCCGAACCAGAGCCCAAACCAGATGAAGAACCAGTACCCAAACCAGATGAAGAACCAAAACCCGAACCAGAGCCCAAACCAGATGAAGAACCGAAACCTGAACCGGAGCCCAAACCAGATGAAGAACCAGAACCCAAACCATGCTCCGAACCTAATCCAGATCCCGGACCAGAACCCAAACCAGATGAAGAACCAGAGCCCAAACCAGATGAACAACCAAAACCCGAACCAGAGCCCAAACCAGATGAAGAACCGGTACCCAAACCAGATGAAGAACCGAAACCTGAACCTGAGCCCAAACCAGATGAAGAACCAGTACCCAAACCAGATGAAGAACCGAAACCTGAACCTGAGCCCAAACCAGATGAAGAACCAGAACCCAAACCATGCTCTGAACCTAATCCCGATCCCGAACCAGAGCCCAAGCCAGATGAAGAACCGGAACCCAAACCAGATGAAGAACCAAAACCCGAACCAGAGCCCAAACCAGATGAAGAACCAGTACCCAAACCAGATGAAGAACCAAAACCCGAACCAGAGCCCAAACCAGATGAAGAACCGAAACCTGAACCGGAGCCCAAACCAGATGAAGAACCAGAACCCAAACCATGCTCCGAACCTAATCCAGATCCCGGACCAGAACCCAAGCCAGATGAAGAACCAGAGCCCAAACCAGATGAACAACCAAAACCCGAACCAGAGCCCAAACCAGATGAAGAACCAGTACCCAAACCAGATGAAGAACCGAAACCTGAACCTGAGCCCAAACCAGATGAAGAACCAGAACCCAAACCATGCACCGAACCTAATCCAGATCCCGAACCAGAGCCCAAGCCAGATGAAGAACCGGAACCCAAACCAGATGAAGAGCCAGAACCTAAACCCGATGAAGAACCAAACCCCGAACCAGATCCCAAACCAGATGAAGAACCAAAACCTGAACCTGATGAAGAACCAAAACCTGAACCGGAGCCCAAACCAGATGAAGAACCAGAACCCAAACCAGAGCCAGAACCCGAACCCAAACAATGCTCCAAACCTAATCCAGATCCCGAACCAGAGCCCAAGCCAGATGAAGAGCCAGAACCCAAACCAGATGAAGAACCAAAACCCGAACCAGAACCCAAACCAGATGAAGAACCAAAACCCGAACCAGAGCCCAAACCAGATGAAGAGCCAAAACCCGAACCAGAACCCAAACCAGATGAAGAACCTGAACCAGAATTAGAACCGGATACTGGCTGTAAACCGGATGAGACGCGATATCCTATAGACTTCCCGTTCTTCTATATTGAAGACTTCTTCCAAAATTCTCCGTTGTTTGAATATCTCAGTCCCATCTCGCGAGGTGAGTAAATCCTTAATTTATTTATACATACAATTACCATGTTTAAGACAAAGCCTTATTTGAGTCTTCGCACAAAATGAACCATTCGCAATTCCATTCAAATAAAGGCATTGTTTAGTTAACAAACTAAATAAGCACTGTACGCAGGCACTAGACCAGTACATTATATTGATGCCTTAGATATTTTTGACTAACATTGGAGTTTCCATCACATTTGCACTTTAGAGCATGAGACGCATGCATGGGTACTGGAAATATAGTGTTGTTAGAGTTCCTCATTCTCTAAAAGGATGTTTACTTCGACCAGACCAGTGTCGTGTCTGGTGGGCTTCTACGAGACAAATTTCGGGATTCGGAATTTTTATGTGGTCATGTAGTATCGTAGTTGTAGTTCACATGTTGCCTGATATTTTAATAGTTTTTAAAAGAAATATGATTATTATGTTTTATTTTCAGCTCGAGCTCGTGCAAACAAAAGATTCCCAGTGCCAAGACGTCGTCGCCCAAAGCAGCCGCTGTGCGTCTGCGGCGAGGAAGTCCGGTATTATGATTAAAGGTTACATATACACGTTCTACTCTAATTATACTTATCTCGTCGCCCACTTTAATAAATTGAAACCAAGTTCACAAAAATATTGAGTGCAAATGTGTAAACACAAGTGCTATATCTCTTCCTTCACTCTCACAATCTGATAGCACAGTTATCACAGCCGGGGAGAGATCAGGCGCAGGACCGACAACTCCCCCATCAGCTACCAAGCTCAAGGCTGCTACTGTAAAATTCGTTATAGAAAAAGCCACTACCACCGCTTGACCTGGGAATCGGCCGCTCAAAGAACCCTAGTTTACCTGTAGAACAAGGACCACTCTTGCAAGCACGAGATAAAGGGAGCATTTTTTTTAATTAAGAAAGATTGTGCGAAGAAAAAACATTACTCATAAAGATGGTGCCTAATAAAAAAAATGCTCCGTTGGCGACTGTGCAATAATTTGCGAAGGGCAACTGACAGCAAATGGTTGCGTATAGCCGAAGTTCAAGTAAAGTGACGCGCCTTGGGAGATACTTATGTCCAGAAGCAGACTCATAGTAGTGATGATGATGACAACCTATTCAATATGTTTAATCAAATTGTAATCGTATTTCAGATATTAAAACGCGAAGAAGAAAGAGAAGATAAACCAAAGACGGAAGAAAAGACCGCTGCAATAAAATGGACTCCGATATTATAAAAAATATATTTTTAACACATATATAACTATTGGTGGTAATGGAAACTTATTTAATCGCATTATATTGAAGCAAGCATGATAAGTTATTTGTTTTATTGTGTGAATTTTCCTCAAAAACAGCTCTCCGAGAATCTATAAAGAGTTACCAGAGCTACACGTAATCAATAAATTCGCATCAACAATTTTTCAAGATATATGCTATCAGGTACAAAATACTGTCTTGTTTCCATATATCATGAATCACAAAAGAAGTAAAAAAGAAAATATATGTATATTTTAAAATAATAGTACTCCTGTTCTTTGAGTTCAAAGTTTTGCAAAGAATTAAAGAGCAGAATCCCCAGCGTGTGGGACGGGATTACAAAGTAGAATCTTTTTAAAGCTGGACATTGACGGTCATTTTTTGCATCAGTCTAGTCGTTAAACAGTGACATAACTTCAAATGGTTTGGGCTGCCAACAAACTTTAGAGTGACAATTCAACACTCACGATCAAATTTTGGATTGACGTCAGTTCAACTGACGCGGAAAAAAAGGAGCTTTAATCCCTAAGAATTATTAACCTGGGCAGGTTAATCATTCTTAGGGATTAAAGCTCCTTTTTTGTCCTATTTACTCAGTCCAATACCAAGAAAAAGCCTGAAATAAACAGAGACCACCAGTAGTGGAAAAAAATGATTAAAAATAATAATAATTAAAGCTCGCGATAGAAAGAGATCTCTTCAACTATCTCCACTTAAAAATCAATTAGTCGCTCTGTTTTGCCGTGAAAGACGGAGAAACAGACACACACACACACTTTCCCATCTATAATATTAGTATGGATTAATTTATTCTTTAGGTAGTTTAACTAGTGTAAAATACAGAATGCACTGAAAGGTGTAGTTTTAGTTACGGAAATTCTAGATATATGACATTATATAAGCATTAATTATTAAAACTCATATACACAATATTTACAAACTAAAACCAAATTAAAAACACTAGAATTAAAATAAAATGGCATCAAAAAACTCCTCCGCATCGCTGTTAACCGGTAAAGTGCCCAAGAGGCTGGCCGCATTGCCACGTTGGGTGGCAATGCTAAGCCTCTGGCCAAGATAAAAGCCAGCCTTTGGGTCACGAGAAGAGTCAACTAGTCTTTTTTACAGCTCTTTAAAAAAAGCTTTTTTTAAAAAAAGATAACCGACTTCAAAAACTAAAAGCTCAAAAATAACTATTTCGGAAGTCGGTGGCAACACAAATCGACCGGCAGAAGAGAAGCCACCGACTTCCGAAATAGTTATTTTTGAGCTTTTAGTTTTTGAAGTCGGTTATCTTTTTTTAAAAAAAGCTTTTTATTTTTTTTACTTTTTAGTTAGAGTCTCAGTGTCTGACTACGTTTTAGGGTAGCTCTCAAAATAAACTTATAATCTTAAAAAATGGAAACGGCACAATGCGCGCAACTTCACAGGATATCCATTAGTGTTATATACTAAAACCTTCCACAGAATGTTACAAAGACTTTTCTGAAAACCGCACCGAAATCGGTATAGCTAAACGCGAGATAATCGCCGTCAAACATACAATCGTCTTTGAAAATCTACAATCCAAGAAAGTAAAACGCGATCTATGCGGGCAACGTCACGGGATATCCATTAGTGTTATATACTAAAACCTTTCCCAGAATGTAACAAACACTTTGCTGAAAACCGCATCAAAATCGGTTCAGCCAAACGCGAGATAATCGCGGACAAACATACATACATACAGGTCGAACAGAGAACCTACTTTTTTTTGAAGTCGGTTAAAAATAAGGTGGGCACTCGGACCCCATAGCCCAAGGGTTTTAACCCCAAACGGCTCGAAAATATAGTTTCTAGTAAGGTTACTATACTTACGCCGCTTGAGGTTTTTCGCAGCCGAGGCGGCAGCACTGGCACAGCACGCCGTACTGGGAAGGTGGGATGGCGCAAGAGTATCGACACACGTAGCGTCCCACACTAAAGGCCTACCCATCTTCCATGGGAATAAAGACATACCATCCGGTCTCTTGCCATCGTCGCGTGCCAAACCATTGGGTCCTAATACAGCTGGAACGCCGACGGCAACAAGAGCACGTCGAATGCCCGCGCTCCGGCCGCACGACAAGCCATGGTGTCCGAGGCTGTTGACAGCTTCCCCACAGTGACAACGATGCAACTAGGGTAAAATTAAAATAATTATTTAATATTTATTTCGATTTCCATTTAAGCACAGCCCTTCAAGAACATTCATATTTGATATTGACACTGTTAATTCTGCGGTCTAACAAACAATTTTCCGAGAGTTTTTTTCTGGAATTCTACCCCTTAAAGAGTTAGCCCACTTTTCACTCACTAAATAAAAGTTAGCAAAAAATGTTTGTATGGGATAACGTGATACCTTGGTACAATTTTCTTAAAATTTAATTTTAACATTCTAACAGAATTGATAAAAAACGTGTGAACAAATATTTATTGAAAATCATCCCCTAACAGGGATAATAATGGATGAACTTTGCCTCGAAGTTGATATAATATTCAACAGTGCTTATGATTTCAATAAATTTATTGTAATCAAGTGTTTGAAAACTCAATCCGATTTTGTTAAAAAAGGTTGAACTCACCTAGAAGTTAAATGCAATGTTCGTATTTTTTTTATTGGAATAATGTCAATGTGTATGGGTTTTACGTTAATATTTTTGATTTTCATTCGTAAACCAGGTTGGATATTTCAGATAGAACATAAACAGGTTTTCCATTTTTATTAACCCATAGAGTTTTTCGCCACTCATAAGGATCAAATCTTTAAAAAAAACATGGTATGTTTAATCAAAAGAAAACCATGTTTAAAGTTTTGAAATTAAAGAGCATATTTGACCGTAGATAATTTTCGTTTAATTGACGTAACATTCTTCAGATTTATAGTTTAATATTTTCAGACTTTTGCCAGTTTGATTTCCGAGTTTGGTTATCGAAATTTCTAAAATCTTTGAATGCCATTTTGTTTCTTTACAAAAATAAAGTAATGATGAATGTTTTTAATAAATTATTTATCTTAACGGTTTAGAGTAGTTTTATTTCAGGGCCTATTGAAATTTTTCAAACTGTAGACTCCTTACAAGAAACCCTCTTATACTACGACTATAATGGGTGACTGGTAATTAGTGTACGAGACACGTGAATTAAACAAACTTGAAATCGCGAAAAAAAAACAGCTGTGTACACATGTTTAAGTAATAAAATAAATAAAATAAAATGAAAAAGCCCTTTATTTCCAGTACTTTAAGGTTACATTTCTTTCAATCTATTTGTGTGTTAGTTGATGAAGTTAAAAACTATGTTAGTATATTTTTTTCTTTCTTAGTATAACTTTGTGTTTTTTTTTTAATTTTACTATTAATCTACTGGAACCCCTAATTAGGTGAAGGCCTCCTCCAATGACTCCCATTTGTCTCTGTCCTCAGTCACTCCTCTCCAGTTTGGACCAGCTATCACCTTAATGTCGTCTTCCCATCGTGTAATGGGTCTACCCTTTGTTCTCATGTTTAAGTATGGTACACTAATTACTAGTCACTCTATATTATATAAAAACATAAATACTGTTTTGAATATAATTGGATTTTCTGTTTGTTTTTTTTTTTCAATTTAACAAGGGTTGTACTTTTTTGAAAAAATTAAAAACGCCATTTGTTTTTATTTCTTCTTTTACATAAAAGCCGTCACCTGTTATTTTGAGACAACAGCCAGTTTTAAATTAAAGTTTGAAAATCTCTTTAGTGAGCTCTATTAAATTGGTGAAATCTGTTTAATTATTCTGCTATCTGATATTATAATAAATGCCAAACGACATCACCACTAACATAAGGCAGTAACGGGGTTTAATTCATAGTAGAAGATTAAGGTATGTGTGGCCTAACTGTTAATAAAACTTTTAAGCGTGGCCGCACCAGTTATTTTTTGAACCAACAATGTAAGGAAATGGCGCGATGTTTTTATGAGGATCAGTTAATAGATTTTTGTTACTTTTTCACGCAAAACTATGCAATGTATTTTTTTGAAATTTTACAGTAATAAAGGAACAGAATAACGAATAGATTACGCAGCATCACGCTATGATCCACTGAAGCGGAGTACTTAGTAATCGAAGACCTGGTAGGTTACCATGACGTTTAAAGTAAGATTGTTTTATTTTTATTCCAGAGTGTGCAAGTGACAGCGTTAGACGTTGTCTAGCGCCGTCTCTTTCCCACTGAAAGTATTAGCGAAGTAATACTGCTATAAATAAATAAAATTCACTTAATTCAGGTCAAGACCCATATTCAAAAACAATACAAATATTATCACTTTTAGACACTATTAGAATCACTACTTTAAAATAATTTAAGAACAAGACAAATTAAGACTAAGTAAGTACATTTGCAAATTAATATAGAAATACACCACAAAATATCAAAGTTAAGGCTTATAAGAGCTTGTGGTAGGCCCCCTGATATGGATAAAACTACTCGAGACAGCTAGTAATGATTATACCTATACTTAATTCGAAAGGGTATGACAACCCCGATGAACATTACGAATAAAGAGCTTAAACCATTAGGCAATACGTTTCTAAAGAAATGTTCATCGATAGCTACTAAAAAAATTATCTATATAAATAAAAATCAATTGCTGTTCGTTAGTCTTCCTAAAACTCGAGTATACCTGAACCGATGTGCCTGATTTTGGTCTTGCACTATTTGTGGAAGTCCATGGAAGATTTAAAAGGTGCGAAAGAAAATGTTGAAAAGTTGAGAGTAAAATAGTTCTGACATCGCATTAGTTCTGAACAATATCTCTGTGTACAAATTGACGATTGCCTATCATTCTCAGCGCACATAAACACACTTACTTCACTACTTCACGAGTGCGGAGGCTGATCTATACTAGGTGTATTTTTGGTCTTGCTCAACCTTTTTTTTTTTTTGGTGAGTGGGAAATCATCAAATGACTGCTCCCGTCCTGGGTGTGGCGGGAGGGCGTGTCAGACTTTTACTAAATAAAACCCACTCATGTTCCTAGATGATTCTACCCATGAAAACAAACAACTTTTATTATGGGATCAACTCTGAAGTCGCGAAAGAAATATCAGCTGTTTCTAACAAAGTTCAATGCCCTTCCAACCATAATGTATGAAACAGCTGATAACAGCTGATATTTTTTTCGCAATTTCAGAGTTAATTTATTATTTAATAATTTCCCATAATAAAAGTTGTTTGTTTTAATGGGTAGATTCATCTCCTAGCGGGTTGTGCAGGACCAAAAATACACCTAGTATTTTTAAGCCCAGCCCTTCGTCTCGCTGCGGGTACTACGGTACTCAGACAGGTGTATCTTGCCCTCTGCCAATCGCTTATACAATATTACCTAACTACTTGGTGCGGATCAGCTAAAACTCACGTGCTGAAGCTGGAACGAGCTCAAAGGGCACTCTTGAAGGTTGCATGGCGGTTGCCCTACCAATTTTCCACCACCGACCTTTACAAAACATGTGCCGTTCTATCTGTCCGTAAGTTATACATCCTTAACCTCCTTTTATCCACTCACTCTAAAACTGCCTTCGCTCCATTAAAATTTGACTCCCAACGGCGAAAAAGCACTGTCCATTCCTCTAAACCAACGTTGTTTTCCTTTCCTCAGTAGCAACGTTTATAACAAGGTAAGCAATATTGTTATGCCCTTACTAATAATCACTGTGAACATTATGTCATGAATAAAGCCTGTGTAACCATACATTTTTTGACGTATAAACCTGTCATAACTTTATGCAGCGATTATTAGTAAGGCGCTTAATGCGCGCTATGTGTAGATTGAAAAGTAAAACTACCATAACAAATTGGCTATTCGGATACATACACGCGCACACACACACACACACACATACACCAGCGGGTAACGCCTAGAGCCCTTCACACGTGCTGGGTGTGTGGACCTATGTATATTACAGGGTACGTATCAAAATCCCGAATTATAAAAGACCGAATTTTAAAATACCGATGGACGAAATCCCGATAATTAAAACGCCGAATGGCTGTTTGGTCGAAAGTTTTAAATTCCGAAAGTTTAAAATCCCAAAGTTTAAAATCCCGAAGTACAAAATCCCGAAATTGAATTGGTGAAAAAAAAATACATAGAAGCCGACCTACTGAACATGCATACAAAATTTGGTAAAAATCGGTACAGCCGTTTGGGAGGAGTAAGGTAACTAACATTGTGACATGAGAATTTTATACATAAGATGATATTATCTGTCGGTCTCTCATTCAAGCAAGCATGCAACATGCAGCAGGCAGGTTTTCTGTGACGGCTCCGGCGCTGCGGGCCTCCGGCGGCCCCACGCGTGCTAATCGTCGCAGACGGCTTTCGCTCACCCTCACCACCGCAGCTTCGGCTCGTTGGCCGGCTTCGCCGGCCAGCCTCAGCCACGGCGGCTCGCTCGCAACCGCCTGCTCCTCAGCCCGCGGGCCGCCTCACCCCTACGCGCCTGCACGATTTTAAATAGCACTCTAGGAGTAGGACAAACAAGACTACGTGGATTCGATTTTGCAGCAATTCGGTTCTGTCACTAACTTTTGTTGCACAGCATATTAATTTTTTAACTAACAATATTAATTGATTGGGACAGAATTTGAGATTTCATCCACCGGTATTTCGTCCATTCGGGATTTCGTCCTTTCGGGCATTTGAACATCGGTATTTTGTGTTTCGATATAACGACTATCGGCATTTAAAACTTTCGGTATTTTGAATTTCGGTGTTTTGGACGTCGGTATTTCAATCATAGGTATTATGAACTTTCGGGATTTTGATACGTACCCATATTACACCCACAAACACACAACACTCTCCAAAACCAACTTATTATAGACTTGCTTTTGCCCGCGACTTCGTCCGCGTGGAATAATAGTTGCCGCTGCTGGGGGATTTTCGGGATGAAAATTATCCTATTTCCAATCTCGGGTCTCTGACTAGGTATATCGGTACCTTTAGCTTTTATTGCATTAAGAAGAGGACAGAAGATAAAATATTAGTTAAGACCTGACAAATTTAGTCACTCCGTAGATAATTTAGACGCGATTAAAAACATGGCGACTAATACTCCAATTTTCTTCAAGCGCTGTCTAATTTGACAGGAATACATTAAAATGTTTCTTCTGTGTTTTTCTTTTAGAAATGAAAAAGGTGCATTTTACTTTTATTTAAGTAAGTTTGTGCCTTTGTGAAGCTATTTGCACGAAATGCATACTGATTTTTGCTAAGGAGTTTATTGCTCTCCAGATAGTTGATTATTCGCTTATTCATGATTATTTCAATTATCTTGAAGAGAGTTCTTTGTAGAGAAATGGGTCTGTAGTTGGTGGCTAGGATGATAAATGTTGCTAAAGTATAGTTGTTTACTTAACTTTAAAATTACCCAATTAGCTGAACCAACCATAAGTCTATATTCTTATGCCCTACTTAGACAGTACTAGCGACCCGCCCCAGCATCGCACTGGTGTTTCAAACCTTTAAAAAAAAACTGTTTTTACCCTTGTGTGTATGTTTTATAAACCTTTCTCTAGAACCACTCTGTCTTGTCTTAAAAAAAAACGCATCAAAATTGGTTGCGTAGTTTTAACCTTTCAACGACCAATCGACAGCGGGCTGTCGGGCTGCAATTGTCTTTCTATTGTGTCTGGAATCACGTGTGTTTGAAGGTTCAAAGATCTGAGCGTATCACAGACAGACAGTCGACTTACATTACATGTACTATGCAGTTTTTTTTTTTTGGGGAGTGGGAAATCCTCAAATGACGACTGACTTCCGTCTTGGGTGCGGCGGGAGGGCGTGTCAGACTTTTACTGACCAAAACCCACTTATATTCCTTCGGGTTGCCCTTTATGTTCCGGGGTCACGGTAACTGTAATAAACATTCCGCAACCACTATGTAGTGATACTATGTCTCGGGCCTAAAAGTCCGTAAAGCCTTTGATATCGGTTATCATTCGTGTATCTCTGACAGCGTCACGGGTGGATAGAAGCCAAAGAGTCTGACAGACATTCTAGCCAAGAGTACCTTCTTACCCAGTAACTGGGTTGTGAAGGTCTGTTAAGCAGTCTTTCTATACCAAATACTGATAATTCAGATGGATCAAGTTCGTCTGAAAGCAGAACCTAGCGTGGTTGGGAAAAGGCTAGGGAGATGATGATGCTCCTATAATAGGTTTGGTCTTGCTCAACCTGCTAGGAGATGATTCTACTTTTCATACATTATGGTCGGGAGGGCATTGAACTTTGTTAGGAATAGCTGATATTTTTTTCGCGATTTCAGAGTTGGTTCCATAATAAAAGTTGTTTGTTTTAATGGATAGAATCATCTTCTAGTGGGTTGTGCAGGACCAAAAATACACCTAGTATATGTATAATAGTTCATGAAACTTAGTTACTTCTTGATTGTAATAAAACTAGTACATTGATTCATTCCAGTACAATCGGCACGTGTAATTTTTCATTTATTAGTCTTGACACGTGTAATTTTTTTATTTATTAGTCTTTTACTTTTATCGATATAGTCACGAAGCAATATTATATTAAGTACTTGCTTCAAAATCATAATCGTGTTCTTTTTAGATAGTAAAATATAATCATGACACATTAAATAAATGGAATCAATTTCTGTCCTATATAAATCCGAATAAGTATTTTAAATTACTATTAGTTACTCAAGCGTATTTCAGATACAACGCGATGAAGATTTTCATTTTAATATGTGTTTTGGCTTTAGCAATTGCGGTTGTTAGTGGTAAGTTTATTTTTATCCGACTTCAAAAAAAGGAGATTCTTGGTTTACCTGGTCATGTCTGTTTTTATGTATGTATGTACCAATTTCGAGGAAGGGGCCCAACAGGGCCAACGCCTGCCGGGGTTGCGGAATGTTTATAATAGTTACCGTGACCCTGGAACATAAAGGGCAATCGAAGGAACATGAGTGGGTTTTAGTCAGTAAGAGTCAGACACCCTCCCGCCGCACCCAGGACGGGAGCAGTCATTGGATGATTTCCCACTCACCAAGAAAAAAAAATGTCGTTTACAGAAAAGTAAAATAAAAACAGGAAATAACTTAAACATAAGTCAGTGGCTATGTAACGGTAGTCACCGACTTTCGAAATTTTAGTATTGTTTTTCTGTTTTTATTAGTTCACGATGGCGGCTTTTTTAAATTTTTTTGTTAATTAACTTTACTGTGGTGATAACTATTAACCTCATGTGTGCCGTAATTAATAAAACAATTAAAATGTTATTGTACGATACTTAAACACGTGATTGTGGTCATGTTAACAAATAATGTTTATTATGGGACCAAAGCCGAAACGCCAAAAAAAATATCAGCTGTTTAGTACACTAGGCAAACATAAATGTACTGAACAACTGATTTTTTTTCGCGATTTCAATAAAAGTTGTTGTTTATCATGAGCACAATCACATTTTTAAGTATCGTATACAAATTACCAGCAGTGAATGTCTATTGATTATGTTTGACATCCACATAGGCTGCGGGAAAAAGCTAGTATGTATAAAATAAGTGAGCTCAAATTGGTGCTGTTCACCCAAGTCACTCGACGTAGGAATGGAAATCGAACCAAATATTGATGCTACATTTAGCGGTCTTTGCCCTGCAGTGCGATAATTCAGTCTCAAAATAATAATAATTTTGTCAATTAGGTGCTTATTTCATTTTCTCATAAGAATAGAAAAGAATAAGAATAGTTTTTCTTGGAGATCACAGACATCGGTGAAGGAAAACATCTTGAAAAAAAATGATCTTGTAGTGAATATAAGTCCGAAATCACTAATCCACCTTGAGCAAGCGTGGTGATCAATGCTCGTGCCTTCTCTCTATGAGAAGAGACCTTTGCCCTGCAGTGGGACAGTTATTAGCTGGTATTATTTTATTTGATCTTTTAACGACCAAGCGGCAGCCGCCTGTCGCGCTGCTATTGTCTTTCTGTTGTGTCTCGAATTATGTGTGTTCGAAGAATAAATCGAACATTTGTAAAAAAAATATATTTTGTTATTCGATACAGGTAATCCGTGCGGTAGAGAAACACCGAAAGCTAAGGATTGTGGGTGTGATGAACCCAAGCCGAGACCAAGACCCACATGCGACACTCAATATGTGCCCAATTATGACACGGGTTACGAATTTTTCACCGTAAGTCTTGTTACTCATTATAGTCACTTGGCATTTGGCAAAATATTTGCGTTAATTGGGTAATACAAAATATACTCTAAAATAATTTAGATAAGGTTCATGCGTTGCATCGAAAGAGTTTTTGTGATTTATATTTAGAACATTGTGTACTACAACGGCTACGAAGTGTTGCGATAATTATTGCAGTTCGGGCATCGGGACGCAATAATACGTGCGATATTATCGCTAATAACGGGACTGTGGGGTAAAAGCTTTTCTCAGTACTTTGGCTTAGCCTCATTCCGTGATTTGAGGGCTCTTCATAATGATTTTCTTGTTTCTTGGCTGCAGTGCCGTAGCGGTTCGTTTGCCGTACGACACCATGTACGGTCGTTTATTTTCATAAAAAACGCGCGGTGCAGAAGCAGTACGGGCGTCGGACTGTTGTATCGTGCGATTTGTATGAAACAAACGAACTTACGTGCGCCGCCGTGGAGCCCAACACGAAACGCATTATAAATTGAAAGAGCTCTAATAGCTGCATGGAAGAAATATTACTCTCTCGGTTGCACATCTGTCAAAGTAAGGTGGCAAAACTGGGACGGAGAATTGCTTAGCCAAAGTACGTGCTTAACCTAACGTTAGGCTTTTAAAAGTATAATTTTGTATAATTATATAATTGTCACATCTGCATATTGTTTAATTTATTTTATATGGAATTAGTTATTTATAAGGCAGTATTTAATTATTATTTCTTTTTTCCATGTGCCTGCTTCTCATTGGACTCACAGTTTGGTGTATAAGGAAATTGAAAGAATATTATTATACCTTTTTTCGCTAATGCCAAAGCTACTTGTGGTAATTTGATTTTAAAATATATTTATATATCTATAATAACTGTATGTTTATAATATAATGTATTTATTTTCAATAAATAATTAATAAAACTAATTTGAATTGTTTTAATGTCACATTGAATCGAAAATCAATAGAACTCTGAAGTAAATATTTTTAAATAAGTATTTACATAGTTTTTCATTGCCATTGACATGTTGTATTTAGGTAATTAACTAGTAGTTATTAAACTTGACATTTTAACTAAAACTTGTCTAGAATTGTTTGTCAAAAATTAAATTAGAGTTGACTTGAGGTAATGAAATATATTTGTAAATAATCTTGGTATGTCTTCCAAGCAAAAATTTTTTTAAATGACCAGATTGGTAACCCTTTAGTTAAATATCTAAACCGATGGGGTGTAACACTAGTAATCAAACAGACACGGGCTGCATAAAATGACGGCAGAGGGGGCAAGTTGATACGAGCTTGCATTTGCTCCCAAGAGCTCGTGTCATCTTAGGCAGTGACGTACGCACCCAGCAAGGAGGCAAAATCGTCGGAGCCATTCCACCCGAGACCGCGGTCCTACCAGCCCTCCGCCCCAAGCTGGCTCTGGAAAGAAGTTGCTGCTCCATTTGCTCTACCTCTTATCTACGTCCATTTCAGTCCAAGCCATCAAATGCCTGGTTTCGCTCTGGGTAACACGGAAGGCAGTGTCAGACTTTTGACCAAACCCATCCGTGTTCCTTCTAATGCCCTTTGCGTTCCAGGGCCGCGTAACTCAGTAACCCTGATCGACGTCCTGGCTATATAGCTACAGACAGATGTATGTTATGTTAAAAGAATCGGCTATGCTCCATCAAATATAAGACGAAGAAATTAAATGAAACAAAATAAATTGAAATAAAAGTTTATTTATTTATTACTAGCTTTGCCCGCGACTTCGTCAGCGTGGATTAATAGTTCCTTTTCCCGGGGGATTTCCGGGATGAAAAATATCCTATTTCCTTTCTCGGATCCCAGATATTTCTGTAAATTTCATTCAAATCGGTTCAGTGGCGTGAAGAAGAGACAGACAGACAGACATACAGAGTAACTTTCGCATTTTTATTAGTACGGATTAAGCTAGTAGGGTATGAAAACCGTTAGTACATGTCAAAATTATACACTCCTTCGTAGACTTAAGTTTTACAAGCAAATGCAGCTACTACTTAATGAATGATTTGCAATCCTTCCTACTATAATAGGATCAAAAGGTGGTGAATTGACTTGCCGGGGTTGCGGAATGTTCTAATACTTACCGTGGCCCCGGAACATAAAGGGCAACAGAAGGAACGTGAGTGGGTTTTAGTCTGTGTCCGCCCAGTGCGGGGAAAGCCATTTGATGATTTCCCACTCACGAAAAAAAGGTGGTTAATTTATACTACTGTAATAACTCTAAATGTGACGTTTGTTACGTTGGATGGATGGACAATTGTTACGCTTTTCAACACAAACTATTAAAAGGATTTTGTTGCAACTTTACAGTAATATAATAAATTATATCGTATCAGAATTCACATAGGCCATAATATAAGCTTACACTGTGACCGACTGTAGCAGAACAGAAATCAGAGCCGCTGATAACCGCGGAAGGCAGATGGATAAGCATTAAGGTGGCCATTGACGGTAATTTTTCGCGTCAGTCTACTCGTAAAGCTGTGGCGTCACTCCAAAATGGCGGTCAACCAACTCTGGCATGACGATTGGACACTCACGATCAAATTTTGGACGTCGATTCAAACGCGCCTAATTGACCGTCAATGACCACCTTTAGAGTGGATGTAGACTTCAGTCCAATACTATGTATATTGGTACATAGTACAAGTAAGTACCTATAGTCCGGTCAATTTAGACCAAAAAATGAGTGTGAAGTTACATAAAGTCACAACAAGCTGAAACTCAGTAAAATTGTTCAAAACATAATTATAAACCATATCTAAGTTTCCTATCATTCCCGTCTATGGAAAAAAAGTTTTCCGCGATTTACAGCAAAACGGTACCTTGACCTTTGACCTTGAATATTTTTATATATAGACACAATAGAAAGACAATAGCAGCGCGTCAGCCGGCTGTCGTTTGGTCGTCGAATGGTTACACCCCGAATCAGAGCATATAAGGCTAAGGCGGGAGCAGCGCAGAGCAAAGCTTTTTAATCATGTCAACGCTGCCTATAGACATCTGAAATACCAGCTACTTTCAAGATGTATTGCCTTCCCAGACACCCAGCGTGACTATTTCTTGTGCCTGATATTACACCAGCTCCCGACCTCTTCATTATTTTTCGCTCAAGCTGCATGTTGCTCTAAATATTTTTTCTGGCGCTGACTTGTTAATAAGTAATTTTACTGTTATTAAATATTTATACTGGCATTAAACTTTTCAACGACCAACCAACAGCCGACTGTCGCGTTGCTATTTGTCTTTCTATTTTGACTATTAAATTATTAGTGATTTAATAGTCAAAGTCGGCTGTTATATGTATATTGTAAAAAAAATATATATATACATAATAATTATGTATATGGTAAAAAAATCTTTTTATATTTTTTGTATGGCCTACAGATTTTTTTTTTTTAAACTCATATAATAATATGTAATCAACTAGACTTTGATTACATGTATGAGTTTATAACTGAACATCAGATCTGATTACTTCAGAATCTATGATACTGAAGAAATTTGAGGGAGAAACAACATTAAAAAAAAAACAATGTGAAGTTAATAATAATGTTACTGATTCAAAATGACGCTGGTTCAGAAATCAGGCGCAGAAGGCGGTTATACAACATCCGGTTCACACTGTAAGATTGTTCTCTCTGGATCCCTGACCATCGCTTAAGTTGGTAACTTGGTGTCATAACCTCACGACATACGGAAGCTTATTTTTTAATTATTTTTATTAAAAACTATTTTAATGATACTTTTAAAATAAAGAACACTGATAAAGGGAGGGTGCCCTCTATCTGGCAGAAAGTTGTTGCTCCGAAACCTATTTGGCATAACTCACTTGGCATAAACTTTTTTAAACGAACATTGTTAAGATATAAAAAATAATTAATATAATTATTATTTTTTGGCCTAATGTTTTTATGTCCGAATTTAAAATGGGAAACTTTTAAGATGTCAGAATTGTATTGGCCATTATTACCTTTGCCAGAGTTAAAATTTTGCATAATTTCGTTTAGCATAACGTTTATTTAGAGCGCCGATTATTTGGCATAATTTGACTTAGCATACTACGAACACACTGCAGAATTTCAATAGAAATAGTTTTATTAAGCATATTAAAAAAAAATATATTGTTTTAAAAAATCACTATGAAGTGCTACAAAAGTTAGTGACAGAAATGAATCGCTGCAAAACCGACTTCACGTAGTCTTGTCTGCCCTACCCCTAGAGTGTAATCTAAACCCGCAGCGCCGGAGCCGTGACAGAAGCCAATGCCTGCTGAATGTTGCATGCTTGCTGCATGCTTGCTGCATGTTGCATGCTTGTTTGCTGCATGCTTGCTTGCTGCATGCTTGATCGTAATGTGGCGAATAAAAATAATGTTCTTTAAATTTATTATGGATATGAAATGTATGCCAAAAGATGATTCTGGCCGTGAATTTTCTGCGATATGATGGTTCTACTTTTGATTATTATGGATATGAAATATATGCCAAAAGATGATTTTGGTTGTGCACTTTCTACGATATTATGATGGTTATACTTATTGATTATTATGGATATGAAATTTATGCCTAAAGATGATTCTGACTTACAAAATTATGGGTTTCGGTGTATGGTAAATGAGTGTATGCCAAACGATTTTCTGCGAAAAGAGGTTTATGCTATCCGTTGTTATGCAAAATAAAATTATGACGTAAAAAGTTCTGCCTCTTCTCATACATAGAAGGCACGAGCATTAATCACCACGCTTGCTCAAGGCGGATTGGCAATTTTACTTACAAGTCCAGGTTTCCTCACAATGATTTCATTCAACGATGTCATGTGATGTCCAAGATAAAGTTTTGAAACTTTGAAATGTCGCCTCTTATATACGAGGTTGTGGGTTCAAAATTCAAATACGGGCAAGTACCAATGTGTCAAAAACCAAATTGGACAAAAAAACATTTATACTCCACTGGACAGATTGCCAGAACACTGAGTAACCGTAACGAATAGCGAACATATCTCTGCAGCACCGATGGTTGACTGGTAGAGAACAGGTGAGACGACGAAAAAAAAACTAGTTAGTCCGTCAGTTAGATTATCAAAAAATTTTGGACACGTATTTTTACTTTTTTCTCGTAAACCTACTCGTACGTAACGTATTTATTTATTAATTTGGTCAAACAAAAAATACGTGTCCCGTATTTTTGGCCGGTCTATCAGACGGACCAAACAGAATGCCATTTTTTTATGTCGTCATCCATAATCCTAGGACATTTTAAAGTCCGCCTCTGTATGTTTGTCTAAAATGTGTTAATAAATGAATAACAGCTGTCAAAGATTTCACATTCTTTCCGAGACACTGGATGATGATGTCGAAGAACCATTTTCATAAACTACAAAAGGAAACATAACTAAAATGGTTTAGTTTTCGAAATCGGTGGATTTAATTTGGTTTATTTTTGTAATGCCATGATGCGAGGCATCTGTGAATCGCTTGTCATCAGGTAGTCCGACATGTTGTTTGCTATATAAAAATTGAAAAGAAATAAAGTTATAATAATAAAGTACAGTCGCGGTCTGAAAGTGTTTACCACCGTAAGGATCACAATTGCATGCACACATTGAGGCCACAAGTTCTAAATGTCTATTTCATGATAATTTGATTGATCACAGATTATTTTTTCTAATGATATGACAATCATACGCTTTAGGTGATGGACTGACTACTATAAAGGTTTGATATACAGAAAACCTACTTTGAAAAACAATTGTTTTTTTTTTAATAAGAATATTAAGACATAGTAAATAAAAGTTCAAAAAAATCTTTATTCAATATCTGGTATAACATCACTTTGCAGCTATGAGTAATTTAGTTTTTTGAATATTAATATGAAGAAATAATAAAAAAAAAACACTGAAAAAAATCTTATTAAATACTATCTGTCCCCCGCGGTTTTACCCGCGTAGTTCCCGTTCCCTTGGAATTAAATAAAAAACTTTCCTATGCCCTTGCTCAGGCTATAGACTATCTCTGTACCAAACTTCATTTAAATCGTTTCGGTAGTTTTGACGCGGAAGCAAGACAGACAGATAGTTACTTTCGCAAATTATAATAGTAGTTTATTAGTTTTTTTAAATAAGAATATAAGGAAATAATAAATTAAATCTTAAAAAATCTTTATTCAATATCTAGATAACATTACTCCGCAGTTACGACTAGTGCGTAGATGCAACAAGACACGCGCATAGATCAGTATTTCGGTATCATTTTCTGGTATCACTCGAGCACAGCGTGATCTACGAGGATTTCTTTCATTTTGTCAGTTCCAGCTCTGAACCATAAGCCCACATAATTTTTTATTGAGTTTAAATCAGCAGACCGAGCGGGCTATTGAATGAGACGAATAATTTCACGGTGCAGAATGAACCACGCCATAGTAGCACAAGCTGGGTGTATCCGTGCATTACCTTTAACGTAATTAATGTGAGGGAATTCTGTTGCAGGATACACTACGTAGTAAGCAGCATCACTTCTTCCTGAATCATTTCCATGATCTAATATTTGGTCTTCTTCGCCGTGACATCTTTTTCAAACCTCACAGTAAATCACAATAGTTATAATGAATTTTCGTGATAAGGCACTAATGATATAAAACTATGTCCATTTTCAAAGATTGACCCTTGCTCCAAGGTTAAACTTGCCATTTTATTTCGATGTGAAAAATAATATTTCGTAAAATTTTACTCTTGTCTAAACGACGCGACGTTCAAACGATATTTTTTAACAAATGTCAATTCAACGGGTTCCCCACTTGAAACATATTAAGAAAAGAGTTTCATCATCACATAATTAAGGCGAGATAAATAGACGTTACTAAGCACTGACTTTGGCACTATACCTGTCACTGTTACACAACTGCCAAACGTCAAGTGCACGATAGAGACGAAACATGGCTAAGCCGAAGCCGTTGCTTAGTAACGTCTTTGTTGTTCTCGTTCTGTCATTTTGCACAATAACTTCTGAAAGGTAACAAGTAACATGATATGGCATTTTAGATTTTAATGAAAAAAGTGTGATATAGAATGTACTTTCAAAATTGGTAAAACTTTTCAGACCGCGACCGTACATACAGGCTAACACAGAACCAGGTCACGAGAAGAAATAGGTCTTTCACATGGGTTTGTACATATGAACTAAATAGCTGCGAATCATTTTTAACCGACTTCAAAAAAGGAGGAGGTTCTCAATTCGTCTGTATGATCTTTTTTTGTATGTTTGTTACGCGATGTCTCCGTCAATTGTAAACGAATTTTGACGGTTCTTTTTTTGTTTGATAAGTCATGATTCAGGGGTGGTCCAATAAAAATTGTGTGGCGGTCGGTTCAGTGCTTCTCGAAAAATTCACCAAGAACAAAAAAAATTGACGAAATATTCATAGACGATGTGTGCTTTTTCTTCAAGTTTCTATTTAGTAGTAGCTTTATTTAGAAAATAAATTACTTTGAAAGATACTATACACAGTCAAACATTGGGAGTCGACACTAAAAAGTAATAAATAAAAAACTTTTTTCAAAATATAATAACCGCCTTCAAAAACTAAAAACCCAAAAATAACTAAAATTTCGGAAGTCTGTGGCTTCTCTTCTGCCATTCAATTTGTGTTGCCACCGACTTCCGAAATTTTAGTTATTTTTGGGTTATTAGTTTTTGAAGGCGGTTATTATTTTTTTGAAAAAAACTTTTTTTTTTATTATTCATTCAGATTTATGTACTTATCATGATAGCAAATAATACAGTCACGAATCACGAAGTAATATTACACGTGCGTCATAGTCATAAAAGTGACATCAATTAAGTAAAACAAATAAAAATTGTGCCAATTTCAGCCCTATATAAACCAGAACATAAATAATTTCAGTATTCATTATTCGAAAGTCGTAACGATGAAGGTTTTAATTTTAATTTGTATCTTGGCCATATTAGTGGTTGTTGGTAAGTGATTTAAAAACTGTATTAACACAAAACTGTGTAAAAAAAAATACAAAGTGTGAGTCAGGTCATAGATTAGGGTTCCGTAACGAACCATTTCGACTTGTAGCTTAACAACCTTTCGCATAATGTCAAGATTTGTCATTACTTTGTTTCTCAAGACCTCTATAATCCCTAAACTAAAAAGTTACATTATCAGTTATAGGTAGATTTCTTTTAAAATTAATAATATTATGAACTACTATCTTGATTCTTTTAGATTTTTTTATCTAGCCTTAGCTTTTAGAGGGGAGAGCGCATTTTTTGATAAAATATAGCGTCCGGCCAAAAAGCACGATTATGGAATGTATTACTTATGAAAACTAATTATTATGGCATATGTTATTATGGAAACTCATTTTATGGCAAATGAAAGTTGTGACAAGTATATTGTTATGACACGCATTGTAAGTACCTATAAATGAAATTAGTACAAGTGAATATTATGAGCAGGGACGATTATGGAAAATAAAAATAGGACAAATAATATTAGGGGAAACAAGAGAATACCGCTTTTTCGTATTTTTTTCTTCAGTATTAAAAACGGTAACAGGTGAAAACTTCAAATTAAATAACAATAAAGTGAATATCAAAGGGCAGCCCCACACACAAGAAACGTAATTTTTTAGCAATTTATACTCGATCTTAATAAACAGGTAGAAACTTGTCTATTATCGGTTCGGAACCCTTCGTGTCGGACTCGCATTTGGCCAGTTTTTATTTTATGGCCAAAATATAACATGGTTTATAAATGATTGGACTCGATTCAGCTTCTTATTTAAAACTATCTATATTCTAGTTTCACATGAACAAAAACTAACCTTGTATATTATTTTGTCATTGTCCAATCTAATAAATTATCTTTATTTTAACACAGGTAGTCTGAACCCTAATCAGATCACCGTCACCGATACCTCGAATGTTGCTCCAGAAACTCCTGATACAGGCAATACATGTGTAGACGACTTGACAGAAGTAAGTTTTTCATTCATATAAGTATATTTACAGCGCCTAAAACCATATTGTGTTTAAGTATTAGGTTCTTTAATATACAGAGGAAAAGCTTCATACAGCCGCGCGAATCGGTTGCACTATCACAAGTTCGCGGAGCATGTAATGCAAAGTAAATAATTGGACCAGAGGATAAGCTTCTTAAGAACGTGCAAAATTGTTACAGTTGTCAATTTATGAAGGAAAAAAAATTAATTGAAATGTAATAGATATGAAATAAAATAAAACTGTTTAATACAGGATATTAAAATCACCTTTACACGAGTTACAGTATCTTTTTTAATAAAACCAAAAACGGAGTGTCATTGAAATTACAAAATATAACAGAACTTGCAACCCGCCCCGGCTTCGCACAGGTGCAAGCTGTTACCTGTAACGTTGGCCTGTAACGTCGCAACCGCTATGCCCCTGCATTTCAAATCTGTAATATTTTCGAAAATAATAATTTAAAAATGAAAAGGGCCATATTGATCTATATTAATTGCACAATGTGTTGAAGGTACTTTATTAGATAAAGATTAATACTGTATTCCTTTAAATTGCTTCGTAAATAAGCCATTATTTCTCGTGAAAAACAAGAGTACGAAAATGGTTATTGTGGGTTATCCCTAATACGCCTACCACCCGCACTAGCTTCCTAGCATTGGCCAAGCCTTGTGCGGTTTGCGTTTGTGCGGTGTTCAGTTTTACTATCAACACGCTCCGTCTTACGCGGCCTACGCATTTTCTTACCTGTGGCTAAGCCAGTTTGCGCAGGTAAGACTGTCTCATCATGACCGTGTGGTAGGCCTATAAGAGATAGACATATACCATTGCAGACTTTTGTGTAGACCTTTTTGGGGTGAAGGATACTGTAGTAAATTATTTTGATGTATCTCGTAGGGTTCAGCCAGCATTTGCAAAGTGAGCGCAAAATGACATCACATTATTTTTTGACAATTCACACATGGTCATCTGATCCCAAACTAAGCAAAGCTTGTACTACGGTAACCAGACAACTGTTAAACATACTTATATAATTTATAAATATATACTTTTTATAGATAAATGACACCCAGACACAGCTGGACAAACGATGGTAATCGAACCCACGACCTCCGGCCTAGCAGTCAGGGTCACTAACCACGGTTGCGGAATGTGTATAATGGTCACCGTGACCCTGGAACATAAAAGGCAATCGAAGGAACATGAGTGGGTTTTAGTCAGTAAGAGTCTGACACGCCCTCCCGCCGCACCCAGGACGGGAGCAGTCATTGGATGATTTCCCACTCACCAAAAAAAAAAAAGGCTCACTAACCCTAGACCAACAGGCCCGTCAAACCTCTAGGTGTTTGACCCTGTGTGACTTGTCCAAAGATATTTATTTATTTATTTTTATTATTTTTACCCGACTGCGCGACGTAAAGGAGGGTAATGTGTTTATTACCCGACTGCGCGACGTAAAGGAGGGTAATGTGTTTATCAGTCTATGTATGTATGTTTGATTCTATGTGGCGTTCTAGAGACCGAATGCGTGGGCCGATTTTGATAATTCTTACGTCAATCGATTCGTCTTAACCTTGCGAGTGTCACTTAAGATATGACAGTAATCAAAATTCACCACAGCGACAACCAGACGTTATATTGTCAAAATGGAAAAAAAATATGTCGATGAACTATGTCGATTGGGGTGTCGTTGAATAGGTATTTTAAAATCATCTTTAGGTTCCTAATTTCATTTTCATTTTAAAATATAGTTTAGGATATATAACGATTTAAAGTTTTTAACAAAACAGTCATTCTCGCTAATTTTCTTACTTATTGATTTAAGTTTTTATTTCAAGTATAAACGATACACAAATAAACAAAACATGAAAAAACATGAAAAACAAACTAAGGAACTACTGAGGACCGAGCTATGGTTGATTTAAGTTCACGCGTTTTTGCTAAAGGTCAAGCATATGTAGCTTTGAGCCGAGTTAGGTCTCTAGAGTGACTAATCATCAGTAGTTTAGACCACCGCAAGTTATACTAATACTGTGATGTTGACTGCATAATTTTTGGTTGGATCATTTAATCTTAACGATTTAATCCCCGCGCAAATTGAGCGGCCTCCTAAAAAATGTATGGAAAAGAACTGCGACAGCTGGCAATCGCGTGGTTTTTGAGTGACAAAACATATTTTGATCTCGCTTTGTGTTGGGGCACCTTGTTATACCGTGTTTTACACAAGTAAATATGAATTACTAATTAAGATTTTTAACAGATTATATCGTCACTACCGTGTTTTTTTATTTAAACCGGTAATCATACCTTAAAGCTTTCTTCACAATGTTTTTGTCCACAAATAATTATTATTATGAAGGTCATGTAAAAACGTAAAGTTAACATTATAACTATGACGACTCCCCAATAAGTTAGGAAACCGAAATTCGTTCTTAAGAAGCTTATCCTCTGCTCCAATTATTTACTTTGTGGTTTTGGGTTCGATTCTTAGGTTGGACAGGAAGCACAGAAAGCCATTGGATCCAACTGATATACATATAACAAAGTCGTTATCAATGTGTGTCCGTACATATACTGCCTGTATATAAGCGGTTAACGGTTTGTTATTTAGTTGGTTTGTAGAGAGTATATAAAGGCCGTATATAAAATGCCGGGCATTATATAAACGGCGGATTCAAACAAAATGCATACATTTTACATATCGGGACTAAGCGTCTGTTTCACATTCTTCTGATAAGATCTAATTAGAATATCTGGCAGATAAATTCATACAAAATCTGTTATCTTGTAGATAAGGACTATTGTCAGGTGGTGAAACAGTCCCTAAGTCGACTATCCATACTAATATTATAAATGGGAAAGTGTGTCTGTCTGTCTGTCTGTTTGTCTTTCTTTCACGGCAAAACGGAGCGACGAATTGACGTGATTTTTTAAGTGGAGATAGTTGAAGGGATGGAGAGTAACATAGGCTATTTTATGTCTCTTTTTAACGCGAGCGAAGCCGCGGGCAGAAGCTAGTATTTAAATTTTCTTATATGGCGTCAGTCAGTTTGTTAGGGTTTTATGTTTACAGTGATTGATTTCTGTTTTTTTTTTTCATGTACCTGCTCAGGCTTTTACCGACTGCTTTGCGTAAAATAAAAGGTGTTATCTGTACTTATTCTGAAAGAAAGAAAAGAAAAACAGTTCTGCTTATTGATCATTAAGTAAGTATACGAGTGCAATGTTTATTATTAAAATAAATGCAAGGTAATCAAAATGGTTTTTATTAAAACGTGGGTTGGCGAGTAGTTAAAAGACGTCGACAAGTCAGACACGGTTTATTTTTAGATAAATTACACCCAGACACAGAACTAACAATCACGCGCCTCACACAAAGTTTCTTCTTATGACCGGCGCACATGCACAGAACATCTATACCCTAACAGGAAGAACGACAACTTCATACAAATTTATTGCCTACACTTATTGCCATTTATTGCCTACACGAGAGCACACTAGCGCTCCAGTTTATGCCATGAGAAACTCGCCAGGCGCGGGAATTTTGAACCGTTTGGTCTCGGTATTCCTAAAACGCACAAATGTCATGCTCGCTCAAAAAGTCTCGCTGATGGTGGCGAGTGCGTTGGATCATTCGGTTCCCTTCAAAATGGTTGAGCTAAATGGTGCTGATGTCACGCGTCATGCTCGTGAACGGGCGCTATCAGTAGAGATGGGTCATCTCTTAACTGCCATGACTTTTATTTTAATTTTGTATTTGTTTGTTTTGTTAAATACTTACACTGTTTTCACATTAAGAAGCACCAAAAAAAAATGTAACCAAGACTTTGTATAACATGATATTTTTAAAAGAGCGTCCGTGGAGTTTTTTGCCTGTTCTTCTCCATAGAGATCTACGTTTTGGAACAGGCAATTAGCGTCACTTTTCTTTTCTGACTAACAGACCGACCGACTCTTTGACAATTCATAAGTACCTGTAAATGGTCTAAGTGAAATAAATGCTTTGAATTTTGAATTTTGCACTTGGTCTATTTGTACTTACAGTCTATTACGCATAGAGTCTAAATCGCTAATTGCACGAACCTACTGTATTTTTTTAGTTTTGCATACGTATCCTTTGTAATGCATAATCTTTAAATAAACTGCAAAATGAGAATTCGTTATTCTTATTATGCAGTTTATTTAACGATATAATACATATTCGTATGACAAAAACTTCAAAAATAAAAACTAGCTGTAGCGGGAATAAAATAAATAAAACAAAGTTTCTATACATGTTCCAATACATTTATTTACTTTTTCATAGCTTTTTTGGAGACTTCTTCAACAAATGATAATTATGAAAAAGCGTCAATATCGCACAAATAAAGTGAGTTTCTGTTTCGTAAACACTGAAAGCGTCCATATCACATAAATAATATATTAGTCTATCTTGTGAACACAAAGAGCATCAATTTGGCACTGTAGAGTCAAGATCACGTAGTGATTAACGCAATAATTATTCACAGATAACAATGTAGAACTGGCACAAAATATGATAATAAAAAAATCAACCACATCAGAACATGTAAAAGATTATCAACAATCCATCATACTGGAAAGAATGTGTTGCCATTTTATAAAAAAAAAAACTCCATTAAAAATAATTGTTAGGATAGTTTTATCTTTTGCCTTTTGACAATTGAAACACTTAATATGAATTATAAGTTGCTAAAACTATCCATACTAATATTATAAATGCGAAATTAACTCTGTCTGTCTGTCTGTCTGTCTCTTCTCCATGCCTAAACCACTGAACCGATTTGAATGAAATTTGGTAGGTATAGATATAGTCTGTGACCCGGGAAAGGACAAAGGAGAGTTTTCATCCCGGTGATTCCCGGGAACGGGAACTATTATTCCATGCGGACGAAGTCGTGGGCAAAAGCTAGTTATTTTATAAAATATTAATGAACCTTGAAATGAACACAACTAATTATACCTAATTTGCAACTACCGAAATAATGGCTATCTATTTATTCAGGCATATGGCATCACTATGGTATTGACTTCCTTTTTTTTATAGAGCGCTATCTCGTTTTCGCCAATCGTGCTACTGTAGGCATTGGTCACTAAGGAAGCTGACCCCCCTGGACACAAGCCGCGCGGCTTTGCCGGGAGTTTATGCTAACAAAAGATTTTATTTTGGGCTAGTACAGCCGTCGGCAACTTGCGGCTCGCGAGCCACATGTGAAGCTACGGCTCTTTAGTCCCATACGAAGTAGTAGAATTGTAGGCAAGAAAAAATTATGTGGCTCTTTAAAATTTTGTTAACTAATATTTTGGCTCTTTAAACTCAAAAGGTTGCCGACCTCTGGGCTAGTGCGTCAAAACCGCGCGGGCTTACCACCGGCACTGTGTGTGGAAGAGCCTTTAATTAGGTAGCGATACGATTTTTTTGTAATGGTGGATCGACACAGCTCTGCGGCACTGCCGACGTCTTGACCACAAGCAAAGCCGCCAGTAAGCGCCCCAAGCAGAAGCGGGCAAGTGCTGACTTTCGGTGAAGCGTTATACACAGGTAAAATAAAATCGTGTTGCTGCTGCAATTTGGGTGTATATCCTCTATCAAAAAAAAAAAGCTTTAATTAATTTTGGACGAAACACCACTCACCACCACCCATTCTCGTCGGCAAAATGGCCGCCAACTTTGTAGCATTGCCACACGGAAAGCCAGCCTGGTAAGGCCTCCGGTTGATGGCGCCGGGCTACATGGATGCGCCATAAGACCAATTTATTTAGATGGTATGTATGGAGTATAGTAATAAGCTGAATCCGTTTAGACTTGAAGATTCAACGAGTCGTCCGTAGCTTCAGAGTTAATGGCACTATTGAACTGCGGAAGAGCGACCGTATTCAAATGAGTCAATTAATATATTATGATATAATTACAAAATCTCTAATTTTATAAAATATATAGAAATAAAATTACAGTTTCATTTTATATTCATTTGAAATAATGACCACTTAAAATAGAATTATAGGTAATGCAAAAAGGCAAAATAAAAATGACACCCATGACTTGCCCACGACGATATACATACATGTTACTCTTAATAAAAAAAAAGTTTTTTATTCATTCAGCTAGCCTCCGACTAATTAATGTGAGTAGGTAACTCTTACTAGATAGATACCAAGTAGAATTAGTCAGGAGAGTCATAATCTTTTTCAATAATTTTCTACTCTTATAACCTGACATGTGTCAGTCCATTTAATATGATCAACCTCAATACTGAAAAAAATTGAAATGATAACACTAGGTAATCATTTTACCCGGGGTTGTGGAATAGTACTAATAGTTACCGTAGCCCCGAAACATAAAAGGCAACCGAAGGAACACGAGTGAGTTTTTGTCAGTAAAGTCTGACACGAAAGAACGGGAGAAGTCACTTGAAGATTTCCCACACACTAAAAAAAAGATAGTCATTTTACGAGCGAATAAAATGGTAACTGCAGCTCACCTTAGAAGATCAATACATTACTTATCTAAGAACCATAGCCTATCAATAAAAAATTCACTGCAAAAAACTGCATGTAAGTCGGTTGTAGATGTAGACTATAAACAATAATCGGGGCGAAAATGGGTTTAGTGAAATAATTAGTTTTATTTTTAACTAGTATTTTTTTAGGGTTCCCTACCCAAAGGGTAAAACTGGACCCTATTACTAAGCCTCCACTGTCTGTCTGTTTGTCTCCAGGCTGTATCTCATAAACCGTGATAGCTAGAAAGCTGAAATTTTCACAAATGATGTATTTCCGTTGACGCTATAACAACAAATACAAAAAATTTACAAAAAAATAATATTAAGGGGGGTCCCCATGACTAATCGCGGCGCGGTTCCCGCGGAATCTCATGATGGAATGGAGATTGCGACTGTCGCAACCCAGTGTTGGGTTCGCCTCTTTGACCTGGAGAGGCGCCATGGCGCTCTAACGTATCGGTGGACATTTCGGGAGGTTCCTATGTTTGATTCAGGCGGAAGCGACGCCTGGGTGACATCACTGCAGCAACGGTCGCCTGGAGGACACGGTCGAGCACACGGTGGAGGTATGCCGCGCATGGGCGGACCATAGACGTGTACTCGTAGAGGCGATCGGCGACGGTGACCTCTCGCGCCCAGCGCTGGTTCAGGCCATGCTGCGGGGCGAGACGGAATGGGATGCCCTCGCCTCCTTCTGCGAAGCAGTTATGCTAGTGAAGGAAGCGGCGGCGCGCGAGAGGCAACGACGAGCCTCTCGCCCCGGACAAAGACCCAGGCGAAGGCGTCGAGAGTCTCAGGACGACTACCGGCCACCGTAGGCGCGGTTCTGCGGATGGCGAGCGATGGGTAGCTCGCCGCCCGGCTAGGACCAGGACCGCGTCGACGGCGCGTTAGTGTTCCACGCGCGCCTCAAAGAGAAGGAGTCAGCACAGGAAGGGGCCTAATAGGGCCAACGCCTGCCGGGGTTGCGGAATGTTTTTAGTAGTCACCGTGACCCTGGAACATAAAGGGCAATCGAAGGAACATGAGTGGGTTTTAGTCAGTAAAAGTCTGGCACGCCCTCCCGCCACACCCAGAACGGGAGAAGTCACTTAAAGATTTCCCACACACTAAAAAAACTAGTCATCATACGAGCGAACAAAATGGTAACTGCAACTCACCTCAGAAGATCAATACTACATACATTACTTATCTAAGAACCATAGCCTATCAATAAAAAATCCACTGCAAAAAACTGCATACAAATCGATCAGGTCATGTAGATAAATATAAACAATAATGGGGGGGGGGGGGGGGGGCAAAATGGGTTTAGTGAAATAATTAGTTTTATTTTTAACTAGTATTTTTTTAGGGTTCCCTACCCAAAGGGTAAAACGGGACCCTATTACTAAGCCTCCGCTGTCTGTCTGTCTGTCTCCAGGCTGTATCTCATAAACCGTGATAGCTAGAAAGCTAAAATTTTCACTAATGATGTATTTCCGTTGCCACCACTGCGTCAACGGTCGTCTGTAGGACACGTTACAGCATACGGTAGAGGTGTGCTTGGGCGAGCCACAGTCGTGTCCAGAGCGTGCTGAGGCGATCGGCAGGGAGTTACTGAATGAGAAGCCGTAGCCTCTTTTTGCGAAGCAGTCATACTGGAAAAGGAAGCGGCGGCGCGCGTGGGGCAGTCATGTCTCACGCCCCGGACAGAGACCCAGGCGTAGGCGTCGAGAGTCGCAAAACGACTACCGGCCACTAGGATCAGACCCGTGTCGATGACGCATTCGTTTCACTCGCGCCTCAAAGAGCACCCTCTAGGGCCAGCCGGGGTTACGGAATAATTCTGATAGTTAGCGCGGCCCCGGAACATAAAGTCAGTCAGTAAAAGTCTAACACTCCCTATGATATATCCATACTAATATTATAAATGGGAAAGTGGGTCTCTCTGTCTGTCTGTCTGTTTGTCTTTCTTTCACGGCAAAACGGAGCGACGGATTGACGTGATTTTTAAGTGGAGATAGTTGAAGGGATGGAGAGTAACATAGGCTACTTTTTGTCTCTTTCTAACGCGAGCGAAGCCGCGGGCAGAAGCTAGTTTACTTATGTAAACTCACCAAGTTTGTTGATATTTAACAATAACTAACTAGAGACATGAAACTTGGAGGGTATATTCTTTGTGAAGAGTAAATAGCCACTTAGAAAGGTTTTTTTAAATTCAACCCCTAAAGGGTTAAAATAGTCGATAGAAGTTCGACATCCACGCGGGCAAAGCCGCGGGCGAAAGCTATTCTATACATAATGTTAAATACATACAAGTTTTGTTTGTTACGTGTAAACACAAAAACTACTGGACGGATTTAGATAATTTTTTCACCATTAGAATGCTACATTATCCCTGAGTAACAAAAGCTACATCACGCTATGATCAAAAGGAACGAAACAGTTGACCAAAAACCTGTCATTACGCGGATGAAACCGGATTGAACAGCTGGTAATAAATATCTTGGGACAACTCACACACGGCTCTCTAATCCCAAAAAGTATGGTAAGTATAATAACCAGAGAGCTGATATACATACTTATATTATAAACAGCTATAGATAAATTACACTCAAACACAGAGCAAACATTCATGTTCATCACACAAAGTTTTTCTTGGATGGGAATCATACCCACGATCCCCGGCATAGCAGTCAGGGTCATTAACTAATTAACCACTAGACCAACAGGTCCGTCAATAAATAGATAATAATAATAATAAAACAAATAATTCGGTTGGAGCAGCGCACAATGCTCGTTGAATAGCCAAGAGCCTCGACCGACACCTAAGGAGGCTCTCGTTGGATGGCTGGATCAAGGTGGATTCAGACGACAGTACTCTTGGACACGGCTCGCATCATTAGGAGGATCCTCTCTCTGGAGCCAATATTTAATTTATGTTATATTATTTTAAAATAAGTGTGTATAAAAATCAAACAAATAATACATAGGTAGTACAACAAATTATTTAGAAGAGTATGTATGAAGACTTGAAGATTCAACGGGACGTCACTCTAGCGTCAATCAATGCAGATCTGCGTTCGGAAGACGTGTAATCGGATGAATGAAGTAATAATTTTAATGACACAGTAACCAAATCTCTAATCTTAACAGAAATTTTAGAAATAAATTTATAGGTTTCCTATAATTATCATTTGATATAATTGTGCAGGGTGCACACTTGACTATGCTGGGATTGGTGGGGAAATAAAAAACACTATCTTGAAGTCTTGAATTTATTCTTCACAGTGTTCACTATATGTTCTGAAGTCCTTTCTTCATGTTCTTTCTTCCCTTTCCTTTCTTCTTTCTTCCTTTTTCTTCCAGTGTTTCTTCTTGTCTTGCTGCTCGCCAACTGTGTCGATACCGAAAACCGACCCGTAATTTATACCAATTTTGCTAAGAAAATGTAAGGCCTCTGATTGGTTGACCAATCAGAGCGCACGAATTATCGACCAATCAAATTGATCGATAACAATCATGTAGGGAACATTCTAGTATGTTCTACTATACCTACCTACTATTGGTCTGTCGAATAACAATTTCTAGAAACTAACAAAACAATTTAGATATTCTAATAAGAAAGACACTAACAATATTCTAATGAGAAATAAGTGAGATTCTAATAATAAACAAACGAGATTTGTAATTACGAACTTACGTAACTATGTTAGTAACGTACTTAAACCCTATAACTATACCTACTACCTATCCACTATAATAACTATGTGTAAACACTGTGTAACTATATCACTTATTACCTATCAACTATAATAACTATAGACGTAAACAAACTGTATTAAGTACTTATTAACTATACATATAATCACTTATATTATTGTTCGTCAGTTTGTTTATTCACTCACTACACTGTCCCGCACATCACTCCCGCCGTGCGACCGCGTCGCATCTCGTCCCGGTGCGGGCTCGTCGTCTGTAGGCAGGGGCAGGATCACCAGCTTCCTTACTGGCCGACGCAGCACTCCTCCTTTGGTCTGCACGTCCACTGTCCGCACGATGTTGTCGGGGCCTGGATACACCGCGATGACCCGACCTCGTATCCACACGTTGCGGGGCAGGTTCTGATCGATGATCTGGACTAGGTCGTTCACCTTGACTTGGTGACCTCGTCCGTAGGGCTCCCGCCGGTGTTGGAGCTCGGGAAGGTACTCCTTCACCCAGCGGAGCCAGAAGATGTCAGCGAATTAAGAATAGAGTGCATAGGCATCTACTGGGTAAGCTCGCTCCATCGTAGGCTCCGTCTATGCCCTCGGGCTAGTCTGGGACCAAGAGCAAGCCCATTGTAATAAAAAAAAAAAAAGCGAGCCTTTGTGCAGCTCGCCAACTGGACCGGGAGATGGTGTCTTGCTCGGAGAATGTGCCCGGCTGTGGCACGCGCCCAGGACCCCCCAGCAGGAAATGGTTGGGAGTCAGAGCCTCTGGATCTTCTGCGCTGACGGAGACGTGGGTCAGCGGGCGACTGTTGACGGTGTACTCTACTTCAGCTAGTAGAGTGGCGAGGACTTCTTCAGTGGGGTGGCGCTCGTGCAGTGTTGCTGCAAGCGCGGTCTTCACGGAGCGCACCATACGCTCCCAGGCGCCGCCCATGAACGGAGCTCCAGGCGGAATGTAACGCCAGGCGATAGTCCGTTTCGCTGCTTCTTCTGCTGTTGCCGCGTCGATTGCTTGTCGCAGTTCCTTGTCGGCAGCCTTTAGGTTGGTGCCGTTGTCCGACCAGATTTCAGCCGGGCAGCCTCGTCGTGCGATCATGCGTCTGACCGCCATCACTGCTGAATCGGCGCTGAGCGAGCCGGCGACTTCTAGATGGATGGCTCGCGTCGTGAGACACGTGAAGACGGCCACGTATCTCTTCTGTCTGGTGCGTCCGACGGTCACGGAGAGAGGCCCGAAGTAGTCGACCCCGGTGAAGGTGAAGGGTCGCTTGTGATGGGCTAGGCGACACGCTGGCAGGTCCCCGGTTCTTGGGTGTGGCGGCGCTTGAGTTTTCATGCGGCAGAAGAGACATTGTCGAAGGATTGCGCGTTTGATGGGGCGCAATCTTAGTACCCAGTACTGTTGGCGACATTCGTTGACGGTTGCCTCGACGCCGGCGTGATGGAGCTGCCGATGAACTGCTTGTATCCACAACTTCACCGTCCGATGTTCACCGTCGACTACTAGCGGGCTCTTGACGTTCTCTTCTATGTCTTTGGCCGCTCGGATACGGCTCCGAAGTCGGAGTGAGCCGTTGACTGTTTCGATGCTGAGCTGGTGAAGGCGGCTCTCCTTTGCTACCGGCTTCCCACTATTAAGGCATTCTATATCTTCTGCGAAGGCCTCTTCTTGCGAAGAACGCATCAGGAGCTCTTCGGCTTTCTTTAAGAGCTCGGCTGTGACTGCAAGCAAGTCGAGTTTCAATCTCTTCTTTGGTTTGGGTGCCTGTGGTTTCGTTGTCCCAGGTTTATTTCTTTTCCATGTGGGGTCCGCTTCTTTATTCTTCTTTGTTCGTTGGTAGTTGACCTTCTGTCTGGTGGCTCTGCAGAGGTCTATGAACTGCAGAACGCGCGCTGTCGCGTATCGGAGGCGGTCCCAGCTGGAGAACTTCGCAGGATCAGGCAGACCCTCTGCTAGCTTTAGTCTTCTTCTGCTAGTTATGTGATGCGTCTTCTCTTCTTCGGAAGGCTCTTCTTCTATGGTCTTCACAGGTTCTATTGGCCAGAAGTCTTCTGTTTGGTAAAGAAAGTCTGGCCCTTTGTACCATCGGTGATTCTTATCAAAGGCAGTTGGTACATCTCGTGTCGCATCGTCGGCGACATTCTGTTTTGTCGGTACCCAGCGCCAGTCGTTGACCTTAGAGCTCTCTTCTATCGCTGCAAGACGGTGAGCCACGTATGGTTTGTAGGAACGTGACCCGGTCCTTATCCATGTGAGCACTGTTTTGCTGTCTGTCCAGAACACTTTTCTGTCTGGTTTCCTCTCATGTTCTTCGATGACTGCTTCGGCGAGCCTGGTGCCCATGACTGCTGCTTGTAGCTCTAACCTCGGTATACTTGTCAGCTTGAGCGGAGCCACCTTTGCCTTGGCCATGATGAGAGACACTCCCACCTCGCCGTCCGGTGTTACTGCCCTCCAGAATAGGACTGCCGAGTAGGCCGACTCACTGGCGTCGCTGAAGACATGAAGTTCGAGTGAGGCGGCGTCACTGTAGTGCAGATACTGCCGCGGGATCACTATGTCGTGGAGACTTTTCAGGTGCCCCATACACGATTCCCATTGCTCCGCTAAGTCTTCATCAATGCGGTCGTCCCATGCTGTTCCTCGGCGCCAGACTTCTTGCAGTAGCTGTTTCGCCCTGATAGTGACAGGCGAGGCGAATCCTAATGGGTCGAAGAGTGACATGACGATACGCAAGGCTTCTCTCTTTGTTGGCTGATTTCCTTCTATGATTGTTGACGGTATTCTCGCCAGGTTGAGGTTGAACGTTAGCTCGTCCGAGTTCATCTTCCAAATAACACCCAGTACTCGTTCAGTTTGCTCTTCTGTTTTGTATAGCTCTAGGTCTTCTATTTCATTTTTCTCTCCCAGTGCTTCTAGGAGTGACGCTGAGTTCGATTTCCATTGTTTCAGTTCGAAGCTGGCCTTCTTGTGTACCTCTCGCACGCTCGTCGTTACTTTCACTGCGTCTTCTAAGCTTCTAAAGCTGTCTAAGTAGTCGTCGACGTAGTGCTTGTTTACTATGGCAGCTGCGGCTTCCGGATGAGTGTCTTCGTGCTGCTTAGCATTCAAGTTCTTTATGTAGATTGCTGTAGACGGCGAACTCGATGCTCCGAATATTAGCGACGTCATTCTATATTCTTCCGGAGGTCGGTTGTCGCGGCGATCCCCGCGCCATAAGTACCGCAGTGCGTCTCTGTCTTCGGTGCGCAGTTTGACCTGCATGAACATTTCTTTGATGTCCGCTGTTACCCCGATGAGATGCTGTCGAAAGCGCATGACGACGCCCGGCAGCGACTGAAGCAGATCCGGACCTTTGAGGAGCATGTCGTTAAGAGCCACCCCTCTGGTCTTGGCGGCGGCGTCATGCACGACACGTAGCTTGTCCGGCTTCATGAGGTTGATGACTGCGAAGTGAGGCAGGTACCAGGTCTTCTCAGGAGTCTTCTGCGGCGGTGCGGGCTCGGAGTAACCCTTTTCTATAAGAGCTTCCATCTGTTCGACATATTTCTTCTTGAGGGCTGGGTCACGATCGATCTTCTTTTCTATGTTGAAGAGCCTCTTCAGCGAATTTTCATAATTATCCGGGAACTTAACGTCTTCTTTCTTCCAGAGGAGGCCAGTTTGGTATCTGGTTTCGTCGATCTTCTCGGTCTTCTGTTCGAGAATTCGAAGTGCCTTCTCTTCTGGATCGGTTTTCGGTCTCTTCGGGTTTATGCAGAGGGCGTCCATCTCAAAGTAGCTCTTCACCAGTTCCTCGAGGTCTTCTTCTGCTTCCTTCATTGTTGACACGAAGTCGACCTTCTGGCCAAAGGAGTTGGTTTGGCTTCCGTGGAGTACCCATCCGAGTGGCGTGAGAGATGCCACTGGATGGTCCTTGTCCCCTTTCCTGGTCTCTTCGGTCAGCAGAAGATGCCAGTTGTCTTGCCCGATGAGGATGCGTGGCTTCGCATTGGAGTATGTGAGATATCCCTTGATGTCCGATAGGTGTGGACATCCTTCTACTAATTCGCGTGGAACCCGTTGAGAAGAGACTTGTAAGTTCTTCACTGTTCTGGCATGAATCTGCTCCTCATGTTCGTTGAGCCCTTTTATTCTGACGGTTACTCTTCTTGATGCCGATTCCGCAGTCTTCAACTCATTGATGGATTCTATCTTCAGTGGATCTACTGGTCCTGTAGCTCCGATGCTCGCCGCGATGTCTTCGTCGACGAGTGTGGCCGTTGATCCGTCGTCCATCAATGCGAATGTGTTGACTATACCCTTTGGTCCCTTCACTTGGACCGGCAGGATCTTCAGATAGGATTGTTTCTTCTTAATTGTCCAGGCTGAATTAATGACTTCTGTTTTCTTGTCATTCTCTGTCTTCTCTGTCTTCTCAGCCTGTTCTATCTTCTTTTCATGATGAAGCAGTTTGTGGTGCGTGTACTTGCATCCGTTGACACCACACGGCTTCGCTGTACAATGGTGAGTCTTGCTCCTATAACGTAGGCATCTGAAGCAGAGGCGTTTGGACTTCGCAGTATCCCATCTCGAGTTGACTTCCATCTTCTTAAATGCGTCGCACTCCGTCGCGTTGGTGTGACTTGTCTCGCCGCACACGAAGCACTTCTGTGTGTTGCTCTTCTCTATGACGTTGGTGACCCGCTGAGTTTTCTTTAGAGGTGCGGCTGTCGATGTTGACACCACCTGTTCAGGTAGCGCGTATGGGCTGCAGAGTTCGGCTTCCCTCTTGAGAAACTTTTCTATTTTGAGAAGATCTGGATCGTCTTTTGGCTGGCCGGTAGCGAAGTCGTAGTATCTGTAACGCAGCGTCGGAGTGAGCTTGTCTATCAGGTTCTTGCATATCTCTGGGTTGTAGAGATAATTCAAGCAGCTGAGTGTCTTCAACGTGGCTACGATGTTGGACACTTTTGAGGAGAAGATACATATGTCCCTGGGTGATTCTGTGAGCTTTGGAAGTCCTCGGAGTGTCTCCATCTCCATCATGGCTATTGCTTCTGGTCTCCCATATCTGGACTCCAGAGTCTTCATAATTTCCTCTGGCGGTGAACTTGTGATGAGAAGACCTTCCACCGCTTCTTTTGCCTTCCCTTTGAGGTTCCTTCTGAGTCTGTTGGTATTTTCAACTGCTGAGAATATGGATGCCGTTTCATAATAGGCGGCGCGGAAGGGCAGCCACTCTTGATGAGACCCACTGAAGATTGGTAATTCTATAAACTTCGGTCGCTGTGCGGCTTTGACAGCAAGCGTGATGGCTGCAGCTAATTGCGAGAAGTCGGGTTGACCTCCCGCCGGTGCTGGCAGCACGGGTTCCTGAGTCTCCTGAATCTTCTGTGGCGCTGGGTCTTCTTCTTCTTCTGGCTGCTCCTGATCTTCGACACGATGTGACTCTTGGGCGGGGCGCGGCGTCTTCTTCTGTGTTTGAAGCCAGTTGTTTACTTTCTTGTTGACTTCTGTGATGGAGACATCATCTTCATCCTCTTCTTCTTCTTCTGTATCTTCTGTTTCTAATGCTGCTAATTTTGCTGCGGCGAGTTCGATTTGCAAGTGTAAGAGCTCCTCCTTTGCCTTCGCTATCCGTTGAGCCTTCTTGCTATGCGTCGATCTCCCCCCTCCCCCCCTCTTGCTGGCGGGGCGCGGGGTGATTGGTCTACTCTGGTCTGGTAGGCCGGCGGGTGCATCCTTTTTTCTTGGCTTGACTGTAGATGCTTCTGTTCTATCTCTCTTCTGTGCGGTGGTGACAGTGGCAGGTACCCCCCCTTTCGGAGGCTTCATCAAGGCGGCGTCCACAGGAAGCGTAGTAGCGGCGGAGGGCGCTACGGTACGTGCGCCGTGCCCAGTTGCGGCCGTGGCGGCGGTGCCAGAGGTCGCGGCGGTGCCCGAGGTGACGGCGGTGCCGGAGGTCGCGGCGGTATAGGAAGACTGCGTGGTGGCTGCCGTCGCGGACGTTTCTTCTGTTGTTTCCGTGGCGGTAGTCCCCGTGGCTGTATATTCTGTTGCAGTCTCCCCACTATCGGCAGTTCCCGAAGTCGTGGCGGTGTCTTCGGAGGACGGCTTCTGTTCTTGTACGACCCTACGGCCTTTTCCCTCGGAGCGGGTGACGGGCATGGTGCTTGTCTATATTTCTTTAAGTCGATGACGCACGTAGTACTATCACGAAGTACGTTCTTCAGAAATCCTCACTGTAGCACTATTTTCAATCTTCAAGCAATATTCCCCACAATCCGGCGCTCGAAGGACCATTAAATGTGCAGGGTGCACACTTGACTATGCTGGGATTGGTGGGGAAATAAAAAACACTATCTTGAAGTCTTGAATTTATTCTTCACAGTGTTCACTATATGTTCTGAAGTCCTTTCTTCATGTTCTTTCTTCCCTTTCCTTTCTTCTTTCTTCCTTTTTCTTCCAGTGTTTCTTCTTGTCTTGCTGCTCGCCAACTGTGTCGATACCGAAAACCGACCCGTAATTTATACCAATTTTGCTAAGAAAATGTAAGGCCTCTGATTGGTTGACCAATCAGAGCGCACGAATTATCGACCAATCAAATTGATCGATAACAATCATGTAGGGAACATTCTAGTATGTTCTACTATACCTACCTACTATTGGTCTGTCGAATAACAATTTCTAGAAACTAACAAAACAATTTAGATATTCTAATAAGAAAGACACTAACAATATTCTAATGAGAAATAAGTGAGATTCTAATAATAAACAAACGAGATTTGTAATTACGAACTTACGTAACTATGTTAGTAACGTACTTAAACCCTATAACTATACCTACTACCTATCCACTATAATAACTATGTGTAAACACTGTGTAACTATATCACTTATTACCTATCAACTATAATAACTATAGACGTAAACAAACTGTATTAAGTACTTATTAACTATACATATAATCACTTATATTATTGTTCGTCAGTTTGTTTATTCACTCACTACACTGTCCCGCACAATAATAATCAGATAATATATCTTATTACATAAACAACTTATAATTCTGTATATTAAAAAAAAACCCGCCGAAGTTATTAAGGCTGCAGCTTACAAAAAGTTGATATCTTAAAAACAGCTAAACCGATTTTAATAAAAGACGCCTCTTTAATGTCAACCAAACACGTCGTTTTATTTCACAAACAAACTTCACACTTCAAATAATTTTGCTATCATGAGTATATGTTATACAATATGTAACAAAAACCCTGTTCTTCCAATTAAGGGCGTGTTCAGAATCGATACTAGATGGTAATTACGTAAATCATTAAAAAAAACAACGTCAAAAAAAATTACAAAATAAAAATTTTAATATTATTTTTTGAAAAGTTCCACCGGTTACTTACCCCTGCAAGCGATATCGCAAATCCATCAAAGACGCCGCTGTTGCCTACTGCACTAAGGTCATGAACTCGTCACGTGTTGGAAATCACTCAGCTGTTTGTAACTCTTTGGCATTTTAACACTTGTTTTTCTTTTAAATAAACTTGCAAAACTAATTAATAATTACGTGCACTTGATGACCACGGAGTAGTTGGTGTTCAATATGCCCGCCCACCTTGTGCTTCTATGCATGTATGACAACGCTTTAAAATGTTGTCTCGAACTTTTCGCAACACAGAGGTGTCCGATTTTATTTCATCAAATGCGGCAACAATACGTGCTCGCATTTCGACCTCTGTGTCACATGTTTTTTTAAAAACGTTCTTCGTACAATCTTCGTGCCTCTGCGTAATTACACTCGCATCTCCCAAGGCACATCAACATGTTAAAATATTCTTCGTTGGAGTAAGACAATTTTTTTAAACTTAAATAAACTAAACACGCAAACACACACACACACACACACACACAGAGAATTCACTTAGAAAATATTAATTGTTCGGTACTTTTAACGTAAGTCAATCGATGCATCCGTACGGAAGTAAGTTGCGCAGACGACTAAGGAATAAAGGAAGTAAAGAAATGACCGGCGGCAAGTGCTTTGATTTGCGGCTTAGTTCAAAGGGTGCGCGACTGCACGTGCCACTAAACGCGAGCGTAGCTTATTACGTGTTTCGGCCGTTGAGATTCACCCGATCCGGTCGAAACAGGAATTTTATTATTATTAATATTTTTTCGAACGATACTTTTTTCAAGCTAGTTTTGTATGTTCAAAACGAAAAACCTGTTAATTCTCACAGTACAAAATAAAGTTAAATTAATTAATTAAGTACGGTGAGAATGAAAAGGTTTTGCTGCCTGATTGGACAAAATTAGCTTTTAAAAAATATCGTCTGAAACACACCTCAAAAAAAATTATAATAATGAAATTCCTGATTCGACCGGACCGGGCAAATCTTAGCGACCACTAGCACTAGCACGCACTAAAGCGGCGTGCGGTATCCTTTTGTGAATTCGCCGCCAAGACTCTGTATGTCTGTCTCTGTCGCACCTCAAAAGTGCCGCTTGCCTACTGGTCTTTGCCGATCATAGGCTATTAACATAAGAGTTGTAACTACAGCTGATTTTAAAAACATTTTGTATAAACTAGACGAATCTAAAAACTATCCTGTTTGTAGACAATGCTTGGCTATTTATTGTTTTTTTTTTATTATTCCTTCATCAATGGTAAGACTATAGGTATTTATTTACGCCCCTAAAGGGAACAACAGGGTTTTTGTTACATAGTGTAGAAGGTAAAGGTACATACATGATACCCTGTTAGGGCGCAGGAACACAATTTTAATATAAAATTACGTACACACTTTAATCAATCTTAATACGTATTTAATCAATATTTTATTATAAATATGTATGTCTATTTATAAATATATTATTATACTTACATATGCCTATATTATTATTTTATCACTATATTATTTACTGTAACATATTATAATTCGGTGAGTGATGATACCTGGCTCGACCTGATCCTCATTTCTAATCTGTAGTCAAGTTGTACGAAACTTACGCTCCCATTAGGAAAGTAAAGCTGAAGCGGCCGCCTGCTCCAAGGATGAATCCGGGTGTTCGGAAGGCTATGCGGCAACGGTTGCGAGCAGTTTTGAAGAGAGTCCAGTTATCCTCCGGCCTATCCTTTTAAATTTCCGGAAATTTAGATAGAAAGGTTAGATAGGCCGGAGGATAACTGGACTCTCTTCAAAACTGCTCGCAACCGTTGTAACCTGATGATACGCAACGCTAAACGCCGAAACATTCTTGATAATATCACTTCCTCTTCTTCTGCCGATATTTGGAAGTTCCTTAGAACTGTAGGTATTGGCAGAATGCGGCATTTAGACCTTCCTAATACATTTGGTTTGGACGATGTAAGCCGTCATTTCGCCACTATCCCTACTCTTGATAACCATACCAAATGTCAAACTATTCACTACCTTACTGGTCTGACGCGCCCCTTTTGTCTTCACCCCAGTTGATCCGGAAGAGATTAAGAAGATTATCCTATCCATTAAATCTAAAGACGTGGGCTATGACAACAACGGCTTTCGACAATTCCTGCAATTTCCATGTTATTAACTTCTCGCTATTTACTAGTGACTTCTCTCCGCTATGGTGAAAAGCTCATGTTTGTCCTCTACCTAAAGTTCCCAATCCTACCCTTCTTAGCCACATCCGTCCTATCTCTATCCTCCCTTTTTTGTCTAAAGTGCTTGAGGCCTGTGTCCATAAGCAATTCTCCCATTTCATTCAGCTAAACTCCCTCATTAGTCCTTTCCAATCCGCGTTCAGGCCCGGCCACAGCACTGTTGCTGCTTTGCTTAAAGTGACTGACGATATAAGGCAGGGAATGGAAGACACTAAAGTCTCTGTTTTAGTTACGATCGATTTTTCGAACGCTTTTAATACCGTCAGTCACGAAGTCCTTTTATCCATCCTTTCCCATTTTATGGTCTCTTCCGAGGTTCTGAATTGGTTCTCCTCGTATATTCGGGGGCGTCAGCAAGCAGTTCTTGCGAGAAATTCGTCTTCTAACTGGTGTCTGGCGTCCCTCAAGGCAGTATTTTGTCTCTACTTTTGTTCTCAATTTTTATTGATGTTATTACTACTGAACTTCAGTGTACGTATCATCTTTACGCAGATGACTTACAGCTCTACACTCAGGCAAGTGTTGACAACTTATCTGATGCGAGTGAGGAGCTGAACCGGAATTTAGAAGTGGTGAGGGATTGGTCTAATCGTTTCGGGGTAGCGGTTAACCCTACAAAATGCCAGGCCATTATTATAGTGAGTACCTTTAGTGAACGTAGGCTGAGTAGCTTAGTGGTGCCACCGGTTATCTATGATGACATAGTCATTCCGTTCAGCTCCGCCGTCAAGGATCTGGGTCTGCATGTTGACACTTGCCTGGACTGGCGTAAGCAGGTTGCAAGTGTGAGCAAAAAGTCACTGGGACGTTGCGGTCGCTTTATAGGCTGAAAAATGTTTTTCCATCACACGCAAAGGCAATGCTTGTTCAATCCCTTATCTTCCCCATTATTGATAATGGTGATGTGTATTATTACGACCTGAATGCAGATCTACTCAATAAACTTGACCGGCTTCTCAATAACTGCATTCGATTCGTAAAATATTAATTCTTACGACAATAAATTATTTCAGTATCACAAGGACATCATACAGATAAGATTTGCCTTTTACAGTATGTCAATTGGTCATATAGTTTCGGAGATAATATAAAATTACTAAAACGCAAAATGGGGCATTTTGCGTTTTAGTAATTTTATATTATTATTAGCGTAATTTTCATTGTGCGGAAGTCATTTATAATTTCAAAAAATATCTTTGGAGATATTCATAGTTTAAATTTTATTCCGCAGCAAGCAATATAAAATTAAATGTTAGTATGTAATAGAAACTGCTCTTTAGCGAAAAATTATTATTATAAAAAAATATTATTATTATTAAAAATTATTATTGTACTCTTGCAAATATTTTGTTTGTATTGTTATTTACTGTTTTTGTCCTATTGGTGTACAATAAAGAATATTGGCCGATGGCTTTGCAAGATATTCGTAGCTTATACATCAGAATAACACATCTGGGTCGTCATAAAGGCGCGTGTCAGAGGTTACGGGTTCGAATCCGGGCAAGTACCAATGTGACTTTTTCAATTCATATGTACTTTCTATAGTTTATCTTGGATATCACTGACATCCCGTGCCTCGGAAAGCATGTTAAGCCCCGGTTGTCATTCGTAGAACTTTGACGTTACGGGTATTCAGAAGCCAGAAAGTCTGACCAGTCGAACCAAAGGGTATCGTCGCCCAGTTACTGATAGGCAGACGCTTCACGTAAAACACTGGTATCCAGCTGAATCCGGTTCGGCTGTAAGCCGACCCCAACATAGTTGGGAAAAGGCTACGGAGATGATGATGATTACATCATCTCCCTAGCCTTCATACTACAACACAATAACATTGTCCTATAGTAGGTAACCAAAAGCCGATCAGTAACCAAAACTCTAACATAACGCGGGTCCCCGGGGATCGTGCGGTCCATGGCCCTCTACGGGCTCCGGTGTAGGCGCCCAACCCGGCCTTGACTCCGGCCCGGCTACTAAGGGCGTCCTAGAAGGTTATGGCCATTCGGATGGTGCATGGATGCCGCAAGATCTCCTGCCTGCCTGATTCTTGCATACCGGTGTGGGTACCACGCACAGTGGCGCGTGGAAGTGCAACGCTGGGGCGAAACTCACACACACTCGGCACACAGAGCTCCGGCGGGATCTCATGGAGACTGCGACTGTCGCAACTCAGTGCTGGTCATCCCTCTTTGAGGAGTGGCTGGAATGAAGCCTCGACACTCACGTATCGCCCGACACAGGTCCTCACCGCACACGGACATTTCGGGAGGTTCCTATGTCGGATTCGGGCGGAGGTGACGCCTGCGTGACACGGTGTAGCATACGGTGGAGGTAGGCCCCGCTTTGGTGAACCACCACCGTGTCGTTGCAGAGGCGATCGGCGCTGGTTCAGGCCATGCTTCGGGGCGAGACTGAATAGGAAGCCGTCGCCTCCTGCGAAGCAGACACGCTGGAGACGAAAGCGGCGGGGCGCGTGAGGCAGCGTTCACGCCCCGGACAGAGACCCAGGCTTAGTTGTCGAGAGTCGCAAGATGATGGCCACTGGAGTCGTGGGCCTGTGGAAGACGAGCGGTAGGTAGCTCGCCGCCCGCCTAGGACCCGACCCGTGTCGACGGCGCGGGCGTGTCGATGCTTCTAATAGTTACCGCGGCCCCGGAATATATAAGGGTAAGAGAAGGGACATTATTGGATTTTAGTCAGTAAAAGTCTGACCCTCCTTCCCTCTTCAGGGGCGGGAGAAGTCATTTGATGATTTCCTATCCATCAAAAAAAACGCCATTGGTTATGTTTTGGATGCTTTTACCATGGTCCATGTAGCTCTTTCTCGCTTATACAACCCCAATAATCTTTTTGTGTACGCTCAAGATAGTTCCACAGTTAATCCGTACTAATATTATAAATGCGAAAGTAACTCTACCAGTCTGTCTGTCTGTCTGTCTCTTCTTCACGCCTAAACTACTAAACCAATTTTGAATGAAATTTGGTACAGACATAGTCTGGGACCCGAGAAAGGACATAGGATAGTTTTCATCCCGGAAATACCCCGGAAACGGGAACTATTATTCCACGCGGACGAAGTCGCGGGCAAAAGCTAGTTAATTATATAAATATGTTTATCAGTTGTCGGGTTACCATAGTACAAGCTCTGCTTAGTTTGGGATCAGATGACCGTGTGTGAGTTGTCCAAGGATATTTATTTATTTATTTGTTTAATTAATGTGGAAGAAGTTCGTCGCGACCGAAACTCTGTCTGTTTTTAAGGTTTGTTATTATGGAGAAGATTTCAAGAGGGTCAACTGGTTCTAAGTATATAGAGTTCTCCGAGCGCGTTAGAACTGGGTGCTTTTGTTGGTTGCCAGGTGTACCTCTGACCTTAACAAGGAAGTCATTAAATTTTAATGCATTAGCTATTATATTAGGCTCACCTATAACTTTATTTCGAACTTTTAGTTTTATATAATTTCTTATCTTTTTCATTGTTTTATTTGTACTGTCTTTTATGATTTGCCTCAAACAGACAGACTCACACACAGCGGTCAAACAAAATAACTTTTTATTTGAAGCAAAGATTAGTTTCTGAGCTCATTCTCATCGCAGTAGGTAGCAGTAGGTGTCATTGAATTTGTCTCAGTGGTGGGAGTGACATCTACTATATAAAAATAAGTCGGGTTTTCCTTCCTGACGCTATAACTCCAGAACGCACGAACCGATTTCCACGGTTTTGCATTCGTTGGAAAGGTCTCGGGCTCCGTGAGGTTTATAACAAAGAAAAGAAGAAGGAGAAATAAAAAGAGATTATATAATAAATCAAAAAACCCAACTGCTATTTCTTGAGTTGGTGGTAATTACATGGAACAGAAACATAGCCACCAACTTCCGATATTGCAGTTGGGTTTTTTTGATTATTTAATTATTATTTTAATTGCTTAGAGATTGGAGTACTGATGCACTATCAGAGAGGCTGCGGATGTGAGTATAGCCTAGGTTGAGAGTCCTGCTAGTATTCTGCCCATACATTCTGCTTGGAAGACAGTGGTGAATATTCTGGATTTCCACGTCTAGGTCGTTGGAGAGTACTCCAACTCCGGTACCTGAACTGCTGTTAGACCTCTAGTGTTCAGGGAATTCGATTCGACGAGATGTACTCAGTAGTGTGTCTCGAAGTGGTATGTTTTTTGTCGGTGGGAGCTGTCATCATTAGTCGTCGTTTGACAGCGTCCGCTTTTATCCTCGTGTGTTTGATTCTGATTCTTGCTTAGTTTGCCTGCAGTGTGGAGCCTGAAAGGTGCCAAAGCTGCTTCTTCTTGCATAAAAAGATGCAGCGGTGGCAGATCCAGCATCGGCGTAATTCTCATGTTGCCAGTCATGGCTCCGCAGGAATGCCGTTGGAACTTGTTTAGGGTTTTTTGGGCTGTGCATAAGTTGGTCTTGGGCAACCAGACAAGTACCGCAGTCCTTAAAAGGGTAAACATATTTAAGTGATTTTAGGAAGGTCATCTAGCGATTAATTCGATTCGAAATAAAAGCGGTTGAGTCGATTCGAACACACACAGGTCGTGCACTAGAGGCACTCGGCACCAGACTGCAGACAGTGCCGGGAAGCTATAACTGGATCGTAAACTGACCAAACGCTTACTGCGACTGGACAGACCAAGTCTGCGTTTGGTGACGGAGATGATAACAGGACAGTGCTATATAGCAGTATTACCACACCTTAGATCACTGATAGCCGTCTTTGCAGAGCATGTATGGATGGCCAGAATACTGTCGCGCATCACATATGTCCTACTCGAATGTACAGACGTCATCGCAATCCGGAGAGAGATTCTTGGAACCCCAAGGTAAAATCCAGCTACACTCCATTTCGAGACACACTACTAAACTAAGTACACCTCGTCGAGAAACTCCGTAAACACTCAGGACCAAATGAGCTGAAGATCTTTACAAATGGGTCTAAGAGTAGAAAAGCCTGGAAGCCCTGAGAAGACCACGGAAGGTAATATGCTTCTGGTAGGAGGTGGGCTGGCTGGAGTAGCAGCCGCTGCGGCCCACATACAATGGTCCAACTTCACGGACTAAGTGCGGAAACTAGCCTCCCAGAGCGAAGACCATAATGAAGAAGACAAGGCCTATATCCTGCCACAGGCACAAAAACGGGGGTTAAAAAAGGTACAAAATATAATGGTTTAAAAAAAATATAAATATTACAATGTTTGGTTTGTACACACAAACTTAATAGCTTACTTTCTTGTCCCCACTTGCTGTTAATTCTTCCAAGTCAATCGGATTTATGTACTACTAATTTCATAATACAGTCACGAATTAGTAATATCACACTGAGTATGTACGTCAAAGTCATTAAAAAGCAATTAAAAAAATAATGATTGACTATGAAATCGTGCATAATATTATACATATTTAAAACTTGAACCTGTATAATTTTCTTTTAATCATTCAAACAATAGTATGCATAGTTATAACAATGAAGATTTTAATTTTAATATTTGTCTTGACCGTAGCAGTGGTTGTTGGTAAGTTGTAGACAAATTATTTTCGCAAAAGAGGCAATATTTCTGTAAAGGGCAGAAGATAAAATATTAGTTTAGTCCTGTCAAATCAATCGCCGAATACTTCGACGTCACTTAAAATTTTAGACGCTGTCAAATCTATTGCTGTTCTTACTTTATACCTTTAGAATGCCAAAAACAATAAACATGGGCACTAAAATACAGATGTTCATTACATTAGACAGGACTAAACCAATATCTAGCTTCTGTCCTTTACTTAATAAAAGGGAAAGAGTAAGGTGCTCTTAACCTAACTTTAGTTTAGTTTTTGACACAAGACTCAGCACCATTGTAGTAGTATTTATATGTTTAGAACCAAACCAACATATTATACAACATTTGTTTTTTTTTTTAATTTAATTTTACATACATTCCTTAAGCGTTTTTAATATAATAAAAAATGTGTTTTTATGGGGAAGCCATCATCAGCTCAACAGCTGGCTCAAGAATCAAAATCAGAATTTGGTATCTTGGATGCAGCACACATTATGAGGAGGTTCCTCACTCTGGATTCCTAACCCGCGTAAAGCCTGGTTTCCGCGTAGGGAAGAGGATATGTCTCCTAATTAACCAATGAATATTGTAATGCGCTGAGCTGTCAAAATAATGCAAGCTGATTGGTTAAGCGACACGCCTCCTCTCCTCGTATTTTGGTGGAAACAGGGCCTTAGCTCGGGTATTGCGAAAAATGTAGCACTACTATTTTTATAATTTTTTTTATGTCTATCTTTTCCTGTCCGTGGACAAAATATGTGTCTTTATAACTATTAAATGTAAAAAATCTATTTATTTTATTACAGGTAGACCGTACCGAGTACAAGATTTGAGTGAAGGCGACTTTCTTTTCTTACACTACATAGAAGACTCAAATAGACGCTGTTTTGTAAAGTATTATTTTTCTTGTCCTTTCTCTCTGAAATAATAAAACTTTTTGTTTATTATCGTATTAGTTTTACTTTGATTGACTTCTATGGTTTCTAACAGATCAGTACTACTGCTAATAAATGAAATTAATTTTGACAATGTTGGAGACTCCGACAGCGCATTGCGATACTCTTCCCATTTTAAGTTTGTATTTGTGTCTAATTTCCTAGACATCATAAATATTATGAGACTATCCCAATACTCTGTTGGCTCCTTTAAGTTTTTAACTGCCCGTATGTTTCTATTTACGACATCGATGATACGTCGCAAAGAAGTTGACGATTCCTTATGTATCGGTTCAACGTCAAACAGAGCCTGTACATGATTATTTATAAGAAGGCGATTGTTATTATAGCGATCACACAATAAGTCCCAAGCTACTACATCACCCTTAAAATCATTATTTTTAATTAACTCCGACGCGCCACCCTTAAGGGATGCACGGAGATAGTGGAACTTATTGATGCCATCGATACAATCGTTTCTATGGATCAATGAAATAAAGGTATCCCTAAATTCTAGCCAGCACTGGTAGCTACCGTCAAATTGCGGTAGGTCAATTTTAGGTAAGCGAACAAAGTTATTTTTTAAACGATGCACCTGGTTTAGAGCCCATTGTAGTGCCCGCCTCCGACCCGTCACGCTCAGCGCAGCTGGTCTGCAGCTGACTGCGCGCCTTAGCGACCAGTGAGTGGTACGGCTCCTCAATCTGAGCTCGCTCCACGTACTCGTCTTCGGGGTCTGCCGCAGCTAACTCTATCTCCATCTGTAATGCATCAAAAACGTCGTACAAAGCTTCAAATTTGCTCAAGCGGCCTTCTAAATCAATCCGTTGAAGTTCGGATATGAGCTTTGAATAAGAAAGAACCGTGAGGTATTTTTCAAAGTTGGTAAGCTTCGCTTTAATGCCGCTACGCTGTTTTACCAATTTATCGAAATCCATGTTGCACTTAATTTGAGAAATGTAAAGCTTTAGAAGTGATGAAAGCAAAAAGAAAAAAAAACGGTTTATTTTTGAAAACAAAACCAATCGAAGTAAGCGACTAATCTATACTAATATTATAAAGAGGTAAAATTTGTAAGTTTGTATGTTTGGGGTAATCTCTGGAACTAATGAACCAATTCCAAAAATTTTTTCACTGGCAGAAAGCTACATTATTCCTGAGTGCTATAGGCTATACATTATTTTTATAACATGTATATTAACCGAGCTATCGCAGTTTTTGTCTAGCAAGTCGAAAAAAATTACCTTATAAAACAGAATTATTTGCGTGCGCTGCCTAAACAGTTGCTTAAAATTAAAAACAATGTATGGCAACTTGGTTTGTCTTAATTATTTCTACAAAAAAGTCCGCGATACCATATCTCTATCTTTTATATTTTATCTTTTATACTTCTTTTATTGCATTAAAAAAAATGATTTTTCGGCATACTTACGTTTGGTTGATTATTTGAGCAACAAAATATTAATTCTTATGACAATAAATTATTTCAGTATCACAAGGACACCATACAGATAAGATTTGCCATTTACAGTATGTCAATTGGTCATATAGTTCCGGAGATAATATAAAATTACTAAAACGCAAAATGCCCCTAGCGTAATTTTCATTGTGCGGAAGTCATTTATAATTTCAAAAAATACCTTTGAAGATATTCACAGTTTTAAAATTACTCCGTAGCAAGCAATATGTATGATAGTATGTAATAGAAACTGCTTTTTAGCGAAAAAAGGCAGCCTATTGTACTCTTGCATATTTGTTTGTATTGTCCTTTACTGTTTTCGTCCTATTGGTGTACAATAAAGAACATTGGCCGATGGCTTTGCAAGATATTCGTAGCTTATACATCAGAATAACGGTTCCCTATCCATTTGCATAAAATTTTAAGACCTAATATAACTTAGCATAATGTTGTTTGGCATAATTATATTTTCGCATAACATAATTACGCATAACTGCTCATGCATAATTTTTTTAAGCATAATGTCTCTAACCATAATAATGATTAGGCATAATATTCTAAAGCATAAACTTATAAAGCATAAACTTCTAAAGCATAACTTTTTTAAGCATAAAGCATGCAGCATTCAAGCAAGCATGCAACATGCAGCAGGCAGGTTTTCTGTGACGGCTCCGGCGCTGCGGGATTCCGGCGGCCCCACGCGTTCTAATCGTCGCAGACGGCTTTCGCTCACCAGCCCGCGGGCCGCCTCGTCCCTACGCGCCTACGCGATTTTAAATAACACTCTAGGGGTAGGACAAACAAGACTACGTGGAGTCGGTTTTGCAGCAATTCGGTTCTGTCACTAACTTTTGTAGCACAGCATATTAATTTTCACCAACAATATTATATGACTGTTACAGAAACTTTAGCAAATTGGTTTGCTTTACGTAATGACAAGTACATTTACCATCGGTGGCCAAATTATTAGGGACAGTATTCATTGAGCAACATTTTTTTGTTCAATCACATTTTTCAGGAAAATAAATAATGTTATATAGGTTTTTTTGGTTTGGTTTTACTCCTGGTATTATTATTATTAATTTTGATATGTGATACCACCATGTGATCGAGTCATTTTCAAAAAAAGTGGTATAGCTTATAATATGTAGCAATTTTGTTAACTTCAGTTGAAAATTACTTTTGTTTCATTGATGGCTAAAACTATTTTTGGTTTTAATTTTACAAGATGTTTCTGTTAAAACTAATCAAACCGCAGATAATGTTTCTGATGATGTCCTATTTTTCTTAAATTGAATACAAAATGTTAAGTTTTGAGAACGATATTACGTGATATGTTTAAAATTTCGCCTTTTTAAAATGGACAAAGCTGTAGACACGTATCTACGAAAGTTTATAAAAATAAAAACGTTGTTTCTGTATTTTACACATTCTCTGAAAGATTTCACAGCTATTACAAGTGTTTAAAAGTCTGAAGTAAACAGTATTAAAGTAAAATCTGTTCAGAACAAACTTCTAAAAACACAGAGTGTGAAAAAATGTGGCAAAAAACGGATCACCACTCTTTGTTTTGACCTTAAAAACAGAGATATCTGCCTAAAACATGATAAAAAGTGTATTGTTTCCCTGGCTACGATTATAAACGAGGTATAAGACAAGCAAATAGAAGTATTCGATCGGGCAGTTTGACGGAGGTTGGCCGAGAAGAATTGGATAAATCGCCGGCCGATCAAAAAATCGCGCCTTTCCGAGGCCATGAAGTAGAAACGACTGCAGTGGGCCTGGCAACACCGAAGTATGACAGTGGCAGACTGGAATCGGTTAATAATATTACTTTTAATATTCCCATACGTCTGAAATACACTATTCAGTAATTATTGCATTATTTTCTGTGTATGCCTCTCCGACGAATATTTTTTTCAAGTGGAGGTCGATAAGAGCTCATTTGCAGTCGTACACATCGTGGAATTGTTCGAGAACAGCTCCATGCAGTTTGCTTTTTAGGGAAAATTTAACAACCAGGTAGCATCATTGTGTGATTTAACATCTCAGCTGAAAGCATGGGGTGCCTATATTTCGTGAAAGTGACTACAAGGCAAGATCTGTACAAGTTAGTACTAGAAACTGAATTATGGCCGCAAGTCGAAGAATGGGTGCCCAGTAGCCGGAGAGTTAAATTTTATGCAGGATTCTATATCGTGCATCAAAGCCAAGAGTGTTAAAGCATTCCTGTCTGAAAAATAAATAAATATTTTTTGCACTAGCTAGATAATCCACCAGATACGAACTCTATTGTGAACATGCAGAAGCTCATCAAGGGGGCTATCGTTAAGCACTTCGTAACCACTAAACACCAGCTCATTGCAGTTCATAGAAATGAGTTTTATTATGACACAAGCCTAAACAACCTGTTATATAATGTATAGAACGTATAAAACGTCTTATACGAGCCGTTATTACAGCATTAGGCGGCGTCGCAAAATATTAAGTTATACACAAAATATTTACTTTCAACTTATTAATGCGTTATTTTTTTAAACAAATTACCAGGTTTAATTTCACCTTCATATTTCTTATTTTTATAATCTTAAAAAATAAGGTTTTTGAATAAAAAATACTACTGAAGTCCACAACCAATCACTTTTCTAAAAAAATCAATCCAACTTCACAATACAAAAATCATGACACTGTCCCTAATAATTTGGCCAGCTACTGTATAATAAACTATTTGCATGAAAATTGTTTTTGTTGTTTATGTTAATTTTATGCCTAAATATTATTATGCTAATAGTCTTTAGGCCTACTAACGTTATGCTAATAGTCATTAGGCTTACTAACGTTATGCGAATCAAATTTATGCCAAAACAAATTAGTCTTTAACATGATTATGCCAACATAAAATGTATGCCTAAAAAAATTATGCCGAAGTATTATTATGCCAAAACAAATTGTGCCAAAATCGTTATGCCGAAGTATATTAGGACAAAGAACATTATGCGAAAAGAAGGGATCCCCAGAATAACACATCTGGGTCGTCATAAAGGCGCGTGTAAGAGGTTTCGGGTTCGAATCCGGGCAAGTACAAATGTGACTTTTTCAATTCATATGTACTTTCTATAGTTTATCTTGAACATCACTGACATCCCGTGCCTCGGAAAGCATGTTATGTTAAGCCCCGGTTGTCATTCGTAGAACTTTGACGCTAGGGGTATTCACCGACCAGACAGAAGTCTGACCAGTCGAATCAAAGGGTATCGTCGCCCAGTTACTAGGTTGTGGAGGTCTGATAGGCAGACGCTTCACATAAAACACTGGTATCCAGCTGAATCCGGTTCGACTATAAGCCGACGCCAACATGATTGGGAAAAAGCTAGGGCTAATCATCATCTGACGATCCTCCTCACCGCACACGGACATTTCGGGAGGTTCCTATGTCGGATTCAGCATACAGTGGAGGTAGGCCCCGCTTGGGCGAACCACCACCGTGCCGTTGCAGAGGCGATCGGCGCTGGTTCAGGCCATGCTTCGGGGCGAGACTGAATAGGAAGCCGTCGCCTCCTGCGAAGCAGAGACGCTGGAGACGAAAGCGGTGGGGCGCGTGAGGCAGCGTCAAGCTTCACGCCCCGGACAGAGACCCAGGCGTAGTTGTCGAGAGTCAAAAGATGATGGCCACTGGAGGCGTGGGCCTGCGGAAGGCGAGCGGTAGGTAGCTCGCCGCCCGACTAGGACCAGACCCGTGTCGACGGCGTGTCGATGCTTCTAATAGTTACCGCAGCCCCGGAATATATAAGGGTAACCGAAGGGACATTATTGGATTTTAGTCAGTAAAAGTCTGACCCTCCTTCCCTCTTCAGGGGCGGGAGAAGTCATTTGATGATTTCCTATCCATAAAAAAAAAACGCCATTGGATATGTTTTGGATGCTTTTACCATGGTCAATGTAGCTCTTTCACGCTTATACAACCCCAATAATCTTTTTGTGTGTACGCTCAAGATAGTTCCACAGTTAATCCGTACTAATATTATAAATGCGAAAGTAACTCTGCCAGTCTGTCTGTCTGTCTGTCTCTTCTTCACGCCTAAACTACTAAACCTATTTTGAATGAAATTTGGTACAGACATAGTCTGGGACCCGAAAAAGGACATAAGATAGTTTTCATCCCGGAAATCCCTCGGAAACGGGAACTATAATTCCACGCGGACGAAGTCGCGGGCAAAAGCTAGTTATTACACACATCAAAAGTGTCTAGGGATATTTCAATTAAACCTAAACCTAAAATTCTATTAACTTTTTGTTAAGACTCCAACACATTAAAATAAACCTTGTTTAATAGCCTATCTAATCTGATAATAAACATTTAGATAAAGTTAAATAAAAAAAAATAGAAGAAGAGGAAAAACTCAGACAAAATTTCAATCTCAACTTTATTTTTGAAACATCACATTCTAAACAAAAAAACTATTTTTTTACAAAAATTGTTGAAAACATAAAATTAATAATCCGTGGATCCACTTAAGACTCTCCTGACACATCTGCAGCGGTTCTGCATACTCAAAACAAGGTGTCAATATCCTGTTGTGGAATACTGTCCCACGTCCTTTTAAGATGCTAGAAAAGCTGGTTTTCATCCTCAATATCTTCAGGGAAATTCCTAAGAGCTCTTCTGAGAAGCATTTCCCAGGCATGCTCAATAGGATTTAAGTCAGGGGATTGTGCAGGCCAGTCTAAAGCTTGGATATCATGCTATTGTAACCAACTTGTAACGATACGCGCCGTATGTGGACGGGCATTGTCGTGCATTAGCTGGAAATTTTGTCCATTTGTTGTCTGTGGGGCAAGATTACAGGCTCTAGCACCTCATCTCGGTATTTTAGAGCAGTCATATTGCCTTGTATCCAAACGAGGTCCGTTCTACCGCCAAGACGAATTCCTGCCCAAACCATAATCGTGCCACCTTGATATGCATGAACTTATTGTAGGTGCTGCAGTCGATTCCAACGTCCAGGTTCTCTCCAAACGCGTACTCTTCGCGAATCAGGATGAAATCCAAACCTGGATTCATCAGTGAAAAGCACAAGTGACCATTGAGAATGGTTCCAGTTTTCGTGTGCAATAGCCCATTGTAATCTTCTTCATCGATTGTCTCTCCTTAGCGCTGGTACCCGAAGTGGCCTACAAGTACGTAGGTTGACTTCATGCAGTCGTCTTCTCAAAGTTTGACCGCTTACCAGCAAACCATACTCTCTCTGTAGCCTTTGAACCAATTGCATTGCCGTTACATTTGGTTGACTTCATGCAGCATTTACTATGAATCGGTCCTGTACATGTGTTTTAATGCGTTGAGGTCCTCGGTGCCGTTCTACCACTTCCCCCGTGACACGATAACGTGACCAAAGCCTGGATATAACGCTCTGACTGGTCCCCATGGCTTCAGAAACCGCAATTTGGGACAGTATTCCACAACAGGATATTGACACCCTTGTTTTGAGTATACAGAACCGCTGCAGATATGTCAGGAGAGTCTTAGGTAGATCCACGGATTATTAATTTTAAGTTTTCAACAATTTTTATAAAAAAAAATAGTTGTTTTGTTTAGGTTTTGATGTTTCAAAAATAAAGTTTAGATTGAAATTTTGGCTGAGTTTTTCCTCTTCCTCTAAGTTTTTTTAAAATTTATTTTATCTAAAAGTTTATTATCAGATTAGATAGGCTATTAAACAAGGTTTATTTTAAAATGTAGGTGTCTTAACAAAAAGTTAATAGAATTTTAGTTGTTTAGGTTTAATTGAAATATCCCTAGACACTTTTGATGTGTGTATATAAGAGGGACATTGCCCATCAAATTAAGTAACATAGAGCAAAAAAAGCTTTAATAAAACAAATATGTAACTTTTAGCTTCCATAAATCCTGTGTCTTATTTCACTCATAAATAGATGGCACTTATTCTTACATACATTTTCAGCTATTTTTAATAAAATAAAAAAATCGTGGAATAGCTTACTCACGGCCATCTGATCCCAAACAAGCCCGTACTGTGGTAACCAGACAACTGAAATACATATTATTATAAAATTTAACATATAAATTATAATAAATTACACCCAGACGCAGAACAAACAATGTGTCTAAACACAAAGATTTGTCCTGTGTGGGAATCGAACCCAATTCCCCCGGTTTAGCAGTCTACTACTACTAAAACAAAAGTCTAATCAAATTAAGGAAAATTCTTTCCGTAATAATATCTACCTCATAACAAGATTATTATGTTAAAGATTTCCCTTAATTTAAAAATAAACGGAAAAAACCAAATATTTGAGTCAAGGGCTCTGGAACACTTCTTAATAATCAATATATTATTCATAATGGTGAAATATATCTTAATCAATGTTAATTAACACACTGCATACATTTGACACGTTCATAAATCATGATTTTCATTAGTTTTACACAAAAAGGTACTCGGTTATAATAAAATAATTATTTTGTACAAACAAACGTAGACACCGTTATGTGTTTTTTTCTTTATTTTGACTATTTGTTCTACCTTCTTAGATAAATGCGTCTTCGGTAGAAAAACCTTGGTATCGCTGGACCTGAAAATAGAAAATCGAAGGTGAATAAAATTGTTTGGGATATTTTTTAGGTTACTTCTATTACATTTGTTTCATGATTCTTGCATTGGGTAGTGCTGCCTAAGTCAGACAGATCTTTTAGAAAAGATATAATTTGTTATGCAAGACACTGCAAGACCAAAGGGCACTAGGCATTTACTATGCCCAACATCCTCTAAGACTGCCGTTGTGTATTTCTGCAAAGAAATCTCGCAAAAGAAAGCATCGAAGTGGGCGCTGTCAGTTGAGATGGGTCATCTCTTAACTGCCATGACTTTTTATTTTATTTTAATTTTGTATTTGTTTATTTTGTTACATACATTGTTTTCACATGTAGAAGCAACAAAAAGAAAATGTAACCAAGATTTTGTAAAAAATGTTTTTTTTTAAAGAGTGTCCGTGGAGTTTCTTCCCTGTTCTTCTCCATAGAGATCTACGTTTTGGAACAGGCAATTAGCGTCACTTTCCTTTTCTGACTGACTCTTTGACAATTCATAAGTACCTGTAAATGGTCTAAGTGAAATAAATGCTTTGTATTTTGATGTGAATTTTGAAATTTTGAATTTTGTTGGAAGGCAACTTTCGTGCTTTATCCCTTTAGGAAGAGGAGGCTTGAAAGTTTGTATAAATATCTGTTAGGTACTGTAATTGCAGCCCTATAAACAATATCTGTTAATTGGGTATGTCTATGCTGCCTTTACAGACCCGTGCTTGACATGTTAAAATAGTATTATATAATTTAGAATAAGGCCTTTTAAAATAATTTTTAAGAACACAGTAATGTGTATTTGATTGGTTGAAATATTTACAAAACTGACCACAAGGACACTAACCAAATAAAAGTCAATGTTAGTACAATAAATAGCTTGTAATAGATATATGTTTTTATCTACACTTAATTTCTATTGTATCGCTTTCAGTAAGCAATTTATTATAAATGTGTATTTTTTATTAATATTTATGATTACTATGTCAGGCCTTCAAAACGTTAATTAAATTCTACACAAAATTAGGCTAGTGCAGCTAATGTGTCGAAATATCACAGTTTCTACAATTCATACTTTGGCTGTCAAAACTTCATTGACAGATTATTAAAAAGATATCCGGTGATGTTATGACCGGATTCTAACGTAATGGTCACTTTTCGTGAAGAATGAAAGAATAATAAAAAATAAATAAAATAAGTTTATTTGCACCTTAAAGATTACAAAGGGTTTGTTATACAGGAAAGTACAATGGTAAACAAGGTAAAACAATAGTTTTAGACAGTGTTGCAACTGATACCCAAACTAGGCTAACTAAATATCCTGTAAGATAGGCATCAGCGCCCACCCTCATTGCAAAAGCGAAGTGAAGTACTTAAACCAAATTTAAAATTGAGTCCTGTTTTTATAACTCTAAGGCAGAAAAAATTAAAAGTTAAAAGAAAATTGAAATTAACTTAATTCTTGTGTGTGTGTGTGTGGTGACTGTGTGTGTGTGGGGGGGTAAGTGTGTGTGGGGGGGGGGGGAGAATGTGGGTGTGTGTGTGGGTGGGTGTGTTTGTTTGTGCGGTTTGTGTGTGTGATGAGTGTATGTTAGTAAGTTGTGCAAATGTGTATGTACTTGTGTGGATGTCTATGTAAGGGTGTGTATATGTATGTATATTAATGTGTTTAAGTGAAAACTAATTGCATTATTTAGTTATTATACTAGTATTTCAAATAGGTTTTCAGTTTGTTCATAATCCAGTGACAGTAACCATGTAATAACTTTAAGTTTGCATTCTTTTTTTGTAGTTGAGTAAATTTCGTTTATTCTATTTGCCGTGTTATACAGTTTCGGACCTAAAAATAAGTTAAATCTTTGTGCGAAAGCAGTTCTACACGCCTCTGTTTTATATATTTCCCAGTGCCGTCTTCCGGTAGTATGTTCATCGGTACATCGTATTTTGTGTTGTTTCATAATCAATGACAGAATGAAAAGCTTACGAACAGTTAGCACCTCGCAAATCTTGTACAGTTCAGTAGTGGGAAAATACATAGGCTTGAAGTAGCTAACCTTTAGCAGTGGTCTTTGGGCTCTTTCAGCAATTAGAATGTGCGATTTTACGGCACCCCCCCAGCAAGATATACAGTAAGTAATAACTGCTTGACAGAGAGAGTAATATAACATTTTCATTATGTTAATATTGGCAGAATATCTAATTTGCTTAAAAATGTAAATAAGTTTTCTTATTATTATGTTTTTCGCAAATAAATATAATAATTATTATTATTATTTTCGATGTTCTTTTTTTTCTCAGCTCTTGGGCTGGAGTTAGCTACACTTACGGGCCAAAGCCAAGTAAATGAAGCGTGTGGTGTGTAGCATGTGTGTTTATGTTGTGTTTTGATGTGGAGTTATTTCGTTTTCTTCTATCTGCATGAACTTTCTAACGATTCTACATGTGTTCAGAATTGCAGCTTTTTGTAGGGTTATATAGAGGGTTTCTTTAAGATCTAGTAGTTTCAGACTATGGAGGAGATGATTTGGTATATATATATATATGATTTTTAAAGTTGAGGTTTTTGTCTATTATTATACCTAAGTACTTTATAGTATTTGCAGAATCTAGAGAAGGATAGACACAGCTTTCAATTCTGTTTTGGCAAGTATGGGAGGTTATGTGATATGTAAGTTGCACCGCGTTATTGGGATTACGAATAGAAAAAGGTACGTATTTTGTTTTCTCAGTATTGAGAGAGAGGTAGTGAATTGCAAGCCATTAAGTAACAGAGTTGAAGCCATATTGAGCCTTTTCATAGACGTTTTTCCACGTATCACCATGGAAAGTCAGGGTAGTATCGTCGGCGTAAGCGATAATTTTGCAATTTTCAATATCAAGCAGCGTGAGGTCATTGATATAAACCAGGAATAAAGTTTAACCTAAGATACTACCCTGTGGCACTCCATAGGAAACCGGAAGACTGTCACTGGCTATATTACTAACTTAAACTCTTTGAGATCTTCCAGTTAGGTAGTCCTCAAAAAGTTGTAGCTGATTACCACGAACTCCTACTTGGTATAATTTATTTACCAGGGTGGAAATAGAAACCGTGTCAAAAGCTTTCGCTAAATCTAAAAATATACTAAGGCATTTCTTATTGTTATCTAATGTTTTTACTATATGTTGAGTGAATTCATTTAATGCATGTTCTGTTGATTTACGACTTCTAAAGCCAAATTGAGAATTAGAGAGTATATTGTATTTCTCTAAATAAGTTATAAGTCTTACGTTAATTATTCTTTCTAATATTTTGGATAAAGATGTGAGAATTGAAATAGGTCGATAGTTAGTGACACGGCTACTATCTCCACCCTTAAAAATTGGTCTGACAATAGAGCGTTTTAGCGAGGTAGGAAAAACACCCTGAGCAAGGCAATTATTAAAAATGTAGGTGAGTGGAGCGGTTATATATTCTCTGGTGATTTTAAGAACCTCACCTGTAATTCCATCATCTCCCGAAGCGCAGTAACTCTTCAGTCCCAAGATTAATGTCTGAACTTCGTCCTCGCAAGTGTCTAGCAATACAAAGGAATTGCTGGCTAAAGATGAGTTATATCGCGGTGTTGCATTATCAGGTACTTCTGGAGTAACGATCCCATTTGCAAGCTTCTCACCAATTGTGGCAAAAAAGTTGTTAATGGTATTGACCGATTGATAAGGCGTTGATTCTATATAGAGTAGGTCTTGTGAATTGTCATTTTTGGCATTTCTGTTAGTAATATCATTAATGGCCTTCCATATTTTTTTGTTATTGTTACCCGCTTCATATAATTGACGTTTTTCATATTCTCGTTTTAATTTTTTAACTAGGTTATGATAGAAGTTCCTATATCTTTTGTATGTTATTTCAAGAATTTTATTATCTGGATTTTGTCTACATTTACTGTGCATTCGATCCCTGACACGCGAGCATCTAACAAGTCCAACTGTCATCATTATATAGTTTATAACCGCAGCGACAAAACGTGTTTATTTCCTGTTCTCTTTTATTTAAATGTATTTTTATTATGGTTTGTTGAATTTAGACGTGACATTTTATTTTATTGATGGTACTTACATGATATTTATTTGTGAATAATTAACACACATAATACACCTAAAATAGCATCACTTTGCAAATAACACAGACACAAATTACCTAATGATTACACCCGCGCAATTTATATATATTATTATGAATATTTTCCTTTCACCCGCACACTATTTTTATTTATTTTTTTTAACCCTTTTTTTTCTCTTATACTTTCGCCTTCTTGGCGTCCTTGAGTCACCTGGTTCCAGCAGAATACCAGCGTCAGGTATATGCTGAGCTTATACCTGACATATGCTGAGCTGGACACCCATTTGGTGCAAACCGGAGACACGCACTGCTTGGTCACTTCAAAACTGTAATATTGTTTTTTTTTTTCTTTTCTGTTCTTGTTTATTTCTTGTGTTTTGCACCAAATAAATGTTTTATCTATCTATCTATCTATCTATCCACTGTTTTATAAGTCTGCATCTACTAGGTAAGTATGAAATTGTTGTGTTTATGTTTATAATAAGCGTTAATTTAGATATAAATAAGTCCATAGCAATATTTGGATCGGATTTATTAAAAATTGAAGAAAAATGTAGATTTTTGCAGGCTAATTTTATCGCGTCATAATCTAATTTTATTATTAGTTTTTTATGTGTCTTATTTATCCTTTTAAGTTTAACACAGCAAAGGATAGGTAGATGATCAGTAATAGGTGATTCTATAATAAATGTGCTAACAGGTCTATTTGTTTTTAAAAGCACGTGATCCAAGAAACGTTTTGCACGTGTAGCCGTATTGAAAGCAGGAAGAAAACCATTCAGAGAGAGAAAGTCAAGATAATCAGTCAGGAGACGATCAGAACTAAAAAGAAGATAATCAGTTATCATTTGTTTTATTTTATCATATATTATTCATCCTGTTTTATTAGTGGAGCAGTAGCTAAACAGCTAGGTTAAACACAATATTATTCACAGGTAAAGTTTATTTGCTACTTACAAAAAATATTTCACAAATAGACTACTAATATTACAATGTTTGGTTTGTACACACAAACTTAATAGCTTACTTTCTTGTCCCCACTTGCTGTTAATTTTTCCAAGTCAATCGGATTTGTGTACTACTAATTTCATAATACAGTCACGAATTAGTAATATCACACTGAGTATGTACGTCAAAGTCATTAAAAAGCAATTAAAAAAATAAATGATTGACTATAAAATCGTGTACTTATACATATAAACTTGAACCTGTATAATTTTCTTTTAATCATTCAAACAATAGTATGCATAGTTATAACAATGAAGGTTTTAATATTAATATTTGTCTTGACCGTAGCAGTGGTTGTTGGTAAGTGTTAGACAAATTATTTTTGTAAAAGAGGCAATATTTCTGTAAAGGGCAGAAGATAAAAATAATATTAGTTTAGTCCTGTCAAATCAATGGCCGAATACTTCGACGTCACTTAAACTTTTAGACGCTGTCAAATCTATTGCTGTTCTTATTTTATACCTTTAGAATGCCAAAGACAATAAACATGGGCACTAAATAAAATACATATGTTCATTACTTTAGGCAGGACTAAACTAATATCTAGCTTCTGTCCTTAACTTAATAAAAGGGAAAGAGTAAGGTGCTCTTAACCTAACTTTAGTTTCGTTTTTGATTCAAGACTCAGCACCATTGTAGTAGTATTTATATGTTTAGAACCAAACCAACATATACAACATTTGATTTTTTTTAATTTAATTTTACATACATTCCTTAAGCGTTTTTAATATAATAAAAAAATGTGTTTTATGGGGAAGAATAAAAATAATGAATTTGAATTATTACAATTATTGTGCGGATAATCCAGGTTTTTCAAAAGTTTTGATCAACACCTCAAAAAACCATCATCAGCTCAACAGCTGGCTCAAGAATCAAAATCAGAATTTGGTATCTTGGATACAGCCATAGAAGGATACAGCACACATTATGAGTAGGTTCCTCACTCTGGATTCCTAACCCGCGTTAAGCCTGGTTTCCGCGTAGGGAAGAGGATATGTCTCCTGGATATTGTAATGCGCTAAGCTGTCAAAATGATGCAAGCTGATTGGTTAAACGACACGCCTCCTCTCCTCGCATTTTGGAAAACACGGCCATAGCTTGGGTATTGCGAAAAATGTAGCAAAAAAAAATGTTATGTACTATTTTTATACATATTTTTATATTTATCTTTTCCTGTTATAAATTATATTTATTTTAATACAGGTAGACCGTGCGGAGTACAAGATTTGACTGAAGACGACCAATTTACAAACGGCGTATCAGAAACATCACACCTAGGACCCAAAGTATTTACCGTTACAAGCAATAATGGAGGGACTTATACTCTAACCTTAGAATCTGCTGACTCTGAAGATTAATTTAAGAGTCACCACTGAGTCTTGAAACGCTTATAAAACAGTGATTAGAAAGTGCATACTTTTTAAGTATTCAGTTTTTATGTACGGTCTTAAACTATTTAGATATTTTGTATGCAGTGTTTGATTTTAATTCTTTTTTTATGTAAGAAGCATTAAAGGAAGATTTCAAATTTTGTGGAGACGAATAGTAAGCGTTTACTATCGAATGAAACCATTGAAAAAAAATGCAATAACTGACATTAAGCAAGTCTTAGTTGTTTATTTTCGCATCTCTTAGAAATAAATGTTTTTTTTTTTCTTCCATAAAATAACTAGGTAAAACTGTACAATAGTAAGCATAGATTTTTGTTTCTTTTTTACACTTTCTTAAACTGATTCCCAAACTTTAGAAATATAATCTATAATATAAATATGAATCGCTAAATGTGTTGCTAAGCGCATAACTCAACAACGCCTGGACCAATTTGGCCAAATCTTTTTTTAAAATGTTCGTTGAAGTTCAAGGGTGGTTTTTGAGAAAAAATCGAATAATTGCCGGAAAATCCCTAAAAACAGCCCTTTTCTTTTTCCCATATTAAAGATTCGTAATACTTAAAAGTCAATTTGAACTTTAACACCATACCATAAAGTTCTAGTGTTAGCCGAGAGGTTTCGGGAAGCCAAAACAATTGAGTGACGTTAGTTTCGTATCGTCCCCAAACACAAATTGTCTGACGTAAAATGTCACTTCAAATGTAAACGTCTCTCTGATGTGCATCCAAACTAATATTATAAATGCGAAAGTAACTCTGTCTGTCTGTCTGTCTGTCTGTCTTTCTGTCTGTCTGTCTGTCTGTCTTTGCTTCACGCCTAAACTACTGAACCGATTTGTGTGAAATTTGGTACAGACATAGTTTGGAACTTGAGAAAGGACATAGGATAGTTTTTATTACAAAAAATAAAATAAAAAACTAAATTTATTTATTCCGGACGTACAGCGCCATCTATTGGTCAAGAGTCGGCACCAATTCAGTACTAAAAATTCATCGGAAAAATGTAAATAAATAGTAAAAAGGTATAAAAATAAAACAATAGCAATATAATACAACTTTTAGTACAAAGAAAATGCTCTAACGGAGTATAGATAATTCTATTAGTACTATAAAATATGTCGAGATGGTGATCGCGCAATGGTGTCGATCGTTACACGAGTTCGCTTATTGTTTTAATTCATCGGAAAAAAGTAAATAAATAGTAAAAAGGTATGAAAAAAATAATATCAATATAATAAAACTTTTAGTACAAAGAAAATGCCCGAACGGAGTATCTAGATAAATAATCCGAGTTGTCACTATGCTCGATAGATGGCGTTGGGATCGAAATAGATCGCGCTATGGTTTCGTTACACGCATTCTGTTGGGTATCGGCCGAGCGCTTCGGTACAATCGTAGAATTGTGGATTGATCGTTTAACGTTTCGTAAATTTAAAATTGGCTCCGTTGTATTAGTAGAATTTAAGTTTTAATTCAATTCAAACGCAGAGCTCATTATGTTGATTTTTGAAGAGTTCCCTAGAAAGAATATCTTCCACATTTCATTTTTGAAGAGATCCCGCGAGATCGGGAACTATGTGGGTAAAACCAAAAATCTGCCGGAAGTCACTATTCCACGCGAACGAAGTCGCGGGCAAAAGCTAGTCTATAATATTACTATTTTACTAATATATTCTTAAGTCACATTCGTATTAATATTATAAATACTAAAGTCACTCTGTCTGTCACAAATCAAAGGCTTTAAAGGTCTCAAACAAACTACAGGTAACAAACTACGTACTCTGCAAGATGCAAAGCTTAGACAAACGGACAGATATAGTTTCCTGAAGAAAAGTTTTTTTTTGTGATTTTTCACAATATCTTTACGTCACTCGTCTGTTGTATCTATGACTTAACAGATAACACAACACTTATAGCGCGTAAAATGCAAAGTTCCAAATTAAACCCAAAAGTAGATTGGGTTCCCGCCGTGGGATCTGAAGGCAACAGTCCTCGCACACACGTACCAGTGCAGTGGCGCGTGAAAGTGCAACGCCGCGCCGCACTGTGGGCTGGATTTCGGGTTTCATAGACATCCTATCAGTAATCTGTAAGTGACGACTTTTATGCCAGAATATCTTTTGGAAGACCACATACATACTTTAAAATTGTATCTTTATAGTATAGACTCATAAACGGCTCATTGAGAAATTTTTATTCAAAAATTTGTATGAAGCTGACAGAATAAAATGACATATCTCCGGTCACGCACAATTGGCCCTAATTGTTTTTTAGGGAGTCAATGTTTGAATTATTTGAATTTTTTTGATATATTGTATTATAAGGCCAGAGGTGCGAAACATTAACATTAATTTAATAGCGGCGGCATGACCCCTCTTTGAGGAGTGGCTGGAAAGGCGCCACGGCGCTCTCACGTTTTGCTTGACACAGGCCTTCACCGGACACGGTCAGCTCGGGAAGTTCCTGTGTCCGATTCGGGCGTCACCACTGCAGAAACGGTCGCCTGGAGGACACGTCGACCGTGTCCTCCAGCACACGGTGGAGGTGTGCCGCCATCGCCGTGACCTCGCAGAGGCGATCGGTGGCGGTGACCTCTCGCGCCCGGCGCTGGTGTAGGCCATGCTCCGGGGCGAGACTGAATGGGAAGCCGTCGCTTCTTTCTGCGAAGAAGTTATGCTAGTGAAGGAAGCGAAGGCGCGCGAGAGGGAACGACGAGCCTCTCACCCCGGACAGGGAGCCAGGCGTAAACGTCGAGAGTCGCAAGACAACTACCGGCCACCGTAGGCGCGGGTCTGCGCCCTGCGGACGGCGAGCGATAGGTAGCTTGCCGCCCGGCTAGGACCAGGCCCACGTCGACGGCGCGTTAGTGATCCACGCGCGCCTCAAAGAGAAATCAGCACGAGAAGGAGCCCAACAGGGCCAACGCCTGCCGGGGTTGCGGAATGTTTATAATAGTTACCGTGACCCCGGAACATAGTAAAAGTCTGACACGTCCTCCCGTCCCGCCCAGGACGGGAGAAGTAATTAATGATTTCTCACTCACCAAAAAAAAAACAGTTCACTGGGTTTGTCTTTAAGTTTACCTGTGAATAAAAAATCTTTTAAAGCACATTCATGAGAAACTAGCTGTCTCCCGTGGTTTCACCCTTGTTATATCAGATTTTTGGTTACTGCTCCGCTCGCGTCATAGCGTAGCAGTAAACAAGTAATGTTAAGCAGTCTATTCGTAATAATTCTGATCTGCTTATTGAAACCTTCCAACACATGTGATTCAGCGTGATAGCCGGCTGTCGGTTGATGTCAAAAGGTTAATATAAATCTGAAATCGCCAATCCGCTACATTTTTCATTCAGACTGTACAAATTAGCTGAAAGAAGTGTCGTCCTAAACGACCTACAAAAATTATGTTTCGCCCGGAGCGTACAATACTCAGCCACCGAAACCCATACTAGGCCGTCGAATTGAGAAACCGTTCCATATTTTGTAGTCGGTTAAAAATTATATACCTATATTTAGTTTGAATACTAATCTTATTTATGTTTTAGTTAAGACACATTTTACAGTAGTCTGTAAAATCAGTATGTCTAATTTCTCTATACAAAGTTTTTCAATGTACTACTTTTCTATTATTTACCTATACTGTATAGGTATAGTATACCTACATATAATTTATGTACAGTATTTTTAAAGTAATCTAGCTAAAACAAAATACTTTGCCAATGCCCAATAAAATAAACAAAAAAAAAGATTTTGTAAATTTCTTACATTACTTACAAAGAACAAAGAAAATAAAATCATAGTAAAAATAGTTCTTACAGAAGCGAAAATATTGTTTTCCTTTACCTACAACATCTAATATTACTTTACTCACGGTAAACGGATTTCCCGCTCGTGATTTGAATTTCAAAAAGAACGTTCTTAAAAAAAATATGGCGTGTCTTTGAAGGCAGTATGCAGACGTGATACATTTCACATAATGGCATTGGATATAAAACAGAAGGTAGGCCGCATCCGAAACCAAATCTAATTTAAAAATAAATAACCCTCTGAAGAGAAGATACGTGTCCGTTCGGGTTCTGAAGAAACTGGGGAGAAAACTGCACTGTTTTACCCGACTGACGAATGAAGGTTATGTTTTTCGAGTGTATGTATGTAAGTATGTATGCCACATTCTATGGCACGCTCTACAACCTAAACTGTTTAACAGATTTCGACATATGAGGTGCCATTAAATTCCTCCTAATTGTGGGAGCGGCATAGGATATACCTATTAACCTTTCAACGACCAAGCATCCGCCGGTTGTCGGTCTTTCTATTGTGTCTCAAACAGAAAAAAAAACAACCGACTCCCGAAATTGCAGTTGGGTTTTTGATTATTTAATTATTATATACTAGCTGCTGCCCGAGGGAGTGAAATCGCCACTGAACAGAACTGTAACACCACCCATCAAGTGTTCATTCCTGCGGTTGTCCTGCAGGGTTCTGCTCACGGCCTCCTCTGCTTTCCTATTAGCCATCGTGCACTCATCCCATACGATTTAAGAGCAATCCCTGAGCACATGTCCCTTGTCAGTGTTACGGGTTACAAACAGACATTTCGGCGCTTTCTAAATCTATGGGTATTTTGAGCATGGCATGCGCTGTTTTGCCACCAGAAAGCAGCGTAGCAGCGATTCCTGACGATGCTACAGCAATGGCAATTTTGAATTGCCTCCTGACCTCTGCAAGGATACCACTGATAATGAATGTTTTCCCTGTTCCACCAGGAGCATCCAGGAAAAACATTTTACCCTGGTCGAGCCTAATGCTTTCTAGAACAGTGTCATATATTTGTTTTTGCTCTGAGGTGAACCTAGTGACGTGGTCATTTTGGATAGTGGTCATTAAACCCGAATCGTAATTGGTTTCGGCGGTGTACTCCCGACTTCCACGGTCTTGATGCGGTAATGATCTGGGAGCTGGTAACCCGCACTCTACCAGTGGTTTACTGCCGATTGAAATGACCACATCTTGAAGTGAACTGAGACAGGTGTTCAGCACGCGTTCATCAGTTGCTTCGATTTCACCTTCAGAAACACGCCTCAAAGCTCGTAAAAAGTCCGCGGACAGAAGATGACGGTACTTCTCCCACAAAGCTACCGGGTTCGCGACTCCACAAAACACCAAGATGACGGCAAACAGATGATGCATGCGACTGGGACTGTCATCATCATCATAATTAGGTATACAACGACATGAACATTTATATTACTTACAAAGCAATAATCACACAGATAAATACCGAACACAAGTATTAACAGTCAACGTTTATTCAGTACTAAAAACATGAAATTGATGAAGAAATGATCATCATAATTGAACCGACTTCAAAAAAGTAGGTTCTCTGTTCGACCTGTTTGTATGGGTTTTTGGCTGAGCCGATTTTGATGCGATTTTCAGTAAAGTGTTCGTTACATTCTAGGAGGGAATATAACACTAATGGATTTAACCGACTTCAAAAAAAGTAGGTTCTCTGTTCGACATGTTTATATGCATGTTTCTCCGCCTTCGTCGTGTGGAGGTACTCCCAGCTTAAGTTATTTTATACATTGAAATCAGTGATAGCTTTTGAAATCAGTGATAGCTTTGACTGCCTCATCAGATGTTTCTAATCTTCGATCTTATTTAAACCAGAAAATGCCTATCAGACCGAACAACTTTTGCTAAGACGTCATTCTTATTTAATGTGTTATGGTGTAGTTGGGTGCTTGGAGTTCCACATTAGGTGTTCCAGATCTTCAATTTTTATACGTCAACAGAAGCTCATCAAGCTGAACAACTCCTGCTAAGACGTCATACATAAATATGTAATAGTTTAGCTGGGCTCATGGAGTTCCACCTCAGGTGTTCCAGATCTTCAAATGTATTCTTTCAACAGAAATTGCTTATCACGTGAAGCAATTTTTACTATGATACCAATTTTGTATATCTTATAGTTTAGCTGGTCTGTTGTGGTCCTGCACCAGGGGTTCAAGTTTCCAGGATAAGTTATAGCCTATATGTCGCCCAGACTTAATACCTATACAAGCAAAAAAAAAAAGTCATTGAAATCCGTTGAGTACTTCCGAAGATAGGTGCTGCCCGCGACTTCGTCAGCGTGAAGGCTCCAGCTCCTCCCCAGTAGGAAATAGCGTGATAATTTGTAGCCTATGTTTTGACTCGACCTCTTAGTAATATCCCAGCAAAATTTGAACTAAATCCATGCTGTACTTTTTGAGTTTATCCCGGACATACATACAGACAAATTATTCGGTATTGATTGTAGATCACGCCTTAAGTATTCTTTTAAAAAAATATTCAATGTACAGTTTTGACTTTCCTACGATTTTATTATATGTATTGATTTCAACTAGCCTATAGGTATAAATAAACTATTTTATTTTATTTATTTTATTTTATAATGCTTGGTTAGTGTGTCGTCTGTTTTTAAATATAGAAGTGACTTTTTGGTATTTGAAACCAATACCTAAGAAAATGTGTAGAATTAATTTTGTGTATGGATTGATATAATAGGAAAACAATACAAGTATATCTAATTAAGTCGTGATTACTCCGTACTATGAAATATTTGTACAAGGTAACATTTTGCTCCACATTAACATAAACACGATGTGTTCTGAGCGTGAATGCTGATAAAATGCTTCAACATTTAGTAATTGTAGTGAATTCGAAAGGCAAGAATAATTAATTTTAATAATTTACTAATAATATAATTAATTTACTCTTGAGATTTTACTTAGTGTCGCTATGGCCCAATGGTTAAGGCGACCGCCTCTCGTACATGAGATCATGGGATTGTAATCAAATAGAACAATGTGAATGTGTTTTAATTGATTAACCAATAAATGTAAGACATGATTTCTATAAAACCTCATTCATTCTCATATTTAATTCACTGTAAAATGCGCTTGCGCCATCCCACCTTCCTAGTACGGCGTCCTGTGCCGGTGCTGCCGCCTCGGCTGCGGAAAACCTCAAGCGGCGAAAGTATAGTAACCTTACTGGAAATTATATTTTCGAGCCGTTTGGGGTTGAAACCCTTGGGCCATGGGGTCCGAGTGCCCACCTATTTTTTAAAGAGCTGTCTAAAAGACTAGTTGACTCTTCTCGTGACCCAAAGGCTGGCTTTTATTTTGGCCAGAGGCTTAGCATTGCCATCCAACGTGGCAATGCTGCCAGCCTCTTGGGCACTTTACCGGTTGACAGCGATGCGGAGGAGTTTTTTGATGCCATTTTATTTTAATTCTAGGGTTTTTAATTTAGTTTTAGTTTGTAAATATTGTGTATAATTATAATTGTTACTTGTTAATTTTATTTTTGGATTATCTGACGAGTTACAGAATAAATAAAGGAATATTTTAACTGTTAAATTGGATTTTTAGTTGTTTTAGAATCAATAAATAGTTAGTCAATTGAGTTGCTAACTTAGTGACGTCAAAAGGTGAAATTGCTATATATAATCTATGGGGAATCGCGTTTTGACAAATCATAAAAAGTGTGTCAGTCGATGATGGAGTAAACTACCGTATTCAATGATGTTATAAGTAAAAAAGTGTAGATAGGTTACGCAAACGAAATTCTATCTTCAAAAACGGCACACATACATTACTCGTCAAAGTAGGGTGACATGATTGAAGTAGTGCGAGTGAAAAAGAGATAAACGTCAAATGTCAACGCGATACTCAGTATCATGTTTGTCCATGGGCAAACTTTTAATGTGCCACTTTTTGACTGCATATAACCTATCTACACTTTTTTACTTATAACATCATTGACCGTATTCATAATATTCCTTCTAAATGTATCTAGGCCATCACTGACCCGTGCCTTGAAAAGAGCGCACCGTCGTTGGTCCCGGATGTTATTCATAGAACTTTGACTTTGACATTTGTTGAAGGTAGTCAGAAGCCAGAAAGTCAGATACACAGTCTAAGGAACCTTAAAATAGAACAGGTGGAGTATACAAAATTCATTAAGTACCTATCCAAAATGACTGCTTAAAAGAAATGTCAAAAGAATGTTATAGTTAATCCAAATATTTTTGTACATAGTACATCTACAATTTATATACACATTTAAACACAATGAATTTTATTTTATAGAAAAAATACAGATAACTGAACAAAATTCATCATTATTTAATCTGGCAACTATAAAATAATAGTTTCCGTAGGTATAAAAAAAAACCGGTCAAGTGCGAGTTCTACTCGCGCAACGAGGGTTCCGTTAATTTGTTTTTTAGTGAAATAACTACAAATTTACGGTTTTCGGAGTTTTCTCTTTACTTGTGCTACATGACCTTGCTTCTTGCTAAATTTCACGATTCTAGGTCAATGGGAAGTACCCTATAGGTTTTGAGTTTTGATTCCCTTGAAAATGTCTAAATATGCAATATAAACCGCCGTATCTTTTTTTATTGCGTTGATTTAGAAACTTGATTTTTTCACTGCTTTAAGAGATAGCAGACCTGAGTATGTGATATTAATTTGAGCTTGATATCTCGACGCGTTTCTGAAAAAAAAAGGTCTTGACAGACGGACGAACGAGAGGACGGACGGATGTGAACTAACTACAAATTTACGGTTTTCAGAGTTTTTCCTTTACTTTTGCTACATGACGTTGCTTCTTGCCAAATTTCATGATTCTTGGTCAATGGGAAGTACCCTATAGGTTTTGAGTTTTGATTCCCTTGAAAATGTCTAAATATGCAATATAAACCGCCGTATCTTTTTATTGCGTTGATTTAGAAACTTGAATTTTTCACTGCTTTGGGAGATAGCAGATTTGAGTATGTGATATTAATTTCAGTTTGATATCTCGACGCGTTCCTGAGAAAAAGGTTCTTGACAGACAGACGGACAGACGGACGCCTGATGTGAACTAACTACAAATTTACGGTTTTCAGAGTTTTCCCTTTACTTGTGCTACATGACCTTGCTTCTTGCCAAATTTCACAATTCTAGGTCAAGGGAAGTACCCTATAGGTTTTTAGTTTTGATTCCCTTGAAAATGTCTAAATATGCAATATAAACCGCAGTATCTTTTTATTGCGTTGATTTAGAAACTTGATTTTTTCACTGCTTTGAGAAATAGCAGACCTGAGTATGTGATATTAATTTCAGCTTGATATCTCGACGCGTTTCTGAGAAAAAGGTTCTTGACAGACAGACGGACAGACGGACGCCTGGTGTGAACTAACTACAAATTTACGGTTTTCGGAGTTTTCCCTTTACTTGTGCTACATGACCTTGCTTTTTGCCAAATTTCATGATTCTAGGTCAATGGGAAGTACCCTATAGGTTTTGATTTCCTTGCAAATGTCCAAATTTGCAATATAAACCGCCGTATCTTTTTATTGCGTTGATTTAAAAACTTGATTTTTTCACTGCTTTAAGAGATAGCAGACCCGAGTATGTGATATTAATTTCAGCTTGATATCTCGACGCGTTTCTGAGAAAAAGGGTCTTGACAGCCGGACGGACGGACGGACAGACGGACAACAAAGTGATCCTATAAGGGTTCCGTTTTTACCGTTTGAGGTACGGAACCCTAAAAACGGTTGGTAAAACTGTACATCCATATTTGATATTAGGTATATTCACCCTTCAAAAGAGCGAATTTCGTTTAGACGATGAAATGAGGCGCAAGAGCAGATTGAGTGGCTCGAAACTACATCTGTGAACGCAAATCTCATTTACCTTTACTATATATTTCCAATAAGAATTTCTGAGCACATGCTCAGAAGGGAAAATCTTTATAAGATTGGTCCCTGTGAAGAATTCTTTACTTTGATTTTGATTCATTTTCGTGAAAATGAGGCTGAGAGGAACATTGAAAAAAAAAATTTAAATAGTAATGATGTGTTGTGCGTTTTAAAATATGTAGGTGATATAATGGGTGGACTGTGACAACGTGTGTCGTGATGGCTCAGTGGATAAGGCGGGTGCCTTATCCACTCTCATCTTGTGTAAGAGGTTGTGGGTTCGAATCCGGGCAAGTACCAATGTGACTTTTTCAATTCATATGTACTTTCTAAAGTTTATCTTAGACATCACTGACATCCCGTGCCTCGGAAAGCACGTAAAGCCGTTGGTCCCGGTTGTCATTCGTAGAACTTTGACAGTCGTTACTGGTTAGTCAGAAACTCTGACCAATCTAACCAAGAGGTATCGTGTCGCCCAGTTACTGGGTTGTGGAGGTCAGATAGGCAGTCGCTCCACATAAAACACTGGTATCCAGCTGAATCCGGTTAGGCTGGCAGCCGACCCCAACACAGTTGGGAAAAGGCTAGGGAGATGATGACTGTGATAACGTATGATTTATAAGTGATTGAAAAGGTATATTTTTTTTATATAAGGTAAACCCTTGCAGGGATTGCATTTGAGATTTTAAGTGTATTTAAAACTGCCATTAAGAAATACATTACACTTTTATTTTCATCTTTTTCCACATTTATATTTACATTATTTTTCACATAAATTCCCATATTACATACAAAATTATAACACACTATTCGGCACATACTCTGTGGTATTTCATTCCTTTATTGTAAATACATACTTATTATATTGTTATCACAGTTTTTCGTAATGTGTTGTATTTACATAATTATAAGAATATGTTGAGACTAAGATGTGTTTCACCATTATAATATTGCATTAATGTACTTATATTATAGAATGTTTTTTTTTATATATCAGAAGGGACAAGCGAGTAAGCAGATCATCTATTCATACAACATGTAAATACCATTCTATCACTATTAAAAAATAGCAAAACTTGAAATTTGGGCTACATGTCTGACTATTTAAGGTATGCTGCACAATTTCACAATAAAATTCAGTTTAGCCAAGCTTTCGCTACCTAAACATACATTCTTGAAACTTCACAGAACCGAAAGGATCGATGTTGCCATATAAGTAAGTAACACGACGTCGAGCAAGCATTGCTATGTCTACCTTACTTCTATTGTGTAACAAGATACATAAACGGGTGTTTACATGGGTGATTAAAGCCGCACGATTTTAGCCACGCAGCGTAAACCGACCATTTAAATGGCTATGAGTCTTGGTCGTAAGATACTAAATTGCCATTAAGACGGTCGATTTTCGCCGCGCTGCGTAGTCGTGCGGCTTTTGTCACCCGTGTAAACCCCGCATTAGGGCAACAATGCCCAAAATAGCTTGCTTGTTAACTGTCTAGCTGAAAGGAATGTCGCGAACTCAAAAATGTGATCTACAAAAGACCAGCATAATTCAGCAATGCACTGGCATCAAGTTTCTAAAACTGTTTGGATATAAATTTATAGAATAGTCTCACAAACAATTTATTATGAATGTAAGAGTTTATATGTTGAGCTGAATACGGTAAGGCTGGAAGCCGACCCCAACATACAATACATTGGGAAAAGGCTAGGGGGTTTGTATGTTTGTTACTCTGTCACGCGAAAACCAATATAGCTTGTTAATATATTAGAACAACACGTAGGCAACATAACATTACGCTATGAACCACGGAAACGAAGAGGAGCAGTTACCAGAAACATTACATATCGCGGGACAAAGCTAGTCTTAAATAAAAGATACCGTTTTTATTATATAGGAGGGACATTGCCCGTCAAACTAAGTAACATAGAGCAAAAAAAGCTTTGATAAAACAAATATGTAACTTTTAGCTTTCATAAATTCTGTGTCTTATTTCACTCATAAATAGATGGCACTTATTTAAAAAGTAATTATGAATTATTGGTATGATCACTTCACTTACATTTTCAGCTATTTTTAATAAAATAAAAAAATCGTGGAATAGCTTACTCACGGCCATCTGATCACAAACAAGCCTGTGCTGTGGTAACCAGACAATTGAAATACATATTATTATATAATTTAACATATAATATTATAAATAAATTACACCCAGACGCAAAACAAACAATGTGTCTGAACACAAAGATTTGTCCTGTGTGGGAATCGAACCCACGTCCTCTGGCTTAGCAGTCTACTTTTATTAAAACAAAAAGCCAGTTAAAAAAGAAAAAATCTTTACGTAATTAATATCTACCTCATAACAAGATTATTATGTTAAAGATTTGCCTTAATTTAAAAATAAACTTGAAAAAACCAAATATTTGAGTCAAGGGCTCTGGAACACTTCTTGATAATCAATATATTATTCATAATGGTGAAACATATCTTAATCAATGTTAATTAACACACTGCATACATTTGACACGTTCATATATCATGATTTTCATTAATTTTACACAAAAAGGTACTCAGGTAATAATTAAATAATTATTTTGTACAAACAAACGTAGACACCGTTTCGTGTTTTTTTCTTTATTTTGACTATTTGTTCTACCTTCTTAGATATATGCGTCTTCGGTAGAAAAACCTTGGTATCGCTGGACCTGAAAATAGAAAATAGAAGGTAAATATAATAGTTTAGGACGTGTTTTGTAATTCTTCTACTAGAATTGTTTGTTGAACTGCATTGCATAGTGTTGCCTTGGTCAGACAGATCTTTAAGAAAAGGGCAATAGGCGTTTACTATGCTCGACACCCTCTAAAATTACCGCTAATTAAAATTATAAGTTGGTTAAAGAATGGAATACCCTGCCGGCGTCTGTGTTCCCAAATGCATATAACCCGGATGTATTCAAGAGACGAGTGCATAGGCATCTTTTGGGTGAGCTCGCTCCATCGTAGGCCCCGTATATGCCCTCGGGCAAGTCTGGGACCAAAAGCAAGCCCAAATATGTAATTAATTTTTTTTTTTTTAAATCAGAATATTTTAATCAGTCTATTTCAAAGTCGAAGTCAAAATCATTTTATTCAAATAAACCGTTTTAAGTACTTTTAAATTGTCTAGGCGCCAGTCACTTAGGCCATATTGAAGCTAGTTTGCTTGTTCCAAATAGTAGATTTCTATGAAGAAGAACAAGCAATAAACTCCATGAACCACTCTTTTAACATCCTCATCATCTCCCTAGCCTTTTCTCAACTATGTTGGGGTCGGCTTCCAGCCTAACCGGATTCAGCTGGATATCAGTGTTTTACGTGGAGCGACTGCCTATCTGACCTCCACAACCCAGTAACTGGGCGACACGATACCCCTTGGTTAGACTGGTCAGACTTTCTGGCTTCATTCTATTAGGTATTGTTCATGGAGTTACAAAAATTTGGTTACATCATTCATGTTAAATCCAAGTGTGAGAACAATGTTACAAGTCGATTATGTTAAAAGATGTATGAAGTAAAATATAAGAATCGAAACAAACAAAAGAATTTCAAAATAACTGAGGCAGTTATGAGAGGACCATTCCCAGCTAACGCGGTGTCCTGCGTGAGCGACGAGCGCGACGCGACGCGACGCAACACGACGCGACGTAATGCGACACGGTGCTATAGGCGACAAATGTCCTACGTGATTTTTGTCATTACTTCTCGAATTATGGAGAAGTACAGTACAATTTTCCTTAGAAAGTTCGTGTCGCATCTAGTCGCCCCCAAAACAAGTGCGCGTTACGTCGCGTTTTGCCGCAGACTATCATATAGGCCGAATGTATGGTATGCCGTTGAGTTGATCGAGTTCGTCGCGTTCGCAACATCGCGTCGTGTCACGTTCGTCGCTCACGCAGGATACCGCGTAACAGCGTCCGTTCACGAACATGACGAACAGATCAACACCAAATGGCCCAACTTAGTTAAGTAGTTGTCAGGTAAGTAGGTAACATTCCATACCCCCGACAATGGGTCGGGGATATGGAAGCAGTTATTAAAAATAAACGATGTGGCGTCTTTCTGCAAAGAAATCTCGCAGAAGAAAGCGTCAAAGCGGGTTAGAAAACTGCAACTTTTGTAATTTTCGTAATTACAACCCTAAAAACAATATCTGTTAATTAGATATTGTTTATAGTGGCGTTACAGACTCGTCAGTGCTAGACGTGTTTAAATAGTATTATATGTATAAGAATAAGGTTCAGTTAGATACTTTCAAAAAGTATGTAATAAACTATTTGATTGGTTGAAATATTTACAAAACTGACCGCAAGGACAGTGTTCACAATCAAATAAAAGTAAGTACAATAAATTGCTTGTAATAGATATTACGTTTTTTATCTACATTTCATTTCTATTGTATAGTTTTCAGTAAGCAATGTATTATAATTGTGTATTTTTATTACCATTTATGATTACTAGGTTAGGCCTTCAAAACGTAAATTAAATTTTACACAAAATTGGGCCAGTAGCTCTCATGTGTCGAAATATCACAGTTTCTACAATTCATACTTTAGTTGTCAAAACTTCATTGACAGATTATTAAAAAGGTGTGATGTTATGACAGAATTCTAACGTAATGGTCACTGTTTGAATATAGTCAGTCATCCATTGTAACCATTAATCCTGTATCACTGGTGGGGCAGTAACTAAACAGCTAGGCTAAAAAAAATATGATTAACAGGTGAAGTTTATTTGAAAGTTTATTTAGGCTCCTTACAAAAAATATTCCACAAATAGAAAACTCTACTATTGCCGTGTGTCATGACCAAATCGCGAAATCTTCGGTGCCTATTGTAATAAAACAACCAAAAACTTCAAATTCATTACAGATCCAAAACAAAGCTATTCACAGCATTGTTCATCCGCGCTAACAATTTAATACAAAATGTTACAAACACATTCAATATACCAAGAATAATCACTCAAGTAAAGTTATATCAGTATTGAAGAGTGCTTCAGATCACACACAAGGGATTATAGAGCTTACGAAATTAATTTTAAGGTTTAAAGTTGGTCGGGGTTGTTTGTGTCGGATTTCACGCTTGTCGGCTCGGAAATGCACAAAGTTTCCTTTTGTGGCGTTTCTCATAACTTGATTTGTGACGGGGCAACCCTTCAGTCGGGTTCCGGCGTGGCGCCGCTACGGCGAGACGCGTCACTTCCGTCATAATGCGGACCTAGTCATAAGAGCTAGCGGGCAACTAATTTGTTAAAAGGTTTTTATTATAATTTGGTGAAATGCAAAGGAAATTGTGTCTGAATCTGGAGATTCAATAGTTATTAATGATGGTTTTATTTAACATGCCATATTATTAAAACAGAGTATAGTGAATTAGTGATGGTCCAGAGGTTATGGCTCCAGGCTAGCCTGTTTGCCTGTTCTACATTTGGCCAAGTACCAATGTAACTTTCTCAATTAAATGTACTGTCTAGGTTTATTTAAGTCTTCACTGACTGCCATGCCTCGGAAAGTACGTACACACGTTGACCCAGGTTGTCATTCATGGGATAAGAAGCCACCAGGGATGTCGTGTTATCCAGTAACTTGGTTGCAGAGGTTTAATAGGCAGTCGATTAATGTAAAACACTGGCATTCGGCTAGCTCCGGTGAAACTGGAAGCCGATCGCTTATAGTTGCGAAATTTAGACGCATTAAATAGTATTATTTTCTTAATAAAACTCTTTTCTATGTGGTCTGCTTACCCGCTTCAAAGAAACCAGTATTAATGAAGGTCATAAAGGTTTTCAAGGTTCAGTAAATGAAAACGAAAAACTTTATTTTCTTTTTTTATTAAATGTAAAATAAGCACTTTCCAGATATCAAATCATTACTGACAGCACGCTTTGGACAAAAACAGTGTATTTATTCATTTCATTATCAATTAGTTAATGCTTTTTGTAATCTTATAGATAGATAAGCAAACTAGTTGTAGTCCTGCGCCTAAAATATAGCTTTGTTTTGTTAAATTGCGGATTAAAAAGTCGCTTATCGCTACCGCTCAGTTACCATAACCTCGTCCTTACACAGAACAAGCAATGCACGTATTACAGACGTGCAAAGTTTTAAGTCAGACAAGAACTCGTGTTCATTAAGAACAAACCTAGACTTTAATTCGTGTAGCAAAATTTAAACTGACTAAAATACACGCAGACTGATATGTTATGTTAATTTCGAGAAATGCCTACATTGGTTTTAGGTACTTTAGTTATTCTACATAGATCTGCGAAATTGTATCTAGATAGACAATAATGATGGATCTGCTACAAAGCTTCTTCGGCCCTACCCAATAGTTTTAGCAAGGGTCGACTTAGGCGTTAAAGTTCAGTATTTTTTCTGGAACACCCTTTTTTTTGGGAGGGGAAAGTATCCAATGACTTCTTCCGCTCTGGGAGCGAGAGGGAGTGTCAGACTTCTACTGAATAAAACCCACCCATGTTCCTCTCTTAGCCTTTTGTGTTCAGGGCTGTGGTATCTTTTTCGAGCAACCCGCAGCCCCGGCAGGCGCAGTGCCTGCTATTTTGCTGACATCGCTTTGAGGATTTGATACACCCTGCTAATCAGTTTGTTCTGGGTTTGGTAATTGTGCTAACAAACTGTACAAATGACTTTTAATTTAGACTTCAGAGAATATCTGGTACGCCCGTGTATTGGTCTGAAACAGCTTACTATCACACTTGAACGTTGGTGCTTGTTTTTGTTCCAAATAAACAACTTATTATATTTATTTTTTTACTTGCAACGCTAATTCTTGTTCTAATATAAAGACAAAGTAAGTTACTACTTATCAACCGTTTGCCAGTGATATAGTTGTCAAAATCTGTCCTGCTGTTTTAGAAATTAACCAAAACTAATAACCAGACTTTTTTTACAGTATATTTTCATCTGCCTTTAGTAAAAAGCAGTGATTTTATCATGAACCTTTCAACGACCAACCGACAGCAGGTTGTCGGGCTGCTATTGTCTTTCTTTGTGTCTCTGTTTTATAGACTAGCTTCTGCCCGCGGCTTCGCTCGCGTTAAAAAGAGACAAAAAGTAGCCTATGTTACTCTCCATCCCTTCAACTATCTCCACTTAAAAAATCACGTCAATCCGTCGCTCCGTTTTGCCGTGAAAGAAAGACAAACAGACAAACAGACAGACAGACACACTTTACCATTTATATATTAGTATGGATAACCGTTCACGCAAAGTTCACTTCGGCTTCTCATCAAGTTGTAGGTTTGTTTTTAAAGAGGAGTCTATTCTATAACTGTCAGTTATAGTATAAGGTTTCTTACTTTTACCTTCATAACTGTTAAGTAATAGATATTACTCCAAAAACAAATAAAAAGAAGTTTCCCCACCTACAATATTATTTCATAGGGAAAGTTTTACAACAAATCTTTTGTGAAATGTCTGCAGAACAATGACGAAGCAAAACAAACAATTCTTTTATAAAACAGAATACATGTCTGTGTTGTCACAGCAAAAAAGCTTATGAAACTGTCTTAAGTTGGCAACACCGGGGGAAGTTTTCAAGGCGTATCCGTTTTTCCACCCTCCGATAAAACAAGTGCTGCCTTACAAGAAAAGCTTCAAAACTATCACCAAGTTATAAAAAAAAACTCGGACAAACGACTAAATGAAATAATAATATTAAAAATTATGCAGTGTGTACTCATTTAAAACACAGCTCTAAAAGGGTTCTAATGTGAATGAATTCAACAAACAAAACGGCCCCCTATTTTTGTGTAAGCAAACATATAAATATGTATTAAATAAATATGAGAGGTCCAGAAATGACGGAGGCAGGCTCCAATTAATTTCATAAGTCCAAACTCTTTTATTAAATTACAAAATGCGCGCAGTCCACGGACTTATGACATGTCAATTTGATAATTAAAACGCATTTGACCGTACAGGGAGGGCCCGCGAGATTATGAGAACGCAAATTGAATATTCCGGGTTTGAAAGTGAACCCGAAAATAAATGAAGTCATCGAGAAATTTCGTCAAACACAATTAAAAAGGTCCGTTATGAATAATTTAATCTCATACTGTTGTGATATTAATTTTAGGTGGCTTTAATTAAAGCGAGTGTTTGATTGCGAAAATTATTCAGGTTACATATTTATTTTTTTATAACCTTTATGTTTAAGCGGACTTTTTGGTGGACGCATAGCCTAAACTAGTGAAGCCAGGAACATATGCTTAAAGTTAGTTTTTATGATGTAGAGGCACATAAAGGAGCGGTTATTGGAAATTCAACCCCTTAGGGAGTTAAGCAGGGATTGAAAGTTTTTATTATGAAAATAAGCGGGCAAAGCAGTGGAAAACAGCAAGTATAAAATAAAGTCTAAGGCATTTTAAATTAAATCAAACATGCGTGTTAATTAAGTTATACAACTTTAATATTGATATATGCATTTAAATAAGTATGTCTACAAACAAGGCAAGTTGAATTTACTGACTGCAAGCTGTCTGCTAGTTGTGAGGTTGCATTTCAGGAACAAAGCGCGTTCAAAGTTACAAACATTTCAACAGCAATGACTCAGCCACTCTACATGTAATTTAAACTACTTTTAACTGCTTTATAATGATTCTGCAACCGTTCTCCGACAGTCGTTTCTCCTTTGGACTGTTCACCGACAGGACGTTTAGTTTTTGAGAGATTCGTCGATAGAACGTTTCACCTCTGGATGTTTCGCCGACAGAATGGTTCGCATTTGTTAGTTTCGACGACAGGACTTTTCAACTATAGAATATTCGCCGTCAGATCGTTTTGTTTACAATTGTTTCGACATGCTTTTTCACTATTAAACTACAAAGCAACCAAAAAGCTACTAGCTTGCTACAAAGACATGAAGAAAGAAAATGTTTTAATGGAAGACCGCCTTTACTTTTAATGAATGGTATTTATCTATTACCTATCCATATTCGTTTATTTTGTTATTGCAAACATTGGGGAAATAATAAAACAAAAGATGAATGAAACGTCTTTATTTATATTATAAAGTGTGGATTACATTGTGATTAAAAAAATATCTTCAATTTACAGTTTTATTATAAGTAAGTAAGTAGTTAAGTATACCTAGGTTTAAATAATATAAAATTATTTCATTAGGTGACAAATATGTGCCCATCCATTTAAATATGATTTTAAGTCCATCATCAGATGGACTATCTTTTTAGATAAATGTCTTTTGTTTTTTTTTTTGATGGTGAATGTCTTTTTGTTTACTATAGATGTAGTGAAACTGGCTTAAAAATGTGTACCCAGTTGTAATTAAATAATTTTATAATCTTTCTTATAAAAAACTGTAAATTGAAGATATTTTTTTTATCACATTGTAATCCACACTTTATAATATAAATAAAGACGTTTCATTCATCTTTTGTTTTATTATTTCCCCAATGTTTGCAATAACAAAATAAACGAATATGGATAGGTAATAGATAAATACCATTCATTAAAAGTAAAGGCGGTCTTCCATTAAAACATTTTCTTTCTTCATGTCTTTGTAGCAAGCTAGTAGCTTTTTGGTTGCTTTGTAGTTTAATAGTGAAAAAGCATGTCGAAACAATTGTAGACAAAACGATCTGACGGCGAATATTCTATAGTTGAAAAGTCCTGTCGTCGAAACTAACAAATGCGAACCATTCTGTCGGCGAAACATCCAGAGGTGAAACGTTCTATCGATGAATCTCTCAAAAACTAAACGTCCTGTCGGTGAACAGTCCAAAGGAGAAACGACTGTCGGAGAACGGTTGCAAAATCCTTTATAATAAGCATTTCCTATCAAAGTTATTACGTACTCAAACTTAATTTGATAGATTATAATTTGACGTGTCAAAACGCAATGCCCTCAGGTCAACTCCATTGTTCGTAATCTGTAAGGCCCCCCGCATACCGTGCGAGTTAGTCAACTGGCCATGATTTGAATCACCTGACACATTCACATTTAATCTGTTTTTGAATAATTTCCTTTTACTCACTGGAGTTCCCGTTGCGAAATGTTAAAGGGGTGAATGAGAGTTAATTTATATTGTTTATTCCTCAAAAGATACAAGATAATTATTATTACTACTTTTTACTAACCTAGCTCAGTAATTTTTAAAAAATACGTAGTTTAAAGAAAGTCTCATTTTTAATTGTGATTACTTCACCTTAATTGTGACTAACACAAATTAGCAATTTATTTTCTTATTTACATAATTATCACTTAATAAAAACAATTAAAATTACCAGACCAGACTTTATTGGATCTAACTCAAACCCATATGTATTGGTAAATAAAACGATGAATTGTGAAAAAGAGTTGCCCATATATCACACAGTTAATCATACAACTATATCCATCTCTATCTATATCTATAAGTACAAAAAGATTATTAGAATCACTTATCCATAGTAACTACAATGTTATATATATGAATAAAAGAAAAAGTATGCTTGTTTGTTTGTTTCTTAGGGTTTTAAATAAGTAAAGTATGCAACAGAGTCAATTTGGGACCATGGAAAACGACATAGGCAACTTTTTGATAACATCACGCTATAGCCTATGAAAGTAGAGGAGTAACCAAAAACGCGTGTAAAACTGCGAAGAATAGCTAATACATACTTACGCGGAAGAAATCGCTAACAAAACCTACCATATCAATATTATTAAGCGAGCAGTCAGCTGTCAATCAAGAACTATCCTCGTGTGTAAACCACCTAATGTCAGATCGTTCCGGCAACCTCTCGTGCATATTCGAGTGGCCTTCATAATGCCGGATCAGAAAGCAAGCACTCGTTTCCCTATTAAGTTTATTTATAATTATTTTCTTTGTCCACTATTGTCGTTGAATCACGACTTTCGATATGGATTGATTGTCGTACAGTTTTTAATTTCAAGTAAATATGTCAACCGTTTAATTTTATTGGATTAAAATTTCGATAAGTCGACCTAGTATTATTTGCTTGGTTTTATGTTAATTAATTGACTACCTTTCTAGTTTTTGTTGTAAAAAGTTTGTTTCGTTATTTGGATGAAATTTTTGTTTTGTGTTAGTGTTGGATTTAGTCTGTTTAAGCCTTCGAACACACGTGATTCGAGACACAATAGAAAGACAATAGCAGCGCGATAGCCGGCTGTCACTTGGTCGTTGAAAGGTTAAACAAATCTTTTACAAATATAATAAGAGCTGAAGATCAGACTTATCTCTGGGACTATCTGTCGGAGAGAGGAGTAAGTCTAGTCTAGTGGACTGCTGTCATCTGACAGCAATGATATAACGTCATGCTACAACCCTCAGACAAATTTGAATCCGGGGGGGTCATAATCTCCCGGACAGGGTCAAACTGGGTCACTAATGTAGCTGATAATATTATTGTATTGAATTCCGGATTGTATTCGCCTGGACTTCAACATTGCGACCCTTTGAAGACTGCATCCGCATAAACCGAGACGCGAGTAATATTTTATATTATTGTATAATCAATACTTTGCATTTATTTTCTGATCTTTTTACTCCAATGCCGAATAAATAAATAAATTTTAATATTCCAATAGGTAAGCAACCTATTGCATAACTTTTTTTTACTTATTAGTTTAAAGTGAACTCGTTACAAATTACACGGTCAGCTATTATTAGAAAAAAACTTGATTACGGCTGCGGAAGTCAGAATATTTTAAACAAATATAGCTTAATAATTATGTTACGGAATGTGTATTCTGTAATAAATCTGATTTTTTTTAATGTTAACTAATATGTAATAAGTGATAAATGTCACGATGGCCAAATGGTTAAGGCGCCTGGCTTCGATGCTCTAGGAGATGCTAACTCTCAATAACTATTGATCTATTAACTAAATTAATGGAGGCAAAAATTATGGATTCCAGAGATTCTCAAGTTGAATAATAATTAAATTCAGTACCATATCTCTACAATAGCTAAACTCGACAGACCTTGTTTACTCCAACAAATATTTCTTCGGTCTTGACTTTTGGCAATGCTATTATAAGTAACATCATTGACTTTTAGCAAAAATATTTTTGTCTAGTCGTGATGGCCCCCCGATAAGGCGCCCGCCTCTCGTGTAACAGGTTGCGGGTTAGAATCCGGGCAAGTACCAATGTGAATTTTTCAATTCATATGTACTTTCTAAAGTTGATCTTGGACATCACTGACATCCCGTGCCTCAGAAAGCACGTAAAGCCGTTAGTCTTGGTTGTCATTCGTAGAACTTTGACATCCGTTACGGGTGCTCAGTAGTCAGAAAAGTCTGACCAGTCTGTTGCGAAATTTATAATACATAGTTACCGTGACCCCGGAACATAAAGGGCAACCGAAGGAACATGAGTGGGTTTTAGTCAGTAAAAGTCTGACTCCCGCCGCATGGCAGGAGAAGTCATTTGATGATTTCCTCACCAAAAAAAAAGTCTGACCAGTCTAACCATGGGGTATCGTGTCGCTCAGTTACTGGATTGTGAGGGTCTGATAGGCAGTCGCTTCACGTAAAACACTGATATCCGGCTGAATCCGGTTAGGCTGGAAGCCGATCCCGACATAGTTGGGAAAAGGCTAGGGAGATGATGAATTTTGGCAAAAATGTTATTTAAGTAAAAAGGAATGTTTAGTCAATCTTGAATTTGAAAATCATTGCACAACTTTCCAATTATTAACTTCTGAAGGACATTCCTCGTAATTCATCGTTTTTTTCGTATGAACATAGATATAGATAAACTAAAAACTAATAACTAACTAACTAATTGTCTAAGTAGTTATGAAGAGTTTACGGCTCGATGCGTAAAGCGGGTTTGTTTTTTAATGTCACAGGAAAATTATATAAACGGAGATTTTGCCAAATCCCTAAGGAGTTTAATCAATTCAAGAAGGTGTTACGATAACGCCGTAGTGTTATTTCTCCAGATATTTCATCAACATCATAAAAAAAATCTAGTGTAATGATGAATAAAGTAATGATTAAGAAATAGATTCATGAAGACTCTTATATACATGTATTTGGACAACTCACACACGGCTATCTGATCCCAAGCTAAGCAGAGCTTGTGTCATGGTAACAGACAACTTACATACTTATATAATTACAATTACACAGAACAAACACATGATTGTTAGTTCTGTGTTTCTCAATACCCAAAGTTTGAAAAAAAGTTAAAGTTTTGTCTTGAGTGGAAATCGAACCCAGGATCTCCGGCTCAGCAGTCAGGCAAAACTCGATTTGATGATATATCCGTTTATATCTTTTTTTTCCTGCGACATACATATGACAACACTTGTTTATACGTCCCTCTGTTTCCTTTATATTGTAGAGTAAATAAACGTGACAGATCAGTTGTGTCATGCACTCATGCCTTACCAAGAAAATCGTGCAAGACAGACTCTTGCACGGTATCACGATTAATTTGACTGTAATTATAACACAGTGAATTATAAAAGCTATTAATGTACTGCTCTACAATGCTAATTAAAATTACATTCTCCAATGTTATTTATATAATGTATATATTACAAGATACCTATCTACTTATAACGACAGTGCAAACATGCGTATTATTAAAGTGCAACGTAAAGGTAAAAAATAAAACAGATAAAAATTCATTCGTTTATTTTTTATAAATTATAAACAACATGGGCTCTAATCACAACTTCATTCACAACACTTACAGAATACTTACAATATTTTTTTTTATATATACATAATGAAACTGATATCCCATTTTTCCACTATAGATTTAAAAGTAAGGCGTTGTCACACTGCGCCGCATTCGCATCCGCGCGGAAAGGCATTGGACTGCGTGTATAAACTAGGTTAAAAACGTCATGAGGAAACGCGGTCCCGAGCCTTATTGCGTGACGCGGAACATTGTGATATCCGCCCAATAACCCATCCCCCGGGATACAGTCAGTTGGGAACAACTCATGCAAAAACTACCCATGCAATTAAATTAAACTACAGCAATATTTAACAAAAAAATAATTTACAATCAATATGCTATTCTCCAGCTAATAGTTCCTGGTAGAATAACATATTAAATAGTTACATTTACTTCTACAAAGTTGTAACACGAAGTTAGAAAATATGTCACTTTCCTAGTTTGTTAGTTTTACCTTAACTCCAGTCTTCTAACCACATTCTCTACTTAAAATAACTCATACCATAAATTAACTATTTTTATTATTTTACACAATTTCGATTCCCTGAAAAATCGCAATCTTCAACAACTAAGTTTACAACCACCGTTTTGTTAGTTTTGTATAATAAAAAGCCAAAGTAATATTTGCCTAAATTTTAAATTTTAGAAGAAATAGAAACCTGATAGGTTATGCCTTCACAGAAATTGTCGAACAAGTTTCTTTTTCTTGGTATTTTTGCCTAAAATAGTTGTCTTGTGTTCAGACAAATAGAGTATTTTTCCTGAAACCTCGTGTTACAAATTGTAGTTTAATATTAGTGCTTACTACGTTTGACTAGGGGATAATCATCGGCCGTAGGTATTACCTTGCGAGCCGGGGGGTACAAAGCCGTAGCCAGACGCTCCTACCACGACACCACTGGTCTGTGAAGGGTCACCGCTCGGAGAAGGAGGGAACAGCACTGGACCTGGAACAGTTAACATTTTGTGTTATTTTACGAACATTAAGAAGGCAATGGGGCCTTTAGGGTTCAATTTTAATCTGAGTGGATCTTTGGTTACTGCTCTATATTCGAGGATCATAGCGTAATGTTATGAAGCCTGTGTTATTCTGATGTACATAGCGGTATTATTGTTAAGTTTTAACATAATACATTGAGTGTAGTTTAATTTTGCCTCAAAAAGTAACAAACCTACATCCATCCAATCTTTCATATTTATATTTTAGTAAGTGTGGAAGTAATAGATTATTGACTGGCTAGAATCTGGGCAAAAGACGCAGACTCAAAAATTTTCTAATGTTTCAGATGCAACGTAAATAAAAACTAATTCTACTGGGCCAGACTTGAATACCTGAACCAAAAGCATTTTTCTAAGAAAATCTTACCACAATTCAACCTCAGCATTCTCAGAATTAAAACCGAAAACGAACAAAGGCACGTTTCTTTTTGATAATACCAAACGGAGCGATAACAATCAATATGTCAGTTCAAAGATCAGCCAACCATTATAAAATTTGTCAGCAGTCTGACAAAAGTTCAATCTTTAATCGTTAATCAATTGTCAAGATTTTATCAATTAGGTAAACGTGACAATGAAAAAAAATAGAACATTGACACTTGTGTTGGTTGATAATTGAATGACAATGGCCTTTGGGCAAAATAGAAGGGGGGAGGACACGAATCTATACAAATAAATAAGATTGAAGTGTCTGTTTGTATTTTCTAAATTGCGGCTTTTATATGAAAGCATAATTATGAATTAATAACACGGAACATATACCAAAATATATATTCTTTTTTTACAATCTATCTTTCTGTCTGTTTGTTCAGAGTGATCTGTGAAACAACTGGGCTAATTTTGCCAGTTCTCTCACCGGCAGATTGCTGGAGGTATAAGGAGTAACATAGGATCCTTAAATTATGGATAAACTTTTAGGATTGAAAAAAGCTAAAAGAACTTTATGCAGAATATAATTGTTTCGCAGGTAACACTGCGGTAGACAGCTAATTTAAAAATAATAATTTATAAATCGCTTCACTGATTTAGTTGTTACTTCAATATTAAGACAGTAAAAAATATGTTTAGAAAAAGCTGCTAGTGCTTGACATTGAGATTGATCTTAAGATTGCCATAGGCTGACTACCTTTGACCTTGGTTTCGCCACTTGAGAACTGATTCAATTATTCACGCGACCAAAGCCGCTGGAAATAGTTAGTATTCGGAACTAGCCCTTGCCCGTAATTTCGCCTACGTGATTGTCGTCGTAAAACAATAAAAGTCGTAATCTAGAACTCAAACTACCGTTTTGTCAAATACTTCGATTGATTTGGATTTTGTATTGATAATATGAATGATAAACAAACTAGACTAGCTTTAACTTTGAAGCCTCAGCTGTAACAAATCGATGCTGCAACGGGTGTTACAAATCGTTGCAAATCTCGGTTTTACGTTACTATAATATGCACGTATTATGCATAAATTATAAACCTTTAATCACTCTTCTATAAAAATAAACCACATCAAAATCAGTTGCGAAGTTTAAAAGATCTAAGCATACATAGGGACAGAGAACGGATAAGGATTTTGTTTTATCCTATGTAGTGAAGTGTGAATATTAAAGAAAAAGGTGTATTACAAGTATTTCTAAACTATTTAAAAACACTTCCTCTCTAAAAAGAGATCTATGAAATCTCCAGATAGATTAAAGAGATACGAAACCTTATAATCAAGTCTATTGTAGACGATTGCTTCAGTTTTTACCTCACAGATCCAAAACCGATAATCCAAGATAATCAAATTATAGCTAGAAACAAAGATTCAATAAAGGCTAGATCCTAGATAAACTTAGACCAGTTCAACACTAGATAAACGCCCTTTCCCTTGTAATACAGACAAATACTTAAATATTTTCGTGCCGATATTATCTAAAGTACTCAATCACAACCAAAGTCAACTTTGTTTGCTTATACTTTGACATTATAATGAAGATTTGCGGTCAATAATTTTATCGGTAATTGAGAAATTATGCAATTACGTCGCATTATGTAAAACAATCCGGATTAAGAATTTAAGATCGTATCTGTTTGCGATGAGATTTTCACATTTCGGTAAACAGCTGTTTAAATGTCGTGTCGTAAAAATGCGTCATTTTAGCATTTATTATGTTAATAACTTTCCTTATACGGTACATTCAGCGAAATGATTTGGTACTCGTCCACAACTTCATTCGCGTAAATATCGGTTATCGCGATCGCAGGCAAAGTCAAAAAAATAACATTACGTAGCGTACATTGGCAAGGTGTCATTTTAATGCCTGAAGACCAAATGACTTATTCAACAGTATTTAAAGGCGGCAATCTTATACTTAGCTACCAAACGCGAAAGTTTCCGAGGGCGATTGTTATCACAACAAAAACACTGAATGGTTTTAATTGAAACTCCAGAATCAAAATTAAATGTTTTAGGTAAATAGACTAATTAGCTTGTGACCGTCAACAAACAAACACCACTTTATGACCCACGTGAGCAGAGAATAACCAAATACCTAACTAAACGCAATTAAACCCACGAGGAACTGCAAGCAAGTCTTTAAACCGCTCTTTCGACTTTCATAAATAATCATAGCCATTCTACATTCCTAGTCCTACCATCCACTAGGTACTCTTAGAAACTAGTCATGCACTTATGAGCAAGGGCACAACGATTAATTCTTACATCTTTACTACGCAAGGTTTCATTGTAACGTATAATCTGAGCAATCTGACATTCGTCACCCTTTGAGGTTCCGCATTTCCGCCTGTCAATATAATGGCTTCGTCATACACACAGAAGCAAACAACGTAATTATCGAACTGTTCTTTGACCTTTCAATATCTCTACCATTAGAGAATTATTAACCTTTTAGCCTATGTGTGGCGGAGACTTTAAACCTTCGAACACACGTGATTCGAGACACAATAGAAAGACAAAAGCAGTACGACAACCGGCTGTCGCTTGGTCGTTGAAAGGTTAAAATAAAAATTCTCTAGGCATCTTTATCTCATAGATAAAATAAATGTGAGGAGGCTTTATTTTAAATGATTCTTAAGTTGGTTTAGTCGTGTGTGTAAATTGTTAATGGTGTATACATATACCTGAGGTACATTTTCTCTAAATTGTGCATCTATAATATGTTTATAACATAAATTACGGCAAGATATGCTGGTCTTTTTGCGTTTAAACTTTAATCATTTCAGTTTTAATGTAGAAAAAAAATGATGATCTACATAAAAACCTATGTAGATCATCTATACTCGACGTATTTATAACAAGTTCTATGTTACATTTCTAACGCCTACAATTCCTTGCTAAAATAAGGAAGCATGAACAATTTCGCCCCATCCGTATGCAATTTCCTACATTTGTTACAGCCACAGGTTTTTATTTCCTCATACCAAATGTACAACTGTCTTCATTACATGATTCAATGATACTAATGATTATGTTAAGTTATTTACATTAATTATATCTGAGAATATATGATTAATGATGTTTAACCACTAATGACGTTCTCCGCTCTAAATATATTCGAATTAATTTTGGTCTTGTATTATTTTTCATTTGTTTTAATTTACGTAAGGTAATACAGTGAAGAATGAAGAAGATATACCATATATTAAACTAAAAATGTTAATGACTTATAAAGAAAGAAAAAACAAAATGAAATGAAGAAAAAAAAGAAATTGTAATAAATTGAGATGAATTAAACTAGTTTTGATTTTTAATGATCTACTTTAGATTAATATTATTGCATTTTGATTTTGAATGGTCCTACACAAATAATATGATTTTGACTTTGAATAACGTCAAGACCAAATTTTGGTCATGGATACTCAATGGATACCGTCCAGGTAGGCGAAAAACATAACGCGTGTGTACACAAACACAAGTACTGAAGTATCTTCCCTCATCCCTTGTATAGTTCGATGGATTAACTTTTGCGTACGTTTTGAGGCAACAAACAGTAGAATTCTACATAAGCATTGATTTCTAAAATTACTGCAAGTTGAAATAAGTGCTTACAAAATTAAATAGACTGATATCTTTGTCTACATAGTCTTAATCTGATTGCCACTTAAGCAATAAATAACGCTACCAACCAAATATAATTACGATAAAAAATCTAGATAATTACGCATACCAAAAAAGAAATACTTTCAAACATAATGTCCTTGATAGACTTGCTAATTAGCGAACAATAAATACGTCCAAATATGTCTTAATGTACAATTATTACACAATTGGTTTGAAATGTAAATCAGTAGCTTGTTAAGCTTTCGTTAACCTTTAAATAACTGCTAATTATTTGTACACTAGTAAATTATAAAGTAATTTAATGTTGGTCTAGTGCTTGGGCCGCACTACCACCACTAAACAATCAGCCGAGCTTCTTATGTGCGGCTCAGAAAATCTTTTTATTCTATTTTATCACAATATTAAAGTGCATACAACAGTGCGCAAATCCACTATCAAACTCAGATAGAAAGGCAATTTTTCAAAATCAGTAATAAGTTGATCTTTATTTGCCTTTTTCCTCCTACCTCAGAAAGCACAAGAGTGTCTCATCAGTCGCTCATCATCAACATACATACTCTTAGCTGATACGCCCTGGAATTACTTTCTTCATGGAAATACTTCAAACACCCATGCAACACCATTGACACATCTGCATATCGTAGTTGTCAAACTAAAATCTGCTATGTGCCGTTTTTTACACAGCACATAGCAGTTCTTTTATATGAAAAATAAGGGAGTGACCTATAAGATGTGTTCAAAATCTAAAAATCTCAAAAAAGCAGACAACGACTATATATCGCTAAGTTTCTAGCTAGACTGGCCCCAGCATAAGGCAAATAAGATGTGACCGACATAATGGGAATCGCAAATAGCTCTATTATACCATTATATGCTACTCAAGGATAAGTCGAATTGTAGATCAAATTATAAGCTGCAAGTCGTTTTTGTCATGATTTATGTAAATCGATTGTTTGTTTGTTAAGACAGATCATTTTGTTTTAGTTGAAAGATGATTATAGAATAAAACTACTTATAAATATTGATTTTTATGATCAAATATTTCCTAAATCGGTTAGTTATCAAAAAATCCAAATCCGGTAAACAGATGTTCAATTTAATTATTTAAAAATAAATAAACATTCTTATTACAACTAATAAAACTATCAAGGATGAGCTTTAATTTATTCAAATTCGCAATTTGTAATAGGGAAGTAGTAATCCTTTCTAATTAAAATTTATAATCTATAAAAGTTTAAAGCCTTATAATCCTTACTTTATATACTAATTAATAAAACTATTTATTGCACATAACATTAGTCGTAAGTGGTTAAATGTCTTTATTTACTTATACTTTGCTACATCAACATAAAAGGCATTAAGTCCGCCATTGTGCAATGTTTTTCTTTGTGCGTAAAGTGTTTAATAAATAAAAAAATAAATACTAATAAGATCTAAAATAATAAAATCGTAACGAAGACAAAAGACCTCTATGCATTGAATATTTTGAATAAAGTACTACTACTGTGCTATCCTGGTCAAAAGAGATGGAACAACTCCTAAAATCTCTTTACTCCTAAAGAACATCTATCATAAACTTTATTTGAACCTTCGAACACACGTGATTCAAGTCACAATAGAAAGACAGTAGCAGTCCGACAGCCGGCTGGCGCTTGGTCGTCGTAAGAGCATACAAGCTTTAACTTATCACATTCTATTACGAAAAGTAAGTATTATCTGAGCCAGCCTAATTATTCTTCAATAAGTACATCTATCGCCTACACATTTCTTAATCTATTATTATCAATTTAGGTCCCCTAAAAAAATGATCGCCTTAAAATCACATAATTGGCCCCTACGGCTATTTCAGTGGCCCACATACCTACATTTTCGCAATGTACGGTTGTACACATTATTAGAATAATGTAACAAACGAATTAATAGTATCGCTGTGACACGACAGTAATAATGTAAAGGAAATAATGACGATATAATTTTTTGTTCCATTTCGCAAAAGTCCGTTGGCTACTGACTAAGTATGTGCATGACAATAATTAAAATTTATAGTAACGATAAATAGATGACTAAAATAAGCTATCTCACTTTTCTTCGGTGGCACCGTCTCTTGCGGATTGAATCCGATACGTCCTACGAAAGAAACCACGGCATGTAATCCGTACTTCCTTACTAATGGGTATTATAAATGCGAAAGTAACTCTGTCTGTCTGTCAGTCTCTTCTTCAGGTCTAAACCACTGAACCGATTTAAATGAAATTTAGTACAGATACATTCTAGAGATCTCTCCTCTATTCTTGCGCCGGCGACATCGAAGTTAAGTGGCTCCACTCATCTTAACTGGAGTCACGTAGATCAGCATCCTCGTAACCCACTTCCTAACCCTGAGTCTCTGTAATTCTAAATTCTTGTATTTTCCTTGTTACAATAAACCTTTGTAAACTTTTGTTGTCAGTGTGAATTATCTCCATTACTCACCACCCCTTTTTCTCGCCACACTGGCGGAGGAATCTATAGGATAGTTTTTATCCTGGAAATCCCCCGGGAACGGGAACTATTAATCCACGCGGACAAAGTCGCGGGCAAAAGCTAGTATTTAATAATATGAACTCTAGGCATTCATGTAGCGATAGTCTGGTAGTTAAGGCGTCCCCCATGGCTGTGGATTACATTTACATTTGCATTTGGAAAACACTAATAAGACTGTTTCAATTAGTAAATATTCTCTCAAGTTTGTCTTCGACATTAAAATCATCGATAAAGAAGAACATCGTGGGTAAACCTGGACTTATACTGAGTATAAATCCGAAATCGCCAATCCGTCTTCATGCAGTCAGCATGCGTGGTGCAGTCAGCATGCGTGGTGATCATTACTTCAAAAGAGGTATTTGCTCAACAATAGGACACAGGCTTTTATTGGCCTGGTTGTTTATCTGAGTTTATATAAACATACTTAAAATTCAGTAGATATCCCTAGTGTGAGAAAATAAAATGAACAATAACTGCTAATTAATAACTAATTATTGAAAGTACAATTATGTTAAAACTAAGGTCATTAACAACACATGCAACTGAAATGTGTACTTGGCCTCTTTTTGAATCTAAAACAATTTGTGCCTGTTAATTAAAATTGAAATATTGCTGATGCATCCTTTTCCCTCGCCTTTCAAATTTTGCTATTTATGTGGGGACTATCTACAGGACAGCACTTGGCTTTGTGCTTTGGAAGTGGGCACAAAATAGCTTTTAGAAAATCCTTTAACAAGCCTATCAAACTGGTCCAAATTGGTTATAACACTGGAGCAGGCAAAATACCCTAAAGTGTGATGAGATGTCATTGCATCCCTTTTGGACTATTGGATAAATATTTATATTAGAAGTCATTAGCATATAATAAAAACCCGACGACAGCTGTCGAGTGGTAGCTTCGAAAAGGCACAACACTCGACTGTTCGGAGGTTCCCTCTCCATTCGACTATATCAGGACCTTTCCACCGTCTCTATCAAACTAAACATAGATTAAGTACTGTTTTCCTCAACACACTGTGTACATAAATAGGCGTTTACTTCCGAGATACATACCTAATGATAAATGTTATTGTCTTTCATTATAACTGCAGCACGCGACTTGAACGTTTGTTGCGAAATATTTGTCCTAGAGAGCTAAGTACCATAGTAAACTAGGATGTTAAATTCTGAACTAAAATAACCGTGTATTACAAATGTTTGTGAGTCATTGTCTCCTTTTGTGTAGTTACGATAAACAGATTTAAGGTACAGTCAAAAGGGTCTTTGATTTATCAAAAAGTACTGCCTTAATTACCAATGCGACTTTTTAAATTCATATGCTCTTTCAAAAGTTTATCTTAGACATCATGGTCGTAAAGCAAAGTAAAACATAGTGAAGAAACCTGAATGTAAAGTTAAAGCCCGAAATTGTCCATCCTCCTTGTGCGGATCAATGCTCTGAATGAGAAGAAGGCCTTTGCCCTGCAATGGGTCAGTAATAGGTTGGTATCGTTGCCTTGAGGGCTTTTTGAATTCCAATATATAGGGTAATCTAAACTTTCTTAACATGTGCACTCGGATTTGCAATCCTTTATCTCTTTCTTGCCATCGTAGTTTGGCAGTTGTGCGACTGTGACATGAATATCTTACTTAGCTAGAGCACTTGGTTTTAATGTTTATCTATCGAGCCTGATGTCGTGATGTGTCTCATCCAACCGTTTGTGCGTGAGGGATCGGATATCACATGGCGCTTTTAACGCATAAACTGTTTAACAAAAAACATATTTGTGTCTCAATAGTGATAAACGCCAAACGATAAAAACAAATAGAACCTCGCTGACAAAATCCAAGCAAAGCTAATGCAAACAATGTCTCATGTATCCCAAAATTAAACAAAGAACAATTTTCACCGCCAATTACCTCGAAAAAGTAACATTATTACATCAAAACAATCTAACTACAATTAAATCTATAATACCCGCTTCACGCAACGTGTACCGTGTTCTAATTGCAAAACGATGCATCGCCATGACATTGGAGCAATGAAACAGAGCGCAAGAACGTAAGTATTAGCAAATGCTAGGCTAATCGTGACTGTAACGCGCAACAATTAAATTAACCACACTTATGTGATACCATCTGGTATATTTTCAAATGGTTTGTAATTAAAATTCTAGACAAAACTACGCTGGCTATCTTTAGTGCTAGGTGATGGTATCAAAGTTATTAATGAGGATTTAGTAAGGGATATTGTGAAGCGTCGAAACGGTATTGTAACCTTCTAAAGCCCGGTTTCCACTGCGAGCGGAACGGACCCATTAATGACTTTGTTCACAAGCGCAAACTGCAAACAACAAATAGTCAAACAAATAAACAACAAATATTCGAATAATAATTAATAATAAATGCATTTATAATAAAGTATGTATTAAGAATTATAATTTTGTTGGTGGAAATACAAGTATGCAGTTTGCGCTTGCGAGCGAAGTCATTAATGGGGCCGTTCCGCTCGCGGTGGAAACCGGGCTTATGTTCTAATGGAATGGTCGGCACAGAAAAAAATTCAGTTGTCAAAGCGTCTCCTCCAATTGATATAAGCTTTTTAATATTATATTTTTAATATCTTACTGATAGACTCATATTATGGACTTATTAGTGCAAGCTGGGTTTTTTAGGTCTAATGAGGGATACGCCATGGTGTATTATCTAAGCTTTGTTATAAGTGTAGTACAGCTTCAATGTTAATAAAATTCTGAGTGTTTGCAGAGCTCTTTGTGAAGCAGCTCATTTGGGAAGTATTATTACCATACCGATTCCTACTAAGTAACGTTGCCGTGTTTTTGCGTGTAAAGGTTAAGTGTAAATTATAGACAGGAGATCTTTTTGTCTGCCAGTATAGCAACACATCAAAAGCGTTGAAATCCTAACAACGCAAAGCCTGGCGTTACAATAATAGTTGTCTAAATATGGCAGTGACCACCTAACACCAGGTTCAGACAGTTTAATAAAAAATAAGCGACCAAATATTTGAAGAACGAGAACGAATATCGTAGCAGTTCTTATTGTTAAGAAACATTTTCTTTTTAGAACTGTACTTTTAGTTTTTAGTCAATTTCAATAGGACCTTTAGTCACATCTAAAACCCTCACTAAAATAAATGGTATATCAAATACTGATCTATTTATGACTCTGGTATTTACAGATTTAGTTTCAATTCACACAGTAAAGTCCAATAGTTATAACATTTATTCCATCAACCGACATCTTTACGCAATCCTATAAAATATACAAATCGATAAATATACAGAACTAAAATGTAAATTTTATGTTTTTCGCGTGATCAGGTAATTAAATGTAGTCTATTTTTTGTTTGTCTGTGAGATTAGTAGAAACATTTCAGCTTCGCTAGCTCCTGAGAGAATATATAAGCCATTAAGGAAGTCGTTTAAATGGTCAATGGACCATTATCAACCGGGTAGGTACAATATATTGAATCCTTCCCTTTAGTACCTTAACTTATTTCTATGCATATATAGGTACTAACTATTGGGGTTTATGCAAGACCTAACACCAAAAGCACTACATCAAAACGTTTTATAGTATCGGATCAAGTTTAATGTCTACTAAAGTCTCTTTATAAGGAAATATTGATTTTATTATGAACCAATTCAAAACAATACCAAAAGGACAGCATTTAAACAAAAATATTAACTTACAACATCTTTATACACGCCAGGGATTTTACCAAAACATTTTTAGGATCACATTATAAATAATTGACATAGCCGAAACACACGCAAAGTATATTTATTTAGGAACAAGCAAAGCCATAATTAATTCTGAGAGAGGGATGCGTTTGTCAAACGCAGGCTTGCGACATGTCCTCGGTTTTTGCTCAACGAAGCATGATTCTGTCATTAGGACCCTTCTAAGCGCGTGTCAAACTGTGGTTAAAATTGAACGGAAAATATGCCATGGCTAGATGACCAACAAGAACATATGACTTAATTTGTCTCCTTATAATGGACAAGTGGTGTTAAATTGCTGGCATAATCTTTGTCTTGAGCTACGGATGTGGAAAATTGATGTGGACGTATGTGACCAAATTGTGATTAACTAGCGTCTAACCGCGACTTCGTTTTCTTGGTAGTTACGGTTTATCATAAATAGCCTGTGACATAAGTTTGTCATCATGACATCATGAGATTACCTCTAAAGCTTCTATAATACTAGCATTGATAATTTGCAGTTAATTAATTTACACAAAACCAAAAGTATTCTCTACATATTACAGAATCCTACAACGACATTAGATTTCATTTGCAAGACTCTGCAAAAAGAGTTCTGCAGCTTAGCTTTGAGCAGATTAACACGAGTAATCTCTCCTAAAACATGTAAAGCTTATATATTAGCCAAATAATTAACCAAAATTTATCCGACAAAAACAACCCTGTATGCATCCGAAAATCATTAAATTATTTAGTTATTTATCATCTCCTTGTTTGTTTTGAATCTGAATTTGCAATAATGTGGCAATGCCACTTACCGACAGAAAAGATACATATAGCCTTGTCAACGCAATACTACAAATTACGTGACATTATTTGTTTTCTAATTTTATGTAATATTGTAAGTCCATTTAGCGTATTAGCTTTACAATTACCTATTTACTGTTAATAACACATTGTCTTAAACAAAGTTTATTAACAAATACTTATGACAGTTATATTTGTCGTTGTTTCTAACATAAACTACTTAAATTATGTACCTATGTGTTACACAGTTTCAAGGCTCGAGTTTGTGCCACATTCGTGTCATTTACATAACTTTGGTGAGTTCACAAATCTAAAATAGGAAATAAGCTGTAACAAGTGCTAAACAAATATAACAAAAATGTTAAACTTTTACCTTATTGTCGTGTAATAGTGTTCTAAACACTGCAATTTTAAAACGAAATTGGTAAAATAAAATGAGACCACAAAAATGTCAAGACAATGCGAAAAATTATAAATCACATTTTTTTTTGTGGATGGGAAATCATCAAATGACTTTTCCCGCCCTGGGCGGGGCGGGAGGGCGTGTAAGACTTTTACTGACTAAAACCCACTCATGTTCCTTCGGTTGCCCTTTATGTTCCGGGGCCACGGTAATTATTAGAACTATTCCGCAACACCGGCAGACATGAGTCACACATTCACGATCATGATTCTGCGCTTTTAGGCTTTTCACACAGATAATGAATTTTAACGTAAAGCGACTGCCTATCTGACCCTCCAACCCAGTGCCAGGGCGACATAAAACCTCTTGGTTAGACTAGTTAGACTTTCTGGCATCTGATTACCCTAACCAACTGTCAAAGTTCTACAAATGACCACCGGGACCTGACCAAAATGTACTTTCAGAGGAACGGGATCTGGAAAAATTAAGCTTTATTTACATATATTTTTTTGGGGAGTGGGAAATCATCAAATGACTGCTCCCGTCCTGGGTGCGGCGGGAGGGCGTGTCAGACTTTTACTGACTAAAACCCACTCATGTTCCTTGTGTTGCCCTTTAAGTTCCGGGGTCACGGTAAATATTATAAACATTCCGCAACCCCGGCAGGCATGAGTCACACATTTACACAGATAATGAATTTTAACGTAAAGCGACTGCCTATCTGACCCTCCAACCCAGTGCCAGGGCGACATAAAACCTCTTGGTTAGACTAGTTACACTTTCTGGCATCTGATTACCCTAACCACATGTCAAAGTTCTACAAATGACCACCGGGACATGGCCACCGCGACCTGACCAAAATGTACTTTTAGAAGAACCGGATCTGGAAAAATTGAGCTTTATATACATATGGAAAGGTATAGGTAGGTAGGCATAGTTTAGATTCTGTACGACATTGCGCTTACTTTTCTTTTTCTTTTCTTTTGTATTATCAGTGTTTAGATAAGCACACGACTCTTTTGTAGAAATGTAGACAGGTCACAAATGAGTACTTTTATCAACTGTTATGATTGAGCAATACTATCTTGAGTCAGTAATTTATTCACAGACAAATAATTGTCACCTTAACCAAATTGATATTGAAATCATCTTAATTAAGAAATCACTCAAGCAGTGTAACAAGATTTCTATTTGTTTAGATGACAACCAGAAATTCGTACTACAATATAAATTTTCGACATAATTTTACGAAGAGAAGTTTGCTACCTCAATATTGAATGCAAACAAAAGTGCCTGTGAAGATACTTTATTCAATAAGGAAATTTCCGAAAAGAGCCTCACGGATATTTCATTATTATAATAATATTGCCTCAAGGTATAACTGTCTTAGTAAATTGCGGTCCTCAACCATTAATTGTTAATCCTTCGCCATTCTTATTCTCTTTCTTTCTTTCACCTTGTTAAAAGTACGAATTATTTTTAATCATTCATTTCATAAAAAATGATGTCCCTTATTTTACCCCCTAAAGAATTGAATTTTCGAAAGTCAATTTTTGGTACGCTTCTACGTCAAAATACTATTGTACAGTTGCCACCAAAAAACCTGTTCTATATAGATGAAAACATTTTCCAAATCAGCTAAATAACCTCTAGCCTTATCTAAACACAGTCGATATCCATACTAATATTATAAATGGGAAAGTGTGTCTGTCTGTCTGTCTGTCTGTTTGTCTTTCTTTCACGGAAAAACGGAGTGACGTGATTTTTTAAGTGGAGATAGTTGAAGGGATGGAGAGTAACATAGGCAACTTTTTGTCTCTTTCTAACGCGAGCGAAGCCGCGGGCAGAAGCTAGTACTTAATAAAGTCTACCATCACCCTCCCCAATCTACACCGATCCCTCTCAAACCAAGATATCTAACATAACAAAATGCAAATAGATCACAGTTTAACCGTACAAAAGGACCAGCCATTTAATTATGTTTAATTTCCATACACTGAGACTTGTAACAATCTACAAAGGTTCCGTAACAGCAAAACTTTGTTCGTTAATTCCAATTTGTTTTATTGCACACAGCTTTTACAAATACCTTGTTGCAATGAAAACAAACCGCGGATAAAAAGACCAAGTATTAAACTTTCCGGAACTATGTACTGCGGGCGCCATTTTTTTTTCTCCCGCCAAATTATGCCGTAATAATATGCTTGTAGTTAATGCTTCTACGTTCTGGAATTTAGGTGTGTCCATTAATCAAAGTGTATTGGATTGAATGGATAATTAATTACAGGTATTAGGCTAAAATCCGAGCATTGGCTGTGTTAAACGCTTAATTTACTTCCTGCTACGGTTTTTAAGGCGCTGCCACTGGTGGTCTCGTAATTTAAATCACGTGATAAGCGATACGATTGGTGTTATTATCTTTTCATAAATTACTAGTTTGTTCTTCATAAACAGGGCAAAAAGTAGCACTTTAATCCATAGGGTTAAAATGATTCAAATTTGAAACGTGAATATTGTGAAGAGGACGAGAATGTTCACCTCAATAGCAATACTTACTATTTAGAACTCGAGTGATGTACTGTGAATCCCACTCCTTTGGATTCTACTTTAGAATCCCTCACGCAGTTCCGTTCTGGATTAAAATAATACTCTTACCTATAATATACCGTACTTTACTTCTAATTAAACAAAGTTCTATCTTTACACTGCAAATAAATTGAATTCACAATGCACCTACAAGTACCTACATCGATTAACTAATGGTGGAATTGAGACAAAAGACATGAAAACAAACCGGCGGGGGGTGTATCAAACGACACAGGACATTAGCCATAGAGTAAAAGGACCAGCGCTCGTACTGCCAACAACAAAAGCGTTTACCAGCGCCTGCAATATCAGTTACATGCAATTAATTATAGTACAGTCGTCCACAGTCGTACTTCCTCAATTTCATCGTCACAGACATTAGTTAGTGCCGCGCCTCAGGGAATTGCTGCTTGTGCAACTAGAAAAACGTCATTATGGTGCTATTTCACCAATAACGAATACCTAGACGCCTAGACAAGATCTAGTACAAGAATCGTCACATGAACGGAACCAGAACTCGTAACTAGTTTGGTAGTTATTAGTTTCGTAGCTTATTTCCGCAATAATAATTATTATTCATTTAAGCTTAATAAAACTGGTGTAACTTTAATGATATTTCTGGTAAAAATATGGTAAGTTCCTGCCTATGTTATAAAATTTGAGCTACAAAAACGGCACACTCATACAATCCCAATGACATACTGTCGGGAAAAGCCTTAGCACAAGCACGTGACTTTGAATGTTAAGTTCATTTCATGGTAAAATATCAACGTACCCATCGCGCAGCTCTTCACAACCTTTCCACATCTTTTTACTTGCAATATAATTAGGTGTAAAATGAAATCCGAAAGTAATTAGTCATTCACCCATTCGAGACAGTTTCAATGTTCAACACGACTTCATAATAAACTTCCTAAAAAATTACAAAGTTTCTATTCAGCGTTTCATTGGCATCCGTGCTTAACAAAGAATGAATAATAAACGTGCACTTAACTGCCAAAAAAAATGTACGCAATATAGTCTTTTCGTAATTCAAATGCGATATATATCTACATGGGCAACTTACTTATCAAGCATGTCCGTTTTTGACTAACATTGTGAAATGTTTTGACCAAGCACTAGTTGATTGAATAAATCGCGAAGCTGATAAAATTACGATGACTGATTGCGATACCGGAATAATTTATTATTCAGTCACCGTTTGTAGGAAGGAGTTTTATTTGCATAGTGGTTGGAAATTGTGAAAATTTGGTGATAGCGTGTCAATGTTTTGTAAATCAGTTAATCAAATTTCATTTTTTATAAAAATATATAGATATTTTAAGGGTTAAATGACTCACTGCTAACAATCTCTTGGCAACATCTTACTCTGATTTAGGAAAGGTTAGCATACCGATGTTCTCCGATTGAATAATTAATATATTCAATTGTCAATTGTGAACCCCTCGCTGCTCTTATTTGCTACTGATAATTCATGCAACCAATCAAAGCAGTTTTCGCGTATTTGACAATTTCCTATATTAATTTTTAGTTCCGAGTTTAGAGAGAGAGAGAAAAACGGTGTAACCATTAGGTTAGATCGTTTTTTTTTTAGTTAGATTTGGAATTAGTTATTTTATCAGCTGATTCTTTTTTCCAGATTTTCACCAATGACTTTACGCGTTATTAGACAGACATCCAAACATTTACGACATCACAGAGCTTTGCTAACGACATAATTCAAAGTAAGTATTTTAAAACAACCAATGCCCATAAAGGACGATTGTTTCAACATTTCTCGAAAAGTAAACTATTTTTTAAGCCTGCAAATGTAACTTGCTAAGCCGTAGTGGGCTAAACATTATACGTTTTGCAACTTTTTGATAACAATCGGAGCACAATGTTCTTCACATGACCTTGGGACGCTAGTATTTATGCCTTAATGTACAATTAAATAACATTAGGGCAAAAGTTATGTTTTATTTTGTCTTATACCTCAAAACAGTTGACATTTTTAATTGCTTTTAAGTGTTGGCGTTGTTTAAGAATAATAAACTAATGGTTTTTGTTAAAATGCGTGACATTGAAGGCTAGAGCAGGTGCGACAATTTTATTGGTGTAGATTTAGAATAGTCTTTCGTTAAAATTCCTTTAATAAGTAAATTGTATATTCTCACCAAAAAAAATACATTTAGAAAAAAAAATAACGTTATATATTTGATTCTTTTGTAGTGGACAAGCGCGCTATCGCTAGCTCAATCTCTCTTTTAACAGCATGAAAATCAATCTTTCAATAGTTTTGATTACTTACAGTATTAGATTCCTAGCGCCTTACTAATAAACTCTGCATAAAGTTATGACAGGTTTATACGTCAAAAAATGTATGATTACACAGGCTTTATTCATTGCATAACTTTACACAGTGATTATTAGTTAGGGCACTAAAGTATTTGTTAGGTCTGAAGAATATTAGTACCAGCGTTATTACAGGCCCATGAAACATTCAAATCTATGTCTCCAAGATGTCAGATGTCTATAGGCAGTGATGACCACTTAATTCTAAACAGTGGTTTAAAAAAGGTGACCAAATCTTACAACGATAAGTACTTAGATAGATAAATGAATATTTGTTAGTCTTTTACGGATTAACAGCTGGGAGAGTAAACAAAACTTTAGCACAATCTAATGACATTGATCAATTTAACCGTTTTTGTGTTCCCTTCAGATAATATGCCACCTTTGCCACTAGCAAAACCTACCAACAAAACAACCATAAACATGATCGTTACGACAAAATAATAATCCTAACATCTATAAACCAAAGTAAATGGACGCAGAACAAAAAACCAATTCCATTTGCATTAACACGAACATGCAAAATTACGGTAACAATCCCTAGTGGATTTAGCACTGGGTATCATAATTAGCGTCAAAGCACGGTGACTTTGAAACCACGTGATTGTGTGGTGAATAAATTGCGTTTAACATGCATTTAAATAGTATTTATGGCGTGGCATATTTAATTTAGAAGGTTAACCCTGCATATGTTTGTGTCTCTTCTACTTGCACTGTTTCAAAGAAGTGCTAAAAAGCCTTGTGTTCATTCATGCAAAAGCGTCCTTTCTGTCGGTGAGTTTGAAAAAAGAATACAGGATTTCTAAAAAACTCGTACAGGTGCGAAAGCAAAGAACCATGTGGCTCAACTAAAGGGAAGACTGTGTCTGCAGTAGATCACGATAGGCTTTTTATTTTAAAATCCATGGAATAACCAATCATAGGATAAAGAAAGAATGACGCGATGATATTTTTTACAAAGACTTGTATCTAATGATTTTAACCAAGAGAGTAACCAATTATTTATTGCGGATATATTATTATTAAGAACGTGCCAGATCGATTTAATTACAGAACGTAAAAGTTCATTTGTTTTCCAACAATCCTTACTGATATCCAAAAGCCAGCATGCTATAATCACTACATAGTATAAAACAAACAAAAGTAATTTTCAGCTCTCTATCCCTATGTATATCTTTAAAACTATGCATCGTACTTTGGTTCGGTTTTTTTAATAGTTAGAGTGGTTCAAGATAAAAGTTTAAACGTACAATACATATGCATATTATAAAAGAGAAAAGATTTATAACACCCGTGCGAAGCTAGGCCGAATCGCTAGTAAAAAACTAAATAAAAACCTTGCAATTCCTTACCGGGGTTAGCTCTAGGGTCTCTGGACGCGGCTGCGAAGCTGTTGTAGCTCGGGCCTCCGAAACTGGTGCTAAAGTCAGGGAAATCGTAATGCCCAAACTGCGCCGACGTCAGCGCTATGCACGCGCACACGACTATGGCCTGGGAACAAGAGGAAAATAAATCGTTAGTGAAAAATGAAAAATGGTTTATTTGGCAAAAAATACAACTCTGACAGATATAAGCACTTATTAATTAAGTTTACAGTTGTTCAAAAGTTTGAGCCCTGTCTCCTAAACTAGGAAGATCCTGTATCTTAGGAGGCAGTGTTCACGCGTTACATAGGTAGCGGTCGAGCTAGTTATGAGCACATTTCTGACTGTCAAAGACAAAAATATTTACTTATATAATAAATAGAAAGAAAGAGAAATAGTTAGTAAATCTTTATACCAGTGTTTTTCAATCGCAGTGATTTAGTGGCCACCTTACAAGTTGAAAAATTTTGGCGACCCCCTTGTCATACAAAAAAGTTAATAATAAACTAAAATGTTTTATTTTGATACCTTAACTTATTAGTCTGCAAGATAGAGCGAGCAAAGATATTTTTTTGAAAATATGAGAAGCTTAAAGAAGCTCCTTCTTACTAAAATTGTATTTATTATAGGTTCCTACCATGCTTTTTTTTCTAACAAATGGCGACAAAGGCTTCGCGAACCCCTAGGGGCCGTTACCCACAAATTGATAAAAACAGTGCTTTCAAAAATTCTCTGTGTGATTTATGTAGAGTTACGTCTACTCTATACTTGTGTTTATTCCGACCATTATATTAATAAATCAGAATATAATCATAACAAAAAGCCTCATGTTTATAGACAAATTAGGTACAAGAATTATTTGTTAATAGTGTAACCACAAAGACAACAATATAATAACGTGTATTTTAGGTGGTTTACCTTTCAAATGTTTGCAACAATACCTAATAAATACATACAAAAACTAATGTACAAAAAACATGCATTAGGTATAAATAAACACGTTTTATTTAATGTTATGGTTTCTTAAACCATTATCCTTTTTAAATTCAACAAAGAGTATTTTTTCTTATAATTACTGAAGTATTTTTAAGCGTCATGTAACTTAGATAAATTATACAAACGTTAATGGTTTGTAAGAAGTCATTGCACTATAAACATTGAACAAATTGACTTTTTAAAAAGCTTTTAATTATCAGCTTTTCGAAAACAGATATTATTAAAACTACTGATGTATGTGTTAGTTACTAAGGTTATTGAACTGCTTCTCTATGTACAAAGGATTAGCAACATAGGTCATTAAACTGTGTCTCTAAGTATATGTATATAGAGACAAAGTTTACTTTGTGAAATAATCACAAAAAAATCCATTATCTATTTTTCCTTGCATGTTACTACTTAGTTCGATTGAACTTAATTTCGCAGTAAGAATGGTATTATGTTATTCAATTAGGAAGCATTTGAAAAAAAATGTCTGGCTTTAGCCCGCGATTTTTTATTTAAAAAGTTTTTAATATTTATTTGATTTTTATAGCTAGCATTCTTAAATACTCTACTTTGCGTCGCCTATATACATAATAACAAACCTTTAAGTACCTATTTATCATAATAGAGTATATGAATCAATTAATATCTTGATCGATTATTAAGATGTCTTAAAGTTGCAAAAATCACAGTGACTCACGATTAAATTGCTAAATTCAGAAGAAAAAAAACTCCAAATAAGAACAACCAATGGGAATGCAGTGGTATTTACTAATGTGAACTATAAACTTTTTGTTCCAGATCAATATCTAATCTACATTCAAATGATACATGAACATATCGAATGAGCAAAACTTAAGACAAAAATCAAATCGATATCTCATAATCAGATAAAATCTGACGCAAAAATATTTTATACATATGACCCGCTACATATTTATCAGAGGCACAAAGAGCCTTTTAATCGATATGTTACAATCGAATAGCATGTAACATAATTATCGATTAGTTAAATCGGTATCACAGATCTATAAAGTAGTCTTTTTAAATGCAGCTCTACGTTCAGAGTTCTGAATTGTTTTCATCTAAAAAATACTTGTATACAAAACAATACAAAATACAAAATACAAAATTTATTTGTTTCAGAACCAAATACTTTTTTAACAATAGATTGTGATTGGAGCCTCCTTTTAAGTAAATAATGCCCGTATTAGGAGACCCCGCTCTTCCATAACTTAACAATATTTCAATATTTTTTACTTGTATGGCCTACAGTTACTGGTTTCGGATCCGGTTGTTAGTATATGTGACTGTTTATGGTAATACACGCACCCTTGAATTCATACAGGAAAAATCCTTGATGAGGACAAAGATTTCAATCTAGGATTCATTAAATCTCACAGGACACACACATAAACTATCTGCATTCATATCTCTATGATAACGATATCTAACTTAAAACATGCTTTAAAAAAATAAAATAAAATCCAGCCCATGAATTTATTAAGATGGCGACAGCAAAATTTATCAAAAAACCTTTACTACATAACCTAATTTCAAATGAAAAAACAACAACCCCATCGGTTTACTCGTTTAAGAGCTACGATGCCACATACAGACAAATAAAACGGACAGCACTCAAAGCGGTCAAACTTATTACATCCCTCTTTTTGCGTTGAGGCAAAAAGAGGGATGTTGTAAGTTTCGGTTGTAAGTTCCAGCAGTCAAAGAAGGTTAAAAAAACCCAAACTCAGGCAAGCAACGAAAAATTCCAAGAAAATTTCTACAGACCCGCATCAGCGCCCTTCAACATTTCCTAAAACCATTTTTACAACACAAACCTCACATAATTCATGTAAACAATACTTACACAACCAGCTTATCAACGATAGTAGGAAGGTAGTACGCGGAAGCCGTGTCGTAAGCAATGCATACATTCATACTGACTTGAACTGGTTTGGAACAGATCCGAAACAGGTATGTGATCTTGATATGTGACCTCAAACGGGGACGGGGTCTAGGCGTGAACCCAGCCTCACTCAGCTGATATGTGCACACGTGGTTGGGTGTGCAGACCGGCGGTACGATTGTAATTTTACTTTCGATTGAGGTTGTTATTATTCTGTTATTGTTTTTGGTTTGTCCTTTTTCTTTAATTTAGTCATTGATTTTAATTGTTAGAAAGTACTTTTGAAAGTCTAAAAGAAAAAATAGTTGTATCAAGTTACTCTTATCAAAAGTAGCTTTTTTATAATGGAACAAAACAAGAAGTTTTTGATGTATTATTAAAAGTTATTTCAAAATGATGCAACAGACAGTCATTATACTTATTATCATAATTTAATCAGGTATTAAAAGCGACCTTTGACGACCGAATCAAACACAGTCTGGTTTTCTTGATCAGATTTACTGTTTCCAAACTTTTTCCAAAAAAAATTGTCGGACAAGTTTTCGCAAACAATGACCAATTTAATTAAAACAATGTTACAGAATTATAACTAGGTCTAAATTGATTGCTTCCGCATCTAGAAATAACTTATCTATTACTGAAAGTACTATCTTTCGCAACTGGTGTAATCGGCCACCCGCCCGTCTGTGCGGCCCGACGCAACATACCATACCTGTTCCCATTTAAGGACACTTTGTAAATGCACTCTGAATCGAATATGCTAATAAGTTCGATACACTTTGCTTCGCTTGCAAAACTGTGACAAATTTCATTGCTTAGTAGGTCAGTCAGAGCCCTTTGGTGTTGTCGTAATTAATAATGGCTATTGTCAAAAAATAAACACTGGTTTATTATCTCCTAAGAGTGTCAAGGCAGATTTGGAACAAAAACATAACAAATTTAAAATTGAGTATTGTATGACACCTTTTTTCCCAGACTTCGTAAATCATTTTAAGGTTATTGAGAAAATTCTTCAACACGTTAACTTACGTCGCTGTTTATTTATTATTTATTAGCCACTTTCTGAAGTATTCACAACACTATTAGTATTATTTTAACACTGTTTTATACTCCATCAATCACTACCACAGTTAAAATTGCACTTAGCTAGAACTGGTTACCAATTAATCCATCGCATCCAAAACAAACGGGTCCCTATCATCAAATCGCATCGAATACTAACCGTACAATTTATTCCTTATGAAATTTCAGTAATAAATAACGTTAAAGCCGTAAATAGCAATAAAATAGTTTAAATATTCCAACTTGGTTAAATGTGAAGTAACGAGGCGAGTTTAAATGTTGTCTAGGAAGTTTAGAAACTAGTGTTCTATTGATGAAACTGTTCGCGATAAAACTACACAGATAGCTGTGTTATACAACGCTTTTTAGAAAGGCTTTTAGGGTCTAGTGGTCTAGTAGGTGCTACATCAAGAGCAGCATCTTTAAGAGCCAGGAAATATCTCGAAATGTTTTTTGTTTTCTTTTTAAAGAGGTTTAACCGGTCTGTAAAATGTAAGATATGGCTGTGATTCGTGCGAAGAGTGATTATTTTCGTTTTCTTTGCATCTCATTCTTACACACATATATAACATACACTCGACGCACATATTATCATTTTATACATCCAATTATAAATATATACTTAACTGAATGTGTTGACAACTAGTAACTACTTTATAAATTAACGGATATGTCAAGATTGTAAAAGAGGAAGGTATATGTACAAAAAGCTGTACAATGTCTAAGATATATATTTCTTTGAGTTTGGAAATTTGATTTCAGTTTTCTTTATTTTTCTTTTTTCGGCGGATGAAATAGTTACATTTCAAATTTAATTTAGCCACAATATTTTCCTTCGCCAAAGTAACTGACGTCCGCATTGAATAAATCGTGTTAATACCTGGGAATCCTAAACCGTTGGGCCATCATGATGCTATGTAAATTAATTTTAATTTAATTTTATAGAATTATTTAAGAAAATTCCTAGTTGACAGATATAATGTGACTTTACGATTAATAGCAAATTGCTAAGAGTCCATTGCAAAATGTGAAGGGTGCAAGTTTCGACAGCAATGAGGTCCCAATACTACTCGATAATTAAACGATTAATAAGAGAATGTAAATTACGAGTGATATGATAATTGGACCCTATTTTATGAGGTTAATACTTTATAGTTGCCGCAGCTGTTTTGCTTAGTCAATAATAATATTTATCTAGACTAATATTATTAAGAGGTAGCTTTGTCTGGTTTTGAAAGTAAGAAAGACCTCTAGAAGTATCGGCTTGGTTTAAAGAAATCTTTTACAGAAACCACACTGTACCGTGTCAAGCATAATAATTTATGTTATTTTTTGTTTATATAAAAAACCCCCAACCCCACAAAAGGAATTCGTGAATCGTCGGGTATACCGCCGTTTACCCGAATTTTATTTGCCCTAATATCATTTGCCATAATAGTCAACAGCCATAATATCATACGACATAATACTCATTTGCCCTACTCTCATTTGCCATATTAGTCACGTGCCATAATCATTGTTTCCCATAAAGTCACTTGCCATAACATCATTTGCCATAATCATTGTAAGCCCTAATTATCACATGTCCTAATTATCAGATGCCATAATTATGATATGCCATAACATAATTTGCCATCGACATCGGGTGTGTAACGGTTGTTTATATCAAGAGAAATTGGATGCAATTGGAACTTTAGGGCACCCCGACTCGGACAGGTTAGGTTAGAAGGGGATGGCGGGGTCGTGTGAGCGAGCGAAGCGAGCGAATAGACCCCGCCATCCCCTTCGTGGTTATTTTTTTATAAACCACACAAAAGTAGGAGCCCCGCGAAGCGGGGCTCCGTCGACCTAGCCCACCATCAACCATGCACAGAAAAAAAACCATTACGGGGCTTAAATATTTGTCTAATACTTGTTATGCCATTTAAATATTATGCCATTTAAATATTATGTCTAACAATTATTATGGCACATAAAAATATGGCAAACAATACTTATGGCATTCGTATCTTATGGTATCTAAAATTCGGGCAATTAAAAGTATGTCATATGTCTTTTAGGGCAAATGAAACATTCGGGCAAATGAAATTCGGGTAAATGAAATTCGGGAAAATGATGATTATGGCATATAATCTTCGGGCAAACAATAGACAACCATATTTGCCACGTGTGAGAAACGAACTCACGATACACAGGTCACCAATTAGTCACTGCGCTATCCATGCCATCAAAAGATAAATCGTAATGTTCAATATGGCTTCAATATTTTTAACCGCTAAAACACATTACATACATAATTAAATGCTCATATTGCACATACAGACTTTATCAATTATCTCCCTGTCTACTTTACTTACACCCCTACCTATTCTCTATAATGAATGAATATGAATATAAACTTAAATTAATCGCATAATGAATATTCAATGTTTACGCAAATCTAGAAAACAAATTGTTATCTTTTGTAAGATTCATGTTTATGTGGAATAAGATTAAATTCGCTTATTAACAAAGGTTGTTCTTAATATATAAAATACTAAGGTTTACCCGCGAGTTTGCATGTAATTTTATAGTCTTCAAAAACAATGAAACTTATCAAAGATAAAAATATTACTGAATTATTAGTTCGGAGGCTGCCCCAAAGGACCAAAAAGCCTTTTCTTCTTCTTGTATGCATTACTGCTAACTTCGTAATTTTCTAAACTGTAAATAAAAGCGTATGTACTTAGTGAATATATTTTAGATAGTTGTCTATCTCCGGCAAGTAATTAGCACAGATTATCTAATACCCTGTTATCTACATACCATAAATCGTCCAGTGTTGCCAACTCTTCCTGAATACAAATCTCTTCCTATCGACTACTGCTAATTGATTACTCAATTCAATAAAACAATTTATTTAAATAACAAAAAGGTTCTATAACTGGCATTGCTGCCAGTAACATTTTCACCATTATATTGATAGCTGTCGTAATAATTCATAACATCGAGACAAGTGATATTAAATTACGCAAATATAAAGAAACTATATCAAAGTTTCTAAAAATAACCTTTTGTTTGTTAAGGTCAACGTGTTATCTAAACATAACTGCATGTATACAATGGCCCACGTTGGCCATTTTTCATTGGCCATCAAGCTGTCGGAACTAAGAAGTATTTTATTGCATCACAACATTACTATAAAAAAAACTAATCGAACAAAGAAAAAGTTTTTAAAAATAGAACATGGTACTGTTCGAAAACGAATTTTATCATAGAGCGTTCTTTTTTCAAATGTGTATATGGGCTTTTTCGAGCTCTTGAAGTCTATTTTGAATCATCAATGTTTTGCGTAATGCTGTCCTATTTTAATTCTTATCGCACAATTGCACTAAAATCAACAAGGTCCTGTACTAGAGTACGTGCCCCGTGTACAGACCACAGCATGTGATTCGAATAACATTCTCTTCGCCAGCCCACTCGGAATAATTCGGGAAATAGTCGAATAACGAGTGGCATTTTCGAATTTGAGAGTCGAATCGAGTGTTGAATCGATGGGAATTAGGCTTTTAGTGTAGTGTTCTGTTGTATATAATATAGAGAATATAATGCGTATCTTTTTTATTTTGATTAAATACTTACAATATTTAGATTATTCCGGATTGACCTAGACTTATTCATGCTCTTGAATAAATGTCAAATCAAAGGATTTGTTAAAAATAAAATAATAAATATTTATTACATTTTTGACATTATATGCATTAGTAAAAACATTGGTCTACTTATATGTTTAAAACGAAGGCAATCTAGTTCCATCATTTCTGATGACAAATATATTGACTTTATAATCATTATAAAACATATTGACATTAACTAAGTAGGTTAGTACTTATGTATTAGGTATTCTTCGATTATTAATAGTTTCAGAATAATTTCTCATGTCAGAATGTAAAACAAGGTTAAACAGCGTTATTAATTGACCAACTAAATACCTTTACATCACATTCTTGGAATATATTAAATTCTTTGTGTACATATTAAGTACAATGCACATAAGAAACACAGGCCAAACCAAATTGAATCTTATGTTAAAGCAACAAAGCTTAATATAACGTAATAAGTAATTCAACAGTGAAATCATTTTAATGGCTTTAACACATGCCCGAGGCAAAGATATATGTAGGAAATTAATTGCATTAAAAAGTTACTCTAAATACATGCATGAGTTGAAAAATGATCTGTAAATTAATTTATAATGGTGCAAGATTTCATAATATACTTATGTTATTATGTGCTCATCAAGGCTTCCTCACATATGAGTAGACAAGCTGCCCCCGCAGTTTCATCTGCGTTATAGATCTTCGGTTACTGCTACACTCCCGGGGTTCATAGCGTAATGTTAGGTAGCCTTCTATATTACTAAAAACTTTCATCGAAATCCGTTTCATACTTTTGCGTGAAAGAGTAATAAATAACATTAAAACGAAAATTACCTTCTCACATGTTTGATTCCGCCTATATGGAGATTTTAATTTAATTTGGGTTAGACTATAGACTCAGCTTAAACAGTTGGCTATAGTTAAGTACACCTAAGTTATTCAGGTCATTAGGCAACAATAAGGAGACGGATGACTTACTTTTGTTTACTTGTTTAAAAGTCAAAGTCGCTGAGATTCCCTTAGTCTTGCGCTTCGACATACTGTGGTCATTTTGGTCACAATTTCCATTATTAAAATTATTAACCATCAACAGCGTAAGATCGGAAATAAATCTTTTTAGCTGTAATCTCTTTTGAGTCTCTAGAATCATTAATATTACTCTGTGAAGCCCTTTAAGGTTGATTTTATTTTCTTCTTGGTTTTAGTTTTATTCTGATCTGACTGACAGTGAACCCGAGTCACTCAGTAGGCTTTTAAGAAGATTTCAATTTCTTGTATCTTTTTGTTATTTTAGTGTTAAAATAATTCCAGTACCTATTTTAATTCTTATAAGTACCCAGAGCAGCCGAGCTGACCGAAATATTTGATTTGTAAAATGTATTAACTTAAAAGAAAACAATACCTCAAGCGAATAAAAGCTGTTTTCAAGATATGAGAAATAATTTGTGATTAGATAAAACTCACTGGATCATCTTATCAACAAGAATGCACTGTCATCGATTCGCCAACGTACCCAGAGCCTTACTAACAAGTACAATTCACAAATCACGCGCATGCGTGCGGCGAAACCGAATCAAGTGTGAACGCACCGAGTTGCGCTTGCGCCACTGTGACGCAACTGTCCGACGGCCATTGTGTCGAGACTGTTGTAAGTCCATATTTAGCATAATTCGTCTAATGGATCTTGGGCTACTTATTTCCTGTAGTACAGGAATTTGAGATAGTTATTATCTCACCTCTATGTATCTAGGCTGGTTCGTTCTTTAGGTGTAACCTGGTTGTGCTTTTAAGACATTACCTTTCATCAGCGTCAGAGAAGCATTCACAGGAATACGATAAAAAGGGAATAAGGTAACCAGCACTGCGGTACCTGTAGCATGATAGAATAGCAAAGATAGTTAAATGTATGGGTTTGACATAAGCTTCGGTAAGTTATTTGTCATCTTAGTGTTCTACAATACCACTTGCCTAGCGGTGCAGCGTTGCCACTAGTAAATTTAGTTTCCAATTAAAATAAAACTTATTTAATTCATGTTTCTTACATTTATTAGAAAGCATTCAATGGTTTCTATGAAAACTTCAAGTACATCTGACGTCTTTATATGTTCCTTTTGTTAACAACTTGTGAGTAATCTTATATATTATTATTATTTTTTTTTTTTTTCCTATACGTTTTCGTATCTCGGGACCCAGAGGTCCCGGACCTTTGGAAGGCGTACGAGGGGCCGAAGCCAACTCGCAGAGGCCCCTTGAGGAAAACTTTATGTTGAATGGGACACCAACCGGCGATTATCCCTATATGCACCACTCAAGTGCACCTAAGGTCAACCCCCGGTTGATGGTGGTCTATTGCAGGTCATGGAATAAAGAAAGTATTGGACTATGGGTTTTGGTTGCTAAGATGGATTACTTATCTGAAACTATTGAATGGCTATGGCCCCTGCCTAACCAATGCTTATATACACGGATAAAGAGGCAGGGGGTGACTTGCACACTCAGTAAATGGGCCCCCGAAAACGGCCGCTAGCACATAGTGACGTAGCGACAAGGGGGCAACCTATATCGAGGTGCTGGAGGAGTGGAGAGGTATTCCACGGCTATCAGGACAATCCCGGAAGTACGGTCAAGATCCCTACCAGCATCTTACTGGAATACTTCCTTCCCCCGAGCAAATTTGCTCTTGCGAATCTCCACTCAAACCAGCCAATTATGGCAAGAGTGAGGTGGGAGCCTTGTTCCTCGTCAGTGCTCACTCTGGCCGGCCAGTTAAGGCAAGCCAAAGATGAAGAACAAAGGGTCTCCCAGGAGGTCAGGTCCACGGGGTCGCTACTGCCCGACAGCTCGCCACAAGCTGCCCTGCGGTTTTATTATTATTATTATTATAATGTTAGTTACGTTACTCCTCCGAAACGGCTTTACCGATTTTTATTTTTCATACCCCAAATGATAAGGGTTCACCCTTAACATTATAAACGCGGGTGAAACCGCGGGAGGCAGCTAGTTTAATTAATAATCGTGATGGTTAATGGAATGTTCTACAGCAACTCGGGCATACATCATCGAGTTACTTGCCTCTAGGATTTTAAGATCATAAGAATGTTTATCTTGTTTTTGTAGTCCCATGTCACAATAACTATAACACTACACATCATAATATTTTAGAGATAAAACCAAACAGTCACACTAGAGCATAAAAATTAAACACACCAAATAACTTAGCAACCTAGCCTACAAACCAAAAGAGTTACAGCGCTTTATTACGACCACACTTCAAGGAGCGATTGACAGTAAAATTGCTATGAAATAATACAATAAATAGCATATTATGGCACTGTTACAGTTATATTGCACAAGTGATTTCGGAACAGGCTGCTTGCAATTGTTATACGACGTAACATGCTTAAAATTCGTTCTATGCTTCGCTAGAGATAAACGGCCGATGTATGGAAATAGCCGTCTGCATTAATTTCTTTTATTAGGTCACCTAGATTTCTATTTACACCAGAACTGTAGGTTTTGCCCAAGACTTGCACTAATGTGCCAATGGCTAAAAAACCTTTCTTTAGGTTTAGCTACCTACTTACTTTACAGCTTCATAGGAGAGTAGTTTTCGAGATTTCGTGTTAAGTTGACTGAGATTGTTCTCTTTTATTCTATTCCAAAATGTGATACAGGTGTACCTAAACCTAAAGATTCCTTTTTCAAAATCTTCGAATGTAAGTGATCTTAGATTTATTAGTGACACTGCCGGGGTTGCGGAATGTTTATATAATAGTTACCGTGTCCCTGGAACAGGCCAACCGAAGGAACATGATCACGCCCCCTCCCGCCGCGCTCGGGACGGGGGCAGTCATTTGATGATTTCCCACTCCCCAAAAAAAAAAGTATTAGTGACACTAATTTAGTGTGATATCTTTGTACACTTCTGGCTATAATAGGCCTTTTCACATACTGAGACATACAACATACGTTTTCTCATAGCGAATTGGTGTTTTCGAACTTATATTATTTTATTGTAAGTCCAGATTCCGTTACGACGATTTCCTTCACTAATGACAGTGATGTTACAAGGGATTGTTAAGCTATCTATTTATTTTGGTAAAATTCCCATCTAACGTATAGCCTACCATCCCGATTCAAAAGAATTCAAACAGGCTCGACCAAATCGAAAAGCCTACGAAATTAAGTCCACGAGATTTAAAAATCACGAAGCAATAATCTGGTCCTTGAGACCAAATTTCAGATTTTGCGAAGGAAGTGAATAATCTGGACTTAATAGCAAGTTTACGGCCTATGCAACAAAACTGAGTCCAAATTGATCTAATAACTCATTTTAAATACTGAATAACGGATATGCCTCGGATCTTAGCACATAAATAATGTGTACTCACAAATCTAATCCATCTTGGCTACTGTAGAATTAAAGGATTTATAACTGGCACATTAGCCTCTCACTTTGCAGATGGTCTGCTTGTCGTTGCTATGCCAGTGCACGACTAAACAAACTTGTTTTTCTGTTTGGAAGTCAATTTGAAATTCGAACTTTATTTAAATAATTGACTGTGTTCAGGGAATGTTGGGCCAATGATCCTTACAAGGTTAATTCTTAACAAAAGAGTTTATATGGAGTTTCTTGCACCTTCTTATATTATATGAAACTATCTTTTGGTAAAGGCGAACAGATTAAATTATTATTTAAATTGTTTGATGGTAAAAAACAATTTTACTTTGACTTGTACTTCGCGAAATACAAAAAGCCATATATATATATATAAATAGGTGATTAAGTGAATACGAGAACCAACAGACGACGAAGTGAATGAAGAACCAACCTATAAAATTAAAAACCTCCATCAACTTGTAGCCCATTTGTACCATGCAAGTATAACCTGAAATACGCAGTACGGCAGCCAATCGCTCAGGCATCAGTTGATTATCCTAACATTAATTATAAGACCACCGTTATAGCCTTACAAATCAAATTCAAAACAAAAATGAGAGCAGAAGCCTTGAAATGCTGTGAAAACAATCGATTAAAAAAATTACCTCTAAATCTCTAACATTCGTCATAAGTAAGAGTGGAAACAGCATAGTCAGCAACATCCTCTATAGTCATGAATCATGGGCAATACACGAACACAAATCGTTCAACCTAAACAGCTTAAACACTTAATAATCATGTAATTGGTAATTATGACTTGTTTACACGAAAATGATTTGATTTTAAGATAATTATCAGATTTAAGGTTTGCACATCAGATGATTTTTATCACGAATACCGGATATTTATCAGGGTCATGCAATAAAAAATGGTGAACATCACGCATCTAGTTTCACCTATTATTTTATGATGATTATTATTGATTCATATCATAGTTATGTTTTATCTGAGGTCATCTTGATTATTGCAGTTATTTAGGGCACTATAGTGCGAGGTCTTGTTATGAATTATCGTATTTATGGGCCATTCGTGAGAAACTTAGTTTAACAGAAGCTCACACCTCCTCAAGATTCCTTAAATGGTAGCAAGGACCTCACGTACTTGTTTTTGTCTTGTACTGTGAGGCAAAGGCTTCTCTCACCAATCCTGCCTACCAGTTATTCTGGTCTAGCCTGAAGGACAATATACAGGGTGACTTAAACCCATAAGTACACTCCCGAATAACAAACAAACGTCCCAAAGAATTTTGTTTTTAAGGTTTAAATATTATTTTTATCTAGCCCAAAGAATGTTTTAAAAAATATTTTTATTTTACCTTAAGTACCTGCTATTTATATAAAACTAACTACAGTTTGGTAAGTACAAAATTTAATTTAATAAAAATCTTTACAAAAGTCGTTTTTTATGCCGAGTAGAAACATGAATCTTTGTATCGTTCACTTCATCAGCCAGTTGCAGTTTATATTCCTTGAACAATGAACTTCTTAAGTGAAAGCAAACATCTAATAAATGCACAGCAGCATTTTCCAATCTCGTCTAAACATTCGCCATTATGTCTTATAATTAGTTGTTCTAACGATCCATAAAGAAGGCCTGTGTCCAGCTATAATCGTTTACGGACCATTATCGATTCGTATCAAAGTAATATGTTGTCTAAGGTCATACCTATTATAAGTTCTATATAGAGCAAATCTGAATATTGTGTATCATGATTTACGACATCCAAGCGCTATTATACTGAGTACAATGTTTATTACGTCAATAAATAGTGCTGGTAACGTAGACTCGGTAAGATTTTATTAGTGGGCATTTCTCCACAGGCATAAATGCTTCGAAATCCAGTCGTGTGCAATTGTTTCCGTATTTGAGAAATAAGTGGCTGTCCTAGTTTGATGGGCGCTAATGTGACTGTTCAGCGTCCTGAGTTTAATTCCCGGGTAGATAAAATGTAGTTGGGATTTTCCAATAAAAAAATATGTCTCAGTAACATCTTAGAATCCAGTATTATAATAATCCAGCTCCGAAGTACCATATACTGGATAGTATATGGTACTTCGGAGCGCATAGCCGTGGTTCCATGTTGTTATTCGTAGATTTTTGGCAGTCAGTACTGGTAGACCAAAGCCAGAAAGTCTGACAGTCAGACTTATCAAGGGTTATTTATTGTATTACACAGTACATTAAAAAACAAAATACAAAATCGTCTCAAATGGCTAGGTCTAGTGTTTATTTTGCAATAATTTGTTAGTTAATTATTTTCTTAATTTTGTATAAAAAATTAAATTACATAAAAATCGTTGATGTTATCTTCGAAGCCGTTTATCAATTAGGTATAATTAAAAGCAACTTATAAGGATAATTGTGCAAATACCAACGTCCTGTTTCAAAAATTAAATATGTTTTATGCAACTGCGTTTTTTGCAACAAAACTATCCTGTATACGTTAATAATGACTATAGGAACGAGGTCGTTTCCGTTTTTTCAAAATATCCATGATATTCAAAAATAAACGAGTTTGCAAAAAAAACTAGTTTGAAAAACATTGGTTTCAAAAGGTCTTAACGGGGTTGCGGAATGTTATGTTTATAACAGTTACCGTGACCCTGGAACATAAAGGGCAATCGAAGGAACATGAGTGGGTTTTAGTCAGTAAGAGTCTGACACGCCCTCCCGCCGCACCCAGGACGGGAGCAGTCATTGGATGATTTCCCATTCACCAAAAAAAAAAAAGTTTAACACTGGAAATTTATCGCTTTGTCTAAATCTTTATTTATAAAGAGTCAGGTTTTTTGTGGAAACAAAAGCACTACCTATACTGAACCTATAAACACAGTAATTACTTTTTTATGACGTACCTAAAGTTTTTTACGTAGAGAGGCGATTTTTGGAAATCCAACTCAAAATGAGGTAAAATAGGGAATAAAAGTTTTTCTTAAAATGCCTTTCTGTGTTCCTTACTCAGCCAGAGTTAGTAGCTCAAGCAAAAGTATTATACTGGCTATTTGTCGCTTTACCATTAGGCAAAATAATTATGTTACTATATAAATCTGTTACGCCACTTAGCAAGTTATTTTAAACACTTATAAATGCAAATTTTATAGCAGTGTTGAGCCTCTTGATTGGCACTTTACTACATTCAGTAGCCTAAGATATAATGTAAACAAAAAATGACACTAAATCACTTGGGCTTATTCAAATGTAAGCATTGATTGAGTCGTTATCTTATATTCAGTTTCTAACATGTATATTTTATAGATTTTGCCTAAATAACATTTTACTGTTAGTTTCCCAAACATAAGATAAACTAAGTTTATTACCTATTGCTTTAAAATTTAAATAAAATTGCGTATATTTAGTTCACATTTCATCAAACTATTGCTTCGAACTGTGAATTTGTTAGGCATTTTGCTTTAGGCTAACATTGCTTTAACTCAAGACATGGGATTGCAAAATATTTACTCCAGATTATCTGTAATTAATTTACAATAACCAATAAAACGAATAAACATCGCGTTGACATCTTCGATGAATGTGATGCTAATCGCGATCGCCAAGTGTCATGTCACCTAGATATCCAAGGTTGGATACTACGTCACAACGGTCCACGCCGGCATCATTATCGCCACGCCTATTCCAAGCTAACTTAACCACGTACTAACACTTACATTCGATTATAAAACTGTCCACAAGTATTGAAAGCGACTCGAGAAGGTCGCAAGTTACTTTAGAATTTAGATCCAACCTATTATGTAAAAACATTCAATGGTTATTTTTTAATTAAAGTCTACATTGTACTGTGAAGGACGGCTAGAGCCTATTTCCCGAAAGAAACCTGAAGTTTCACTTTTTTATTCACATTACACAATTTGACTGGTCTTCTAGACAACGATAAATAATTATATTTATTTTGCGATTCATTTTTTGTTACACTAAAAAAGTTAGCTCAAACAATTTGATCGATCATTTACGTACAATCTAGCCGTTTGTTTTAAACTAAAGTCTTGTTATAATTTATGGAGTTTAATATCCTTAAATTGACATGCGGAGAAGTGGTAACAATGAGGTATTTATCAACGTCCCCTTGACAGGCCCTAACGACCAACACTAGTGAGATATAAGCTGAATTATGATACGATGAATGCATTCCCAAACATTAAGACCTGGGGCCATGCCGACATTAACTACCATTAATAACCATCAAACTATAACAATATCGATATATTGATATTTATGTTCGTGTACGTTTCCGAATGGTCTCAGAAACGAATGAGAAATGTACGTATATTGCCTACTTCCCATGAACATGACGGCTTTTTTTTTCTCACGACGAAGTTAAGCGTTAACAAGGCAGATATCCGTCCCAAAAATCAAACATTAAGCAACATCATTAAGACATTTGTTTAAGCCTGACATAATACCAAACACGTACTGCAGGATGTCAAAATGTAAGTCCTGTTCACAACCGAAACTGATACCTACTTTTATTGGATTTTACATTCGGCATAGCTGCTGAAGGTATGGCGTGTCGAAGTGACATGATGAATCATTGGTTGAGGCGCCCACTAAGTATCAATATGACTTTTTTATATTTTTTAAAAAGTATGACAATCAGTTAGCCAAGACGATCGTGTATGGAGTATTGCAGTCACCTATGGGATGGCTCAGCCAAATACCAACTGGCCGCATTGGATTCGGTGGATCGCAGGGCCAGAAGGTTGATTGGCGACAAGAAGCTGGTGGCTCAACTTCAACCACTAGCACATCGGCGAAAAGTTGCCTGTCTGGCGGTATTTTACAGATTGCACTTCGTTGAGTGTGCTCATGAGCTACACGAGCTCATTCCCTCATCCCCATTTTACCACCGGACATCCAGACGTACGGCGGGATACCACCCTTTCTTGGTTGATGTTCCTCATATCCGCACGCAGCGCTTCTCAAAATCGTTTATAATGCGCACCGCAAAGGAATGGAACTCCCTGCCGGCGTCTGTGTTTCCAAATTCATATAACCCGGAAGTATTTAAGAATAGAGTGCATAGGCATCTACTGGGTAAGCTCGCTCCATCGTAGGCTCCGTCTATGCCCTCGAGCTAGTCTGGGACCAAGAGCAAGCCCATTATAATAAAAAAAAAACGTATAATATTACCAAGTACTTCTGCTATGAAGGTCTGACAAGCATTCGCTCCATGTAAAACTCTGGTATTCAGCTGGATCCGGTTAGACTAAAAGCTGATCGTAACATAGTTGGGAAGAGGCGAGAATAATGATAACAACTTAAAGCAGTATAAAAAATAGAGTCGCTTCCCACAAAGTGGAACTTAAAACAACAACAAACTTTCGGGGCTTACAGACAATTCTACACTGAATTTTAACCTATAAATAATTGCCCAATAGACACCAAACCTACGCATAAAGTTGTAACCATCACTTACTATGACCACATAGCCTCAAGCTTGCACTGAATTATCCACGAATATTTAGGTCCACGAAAAGTTCCGCATTCCGGCGGACCGGCAAAACCGAAGTGTGGTCTACCAAACGGACGGATTTCTTACATTCTCGTGTTTCTACGTATTATTCTATTACATGCGGATCTGTTTTTTTTCTAAGATTGCGTATGTCGGTAATTGGACCTAATTATTATCGTAACATATCCGTAATGAAGAAAAAATCTGTCAAGTGCAAATCTGACTTCCATTAGATTCCGTAGGATCCGAAGATCGAGTAGAAAATGACAAAAATGTCACATTTCTTGTAGAGTTAAAAAAAACTTTTTTTTTAAATTTGATTTTAAATGAAATTGAACACTGTATTGTGTAGTGTCTACGTAGAGAGTACATTTAATTAATGCTATCATAATTCTAGGCTCAGTACCCGATGAAATAATTTTAATCTCATTGAGCAAGAAATTCATTGTTTTATTGCGTGGAGTGTTAGATTGTGAAAGACACTTTTTTGTATGAAGAAATTAATATGATTGTCAACTGAAAAGATATGACCGTTTGAATTTTAATCGTCCTTCTCAAAGCAAACTCGATCCGTAACCGAATCATAACCCACTCTTATAAAATCGTTGATTCCTTATTTTACCTCCTAAGGGGTAAATTTTCTAAAGAACTTTATATGGCTTGACTTGATGGCTCTGTCACGACAACTAATTATATTACCAGCTGCGCGTAAAATTATTCCTATTATATACCTACTACATTTTTGTAACGTGCTTTTCCTACTTTTCCGGTCACACGGGGCACGATTACTATAATTATTTGGTTAAGTAACCACAAATCTAAACGTTCTTGTATGCATGCATTTTGTAACTAGGTTAAGACTAATAAATAGCTAGTTTTGAGGACATAACTATTATATCGACGTATTTGTACAAGCGTCGAAATGACTAATTCGAATACCTCCAAAACATTAAGGATTAAAAAAAGACTAAAAAACTTTTATTATATGAAAATACTTGTCAGATTATATTCATATTCTTTATTGCACACAAAAAAACTTATGTCAATGGCGAGCTTAACCCAGAATGCTGATGTTATGATGTACAGATTACTGATGTCATTTGTAAAAAATCCTAACATTTCATAGTTAATAATTTGTAATTTATACGAAGTAACATAATTCATTTTGAAGATCAGTTTTTTATGTGCATGTTTTAAATATTTTATGTCAATTGCGTCATAAAACTTTAAAAAATATTTAATTTATAATCATATTTACTGAAATTAAAATGACCGCGACCTAGTACTATATTAGTACTATTATATATTAAAATACAAGGTTTTTCTAGCCTTATAAATAAATAAATAATAAAAAAGCTTTTATTACCCATTTGACACTTTCTTTAAACCTGAAAATTAAATTATAAAACCTAAAACATCTCACTTAGAACTAGTCGCTTATATCACGTAATAAAAAGCTTGCACGGACCATGAATGGGCAGCGTACGTCACATAGCGGGAAGCCTGCGCAGACGCATAAATCCACACATGATAACGCGTGCACAAACCGGTCCTATTACTACCGACACTTCCGCCTTCCGACTACCGCGTATCGAAACTATATTATACATATTGTTTGTTTATTTTAATTTGATATACATATATGTATTATGGCTAATCAGCTGTGGCTCTGACCTTTACGTGTCCGGAAAATAGTAAATAATGGATGAAGCGGAATTTTAATAGGCTTTTGATTTAAATATTTTTTTATTAGTGTCGCTTAGCTTGTTGGACTCATCTTCTTTTTATGTTACCTTGAATATTACGCGCTAGTTGTAGCGCGCGGTTTCTCCCGCTCTAAGTTCTTGACTTCTATGTTTATTACCTCATTCGTGTAGTATACATTCACGTGATAATAAATAGCCTATAACCTGCCACGGTAAACGATACTTCTTGACATTAGCGCGTCTAAACAAACGAATTCATAGGCTTTAAAATAGATATAACCGACACATTCATAGCAAGAAAAGTCAATAAAACTTGTTAACACGATCCTGATATTATAATTTCATGTGTATAATTTATTATCTGCTTACACACGTGAACTAATGGTGTTCGAGTCACACATTACTGCACTAAACTGCGAACATAAGTGACGGCGTGCGCACTCTCTCCGTTACATCAGTAAAGAAAAATACAAAAATTTCTCATCAGCCGAACGTTGCGAAAACTGCCGACCGTAGTATGACTCGATTTATTGACCAATTATGTAAGGCGATCATCTTATGTGTAAAAAAATAAACGACAGATTAATTGTGGTTTACATGCGTATCTTATGTGTAAGTGTGTTTTTAGATATAAATGACGTAGGAGTGGTTTTTTTTATGAATGAAATGAAAATTGTAGCAGCTCTTTTGTTACACGATGCGTTATTTTGGTATCTGAAATACAGTACATCATTACCCTGGATAATATAAGGTTATAAAGTTCCACAATATGTGCACAGAGTCAAAATTTTATACATATATTTAGATGCAGGAAAGGTATGCTTTAAGAAGGACTTGTGGAGACCTCGGCCCAGTATGGGACAATATAAACCAACCTGCCAACATTGTGTTAAGTGGTCATCTGCCGCCTATAGACATCTACAACACTATAGAACTTGTAAATGCATTGCCATCTCAGGGACAAAATCGATCATTAGTTAAGAAATAGGCAAATAAGAAAGAAAGAAAAGTAGATAAGAAAATTGACTAAAGATAAAGATGATACCTGTTAAATAAACAGCATTGTCAAAGAACCGATAAACAAACTAACATACAAACGAAGCAGACATACACACACAAAACTATTGAGAGATGTCAATTACATAGAAACTGCAGTTACGAGGCCAACATTTATGTAAACAGAGAGACAAGGCCTTTATAACGCATTAAACGACATATTTAAACTTACCTTGACTACAATGAGGCCACAACACTTGGATTGGAAAAAGGAAGTGAGTCTACAATGGAAAATTCGTCCATTGACGTTTTACTAAGTGTCGGTTCATGAAGGATAATCCCTATGGCATTGACACCGTACGACTATGGTATTAAAGTATCGTTAGCTACTTCCCATACTTCCCATATATGAGTTATTCAATTGTTTTGTGTTAGTTCATTTAAGTCCACGGACGCGTAGCTGTATAGACCCGTATTCTACACGTGAAAGCGTTTCTAAAAACATGGGGGACTGTATGCAGACTATGAATCTTCATACCGTTAAAGACGTCAACAACTCAGTTACCCTTAGTACTCCTATTTCCGTTAACCAATCTCAACCCTCCAATGTTTTGGCCACTTCTGCTATACAAATGCTTACCCAACACAAAATGGTTACCAAATCTCATAAAACACAACGGACAAAAATACCTACTACAGAAACGACTACCTTGGACGCATGTGATAAGGTGACCATAAACCATTGCGAAAACAAGACAAACACATCCACAGGTAGTTCTCAAAGTGGGCCCTCCTTGAACGCATGCGTTGTGGGTGTACAAGACCAACATCCCAGTTGTAGCCAAGACGCTTCAATATCAGATGGTGAATGGGTAGAGGTTAAGAAGAAGAAGAAGCCGCAAAGAGTATCATCCAATAACATTATTAGAGGCACTGCTACTCCTGGACACACGCAATTAGAGGCATCTGAACGGTCACGATATTTGCACCTCTACTACGTAAAGATCGGTACTACAGAAGAACAGGTACGTGGTCATCTAAAATCAATTTTTGCTAGCGATGGATATACGGTAGAAAGCCTAAAAGCGCGAGGGAACTACGCTTCGTTCAAGTTGGGCGTGCCATCTAGGTTGGCGGAAAGTGTGATGAGCCCGGAGTACTGGCCAGAAGACGTATGTATTAAGCCTTGGCGGCAGAACTTTCGGAGGAAAACATTTCAAGAACAGAAAATCGTCTAAGAAATTCGTTATAGCCTATCAGAATGTAAGAGGTCTTCGTACTAAAACTAAAACTTTTTGTAACAATGTGACTCTTTCTTGTAGTGACCTAATAGCAGTAACGGAAACGTTTCTTAATAGTTCGGTATATGATGCTGAACTTTTCTCCCCTGGCTATGTGGTATTACGCAAAGATCGACCGGGTGACGTCGGATGGGGCGGGGTACTTCTGGCGGTTAAGGATTGCTATACAGTCAAAGGAATTACAGATATAGATGGCTTGACTGATGACAAAGAGTTGCTATTTGCACTAATATCATGGAAAAACATAGCGTTTATAATCTGTGTAGTGTATTTACCTCCTAATTATAGTAGTAATCAATATCTTGATGTAATAGATTGTATAGAGAATGCTATTTGTAAATATTCAGAATATAAATTTTTATTGGTTGGCGATTTCAATCTAAAGTCTTGTAACAACAGTGTTCTAGCGCAGTTTGACTATTTTACAGACTACTGTAAACTACAACAGTTTAACAATGTCAGTAATAAATATGGCGGCATTTTGGATCTGGTCTTAGCAACTTTCGACAGTGTAGTTGTGACATCGGATATCGACCCTTTGGTGCCCGTGGATGCGTACCATCCACCCCTGGAAATAACATTAACTCTATCCAGGGGTGAATTAGTCAGGAAGTCACCGGCTGAGGCACTTAACCATCCTGATTGGAATTTTAGAAAAACAAATTTACAAGAGCTTTATATTGATATTGGCAAAATTGACTGGACTGACCTTTTGCAACAGTCGGATATTAATATTGCTGTTGATACATTGTACAAAAAAATATACAAGCTCATAGACGATAATGTACCCAAAAAAAAGGCGCCTAGCTTGAAGTACGTATATCCGAAATGGTATACTACTGAAATTAAGTATTATATCAATTTGAAGTATTTTAATCTAAAAAAATATAAGCAATATGGATTACAATTCAACATAGAATTATTTAAATATTATAGAACTAAAATTAAAATCCTTTCTGATACAGCCTTCAAAAACTATATGTATAATGTGGAAAAAAATATAAGTCGGGACCCCTCAACATTTTGGAAATATGTTAAGGATAAAAGAAAAAGCAGGCAGCAAAGTAAAGAATTTGTATTTGAAAGTAGGGCAGTGAGCGGGCAAGAAGCAGTCAATGCATTTGCAAATTATTTCAGTTCCGTTTTTCATAGCGAACCACCGCAGTTAAATCCCGAGGCGGCTGAACGCGCTGCAACTGATAGAGGCTGTATGCCAATGATTAACATTGACCACATTGGTATCGCTGAGTTACGCCAAGCAGTGCGCCGGCTTAAAACTTATTCTGCTTATGGGCCCGATGCTGTTCCGGCTTTTATTCTAAAAGACTGCGTTACCGTACTGGAGGAGCCTCTTCTATATATCTATAATCTGTCGCTCCAGCAGAATATTTATCCTGCTCTCTGGAAGGTGTCCAGGGTTACGCCGGTTCCGAAGAGTGAATCATCAATGGACATTACAAATTTCAGACCCATTGCAGTTTTGTCTGTTTTCGGAAAGGTATTCGAATCGAAAATAAACAATTGTATCTCCAAACAACTAAGCAATCGGTTGGATGATAGTCAGCATGGGTTCCGTCCTGCTCGTTCTACTTTGACCAACCACATACACTTTGCTGACTATTTGAAAACCACAATCACAGCGGGTTGTCAGGTTGATGCAGTTTATTTCGATTTTAAGAAGGCGTTTGATTTGGTCGACAACGACATCCTTCTGATGAAGTTCGCATCTCTTGGATTAAGTGAGAGAGATTAAGAGAGTGTGCTCATGAGCTACACGAGCTCATTCCCCCGTCTCCGTTTTTCCACCGGACATCTAGACGTACGGCGGGATACCACCCTTTCTTGGTCGATATTCCTCGTATTCGCACGCAGCGTTTCTCGAATTCCTTTATTATGCGCACCGCAAAAGAATGGAATTCCCTGCCGGCGTCTGTGTTCCCAAATGCATATAACCCGGATGTATTCAAGAGACGAGTGCATAGGCATCTTTTGGGTGAGCTCGCTCCATCGTAGGCCCCGTCTATGCCCTCGGGCTAGTCTGGGACCAAGAGCAAGCCCATATGTAATAAAAAAAAAAAAAAAAAAAATTAAGTCCGCAACTCCTTAAGTTTTTAGCCGATTACCTCAGAGATCGGAAACAATTTGTAAGGCTAAACGGCTATCAGTCACCAGAATATTTTACTCGATCGGGTGTCAGTCAGGGTAGTACATTGGGACCCACACAATTTTTAATTATGGTTAATGATCTGCCAAGGGTTTTAGCTGAGGCCCAATGTCTTATGTTTGCAGATGATTTAAAACTGTTTTTATCAATTAATAAAGCGGAACATTGTCTCGTTCTTCAGCAAGATATTGATGCCGTTGTTGATTGGAGTAAAAGAAATAAGCTGCCACTAAATGTCTCTAAGTGTAAAACCATCACATTTTCTAGATCTCGTACGCCAGTAACTGCAACTTACAGACTGGCTGATAAAGAACTTGAGCGCGTTTCGACAATACGGGACCTTGGGCTTACTTTAGATAGTGGTTTTAACTTTCGTGAGCATATAAGGAATGTCTGTAAAGATGCAAACAAGGCATTGGGCTTCATAATCAGAACTTCTTCCCAATTCCATGACATCAAAGTTGTGAAGTTACTATATAACGCATACGTGCGTAGTAAATTGGAATATAATGCTATTGTGTGGGACCCTCAAGAAAAATTATATACACTTATGGTTGAGAAAATTCAAAAGAAATTCTGCCGATATGTATATAGACGTACCTACGGATATTACCCTTTTCTCTATCCCTCACTGTTTGTATCTGGAATTGTTGGCTTGGACACTTTACAGCTCAGGCGTAAATTCATGCATGTTATCCATTATTACTTATTGTTAAATAATAAAATTGACAATTCTCTGGTACGAGAGCAGATCCACCTATATGCTCCGCAGCAATACATGCGTGGCGCAGGTCGTCGACGTCATCAACTCTTGGCATGCCCCCGACATGGCGTATTCGTCAGACCAATACCAGTCCAACGGCTAGAGCGATTGCCCTCATTAATGAATATCTTAACCACAGTCCAAATGCCGACATATTTGTTGATAGCTTAAATTTGTTGAAGAAAGATCTCATGATCTTTCTTAACAAAATTTGATACACAGCTGTTTTTTTAATGTAATACACCAATATATTTATTTTTTAATTAATGACATTTTTGGTATGAAAATTTATTGAAATTTAATAACTATTCATTGAGTGACTTTTATTAAATTTTATTATTTGCTATAATTTTATTCCAATTGACAATTATATCTACTTGACCATTTAATTATACATGAACAATTCTATTTGATAATTCTATTTTATGTGACATCTTATTTTGTATGACTTGTTTGCCTTTACTGATGACTTGTTTATTTGCTATAACATTAATATTGTAAGAATGAAATTTAATTGGTTTTTTGTGTACTAGTTATAAGCGTTTTGGTTTTAGTACTGTAAGCTTATAATGTATAAATAAATAAATAAATAAATTCGTCATTATACGCTCCGTGTACGCCTGCTTGCAGCTTACTTACAAAAGTATGAAAGTATCGACAAAACGGCAGCGTTACGCTCGCGTGTATGAGTACGCTCTGTCGACAATTTCATACTTTTGTATGATGTAAGTCTGCAGGCAAGCGTACTCAAAGCGTATAAGGATGAATTCGCGTCTATGTAGCTTCTCCACCGTAGGCCTTAATTTAATGATTTGACAATAGGAGGCGTTATTTTGTTTCTGGCTATGTTACTAGCTTTGCTGGCCTTTTAGAGTTGCGTACACGCAGGATGCCAACTATTGTTAAATGATGTATATAATCTAGGGTTTAATGGTTAGGTATAGTAGTAATTCTTTATGTGTAAGTTTGCAGAACACTTGGCCGGTTTTCTTTAGTAGATGTCAAGTATACTATAACATAACAGTATAGCTTTCCATAATTAAAAGATTTTTATAATCAGACGTAGCAGTTGTATGCTATAATGAAATGCATGTATGTAGATGTATCGACGGATTAATCTCTAACACAAAGTTAGTTAATCTTGAACGTATATCAATAATAATGCGGTTTATAATTCCCATAGAAACAGTAGCTTAAACAAGCGTTGAATGCAATCGCCGTTTTCGCTTTCTACGTTCATTTTACGAATGCGCTTTCTGTGTTACACAATTTTACAACGCTGCTCTTAAAACTGCGCTAACCCTATCATTAAAGTCCTATTATTTTGGTCACATACGAATTGTGACCACATTACCGTCGTTGCAATCTCATGTTTCAAACTTAACATAGTTTTGCGCTTTGTTTTAAATAAAATACCAGCGTAATCGTACTTCAATAGCTCGTTAAACAACACCATAATTACCGCAAACAATTCGTCATAGCGTCATCAGTTTAAACACACAATTAACGCACTTATAACAAAAAATAAGTCAACATACTCAGTCATGTACAAAATAGGTCGTTCACCCACTATACGTAAAGTCGTGAAGGTCGCTTTTTGCATATCTCGGTCACGAGCCGACTGATGATCATCTGGCGATCATGAATTATAAAATGTATGCGAATAAACCACACAAAAAAATACTGCAATTATCATGAGAACCATTGTTGTGTGCACGACACCCTTGGCCGTAATTAATCAAATACTTTTGTTTGATTAATGTATGGATGTAAGAACAACTAACCGAATTGTGAGACGTGACATGGAAACTGTATTCATCTCTTTGGATAACAATTAATATTATATGAATGCAATGTTCATTGCCTCACAAGGAAGCGTATACTATGATGCAATGACACAGTACATAGCTATAATAAAAGTGGTTTAAATCACTGGTATTGAAAAATGATGTGACGTAGAATTAACATGCATTCATATTATTAAAGCCATTCGTCTGATCTGATTGACAGCTCAGACTTAATATCATTAGGAAGTTGGTTACGCAATACTTCGAAAATGATTCCTTTCAACACTGTTACTTGTTACTTAGTAATACTTCTAGATTGAAATCAAACAACAGTCACTAGGAATTACTATCCCCACCAAGGTCTTCAAGCGGAATGTAAATTAGGTGTCTTGAACACTGACGTTTACTCCAAAGGTATTATTTATACAAGTAGTTACAAAAAACTGAGTAAATACTCAAGTCGCACTAGTATTTGATATGTTATTCTCAATATAGTACGGTGGTACAGAACCCTTTTAGCTCTATCATTAAGTAACCTCAACATTGATCAAAATTTTTATATAATTAAGAACTGTAATGTAACCACAATATACTACCTATGATCCACGATAAAAATATTGATTGATTGGCTAAAAAACGCGAAGGAGCGTTTCTTGCATAGAGACTATTTTTATTAATTTGATGGAATAGCTAATAATATAAACATTCGGTGAAATTTTGGAGTGTCTATCTATTATCATCCAAAAGATATAGAAACTGTCCTATAAGTAGCGAAGCAATGGTCATTATAAACCTTATCTTTTCTTTCCACTAACGACTATTTAACTGAGATTTTAGTAATACTTTCATAAACATTGGTGCTGATTCTCTTGTTCACAAACTTAACTAAATTTAAGTTAAATGCATCTTTCTATTTCTCAAAGAAAAGGACAGAAGATACATTTTATTTTTATCCTGTCAAATTAGACAGCGCCTGAAGAAATATCGTCGTATATTTAGACGCCATATTTTTAAATCGCGTCTAAATTATCTATGGAGTGTCTAAATTTGACAGGACTTAACTAATATTTTATCTTCCGTCCTTTTCTTAATTAAATGGAAAGAGAAAGATGCACTTAACTTAAACTTACGTTAGTTTGTGAATAAGAGAATCGGCACCATTATCATCATCAGCCTGTGCAAGTGCACTATTGGCTCTCTGACGGATAACTTCGTTTCGATTTTTATCCTTCTGAGAGACTCCGACTCCCTAAGAAACTAACCATGTCCATACATTGACGTTCGATATACCTATGCAGCGTACTGTACGATGCATTGCCTAACTATAAAATGACACTTTATTGATTTTAATATTATATTAATATCCTACCGGTATTCCGAATGATACATGTCATAGGTCATTGTCACCTATCAAATATTTGCTCTCTGCTCCGAAACGTGCATGATTATATCAAATTTGACGTTTCATATAATTTGAAATGTGATTTATCGCGGCGAAGCAAACAATTGGATTGCTGTGGTTTATAAATAAGATTGGCAACAAAAAAGGTTTCAAGTTAAGTGAGAGATTTGAGAATGGTTAAATGTCATTTGTTTTCTTTTTTTATAAATTACTAGCTTTTGCCCGCGACTTAGTCCGCGTGGAATAATAGTTCCCGTTCCCAGGGGATTTCCGGGGTGAAAACTTCTATGTCCTTTCTCGGGTCCCCAGACTATATTATCTGTAGGTACCAAATTTCATTTAAATCGGTTCAGTGGTTTAGGCGTGAAGAAGAGACAGACAGACAGTATAGATAGTATGGAAGTATGGATTTCATTTCGGGACAAAAGATCAACAGTCTTGATAATTTATTTTATTGTTTGTCTATTCCAGTGATTTTCAACTTGTAGATCGCGACCACCAAGAAGGTACTAAAACCGTATTTGAGGAGTCAAAGTCAAGAGCGTCACAAAAATACTCCAGCACTCCTAGTAGCCTTAAAATCCATACTAATATTATAAATGGAAAAGTGTGTCTGTCTGTCTGTCTGTATGTTTGTCTTTCTTTCACGGCAAAACGGAGCGAAGAATTGACGTGATTTTTTTTAGTGGAAATAGTTGAAGGGATGGAGAGTAACATAGGCTACTTTTTGTCTCTTTCTAACGCGAGCGAAGCCGCGGGCAAAAGCTAGTATATCATTACTTATAAGTAGCCTTTATGGGAACCCTTTATTATTGTCAGTTTACCTCATAACTTAGAACAAAGCACGATTTACGTTTATGAAGTCCCATTATAAATAATATAAATATAAATAAATAAATATCCTGGGACATCTTACACACGGCCATCTGATCCCAAGCTAAGCAGAGCTTGTGTTATGGTAATCAGACAACTGATATACATACTTATATAATTTTAAATACATACATATTATAGATAAATAACACCCAGACACAGAACAAACAATTATGCTCATCACACAAAGTTTGTCCTGGGTGGGAATCGAACCCACGACCTCTGGCTTAGCAGTCAGGGTCACTGACCACTAGACCAACAGGCCCGTCAACAATCACAACAACAACATTTGTAAACAATCGGCACTTTTTACAATGTCTCGTTTTTCTCATACAAAATATGTGTAATGTCATTTGCATATATCTGACAGGCGGGTGTTTGCTCATCTATCATGCGAAAATTGTTAAAAAGTTTGTTTGTGTTGAATTTTTGTAATCGTAGCTTAAATTGAATGGATTGCGGCTGTAAGGAGCAAGATATCTGGGAAAATTATTTTGTTTTTTTTTTAATTTTCAAATTCTTTTTAGACCAAGAACACACGTGATTGGAGAGACACAAAAGAAAGACAAAAGCAGTCCAACAGCCGGCTGTCGCTCGGTCGCCAAAAGGTTAACACTGGGCGCAATATTAATAGGTAACCTTAGCTGAACTGTAGTCAAAAATAAACTATCAAATACAGTTCATAATAAACGACACACAACGACATAAAGAGAACCAATTCGTAACACTTTTCAATCAATCAACAAATAACAATTTACGAGACTGTAAACGCTTGATAATTTATTCAAACAAACACTATCTAAAACTAGATTAATTCTTCATAATCTCTGTGTTCAATTCATATCGTTTTCTGCAATTTATAAGCTTTGAAATGTAATGGTCGGTTATCGAGCGCGATCATTTGAAACAAGTCTATCGCTATATCTCGAACCGCGATATGAATTGTGAAACTATTACCGGATAATAGTTTATAGTTTAAAACTATTTTGCCTTTTTTTTTTTTTTTTGGTGAGTGTGAAATCATCCAATGACTGCTCCCGTCCTGGGTGTGCGACGGGAGGGCGTGTCAGACTCTTACTGACTAAAACCCACTCATGTTCCTTCGATTGCCCTTTATGTTCCAGGGTCACGGTAACCACTATAAACATTCCGCAACAACTATTTTGCCTTTGCATTATTAAAATAAAATTAAACGGAAAATTGTTATTTGTGTTTAATAATACGTTTATCTATTTCGTATAAGTAGGTAACTTATGTATGACATCACTGATATCCCGTGTCTTGGAAAGAACTTAAAGCCTTTGGTCCTGTTTGTCATTTGTAAGATCATCAAGCCAAAATGTCTGACATCAGTTTAACCAAGGGGCATCACGTTATTTAGTAACTGGGTTCAACTAGGATAGGCAATAATTTTGAAGATCGGTATAGAAACCAAACCTTATGCACTTGAGTTAAGGGCTAGGAAAAATTATAGAATATTACATTGATAAAATTTGTTTGTGAACAAAAATTGCTACGTTACTTAGTAATGACATTAAAAATTGAAAAATATAATATAAGCGCCAGAAATGGGTAGAGCTCTTTACAAACTCAAACTCAAAACTATTTTAATCAAATAAACCATTTACAGGTACTTTTGAATCGTCAAGGTGTCAGTCTGTCTGAAAAATGAAGCTAGTTGCTCGTTCCAAAGAGTAGGTCTCATGGAGAAGAGCGAGCAAGAAACTCCATGGACACTCTTTTAAAATCAATAGATTACAAAAATTTGGTTACATCATTCATTGTAGAATTTAAAGTACTACATACTACATTCTACAGTACTACATTCCCCAAATATAATATTTCAGAGTCCTCAAAATATAATTCTTACTATTTAAAAGCAATCAGTAGCTTGCTGTATTAGAGAAAACGAATCAACTCTTAAAATCTGATAACCACTTTTTCATAATTATTCATCTCTTTAACAACACAAGTAAAGAGATGACAATGTTAAACAGGTTTTTGAAACTAATTAGAACTTATATAACCGAATCTTCAAACTTTTCAATACCTTTTATCGTAATTAAAACGTCAATTTTGAATAGGTACTATCTTTTGAGTTAAGTTAGGTTAATAACTTCAAGATTTATTGAAAGTTCAAGTAAAATTTAACTCACTCGTGTTTCAATAGATTACGTCGACCAATAAATCAACTGACAGTAATTTCATAGTCAAATGCTTAAAAGAATTAGAATCTATGTCGAAAACTCTTTGTAAATAAAATAGACTTAAAAGATACTGACACAATTAAAGAGTAAACTAAACAAGGTGGCTTTAATTGAAAATACTAAAAATCAGTTACACTAATGAAATACTGACGTTACATAACTAATTAATTTATGCAAACCAGCTTAGATTTTAATGAAATAAAGACACAAATTTCAAATAACCAAAAAAGTAAATAGTAAATGGAGCTCTTAGATTTGCCGGTAAACATGGTTAATTAAAATTCAACTTGTCTCAATTTTGCTCTTAATTATGGGCTGTCATAATTTTGAAAATAATGATCCGGATTGAGTATTGGTAATAAATGTTAAAATATTCATAATACAACAAATCGGCAACACGGGTTATCACGGAAATCCGTGTCCTAACTTAGCGATCGGCTGGTTTATGTCTAATACAAATAAATGACTCACTCAACGAACAATGTCAAACAATAAATATTAACTAACAATACCTACTAGTTACGGTTTTGATAATAACATAATTAGAATTAATTTCAGTACTTTTACTAGACCACGAAATAAGTTCATTAAAATAATTGTTAAAACGATCGTATCTAGGAAATTAAAACTTTAATGTGTACGAGTATTTATATCAACTCATGTATCATTAAGATCAAATTGTTAAAACGAAATACGTAATTAATATCATAAAATCGAAAGTACTAGTAATAGAAGTGTTCTTTGTTTTTTTTTTGAGATTATGCGGAGTTAATGTCATTTAGGTATTTATTTTTAAAATGGTTTCACATATTTTTTTGTAAACTTAACAAACAACATATCTTTATAAACAGATTGATAAACAAACTGTAAAATTTACATTAAAACTCAATAATAAATTTATTTATAGTAATATTTATGGTTACGGATAATACTTGTCAAAGGAACTGGTTTCGCATTGTTACATAACTTGAGAAACGCACTGAGTAAGTTATGCGTGTGTTATTTTATAAAAATAACACAAAAAGCAAGGGGATCGAAGACTTTACCCTAGCTTTGTGTTATTTTATAAAAATAAATAACACAAAGCTATTTTATTTTATTATTATTTATAACTATTTTATTTATCGTTATTTTTATAAAATAACACAAAGCTACCCTAGCTAAAAAGGCTTCTGTCCTCTTGCTAAGCAATATTTCTGTCACTTTGAGAGATCTGTCGAACAAGAAGTGTTAATATGAAACCGAATTATAGCTAAGTTCAATTATACGCTAAAAAACTTTATTTATCCCCGGATTAGCTAGTACTAATCCGGGTATAAATAAAGTTTTTTGAGGCCTAGATACAAGATAACATTTTACAAATTGATATGTTTAGAATACAGAGAAAAAATATTTAGTTAATACTAATTAAGACTTTAAGCTTACTATGCATTTGTTTTTATTAATAAAATTAAAATGTATTAGAATTTCTTTTGAACTTTTAATTTCAATTTATTCATAAAATGTTATTATTATGTGTTTTGTACAAAATCTCACAGATATTACTAAATGTATTAAGATACTCCTGCTATTTTAACAATTCTTCATCCTTAATTTACTGATTAATAAAGAAAAAAAACTACAATGTATCTGTCAGTTATTTATATAATAAATAGGAATGAAAGGCTAAATGTGTTGCTAAGCGCAAAACTCAAGAACGTTTAGACTGATTCGGCATTTTTTTATATTTGTTGATGTTTCAAGACGAGACGTTAAGTAAATCTCGATAAAGTGTAAAAATCGTCAATAGGTAATTATCAAATCCGGGAAAACCAGAATGTCAATTTGAATCAGGGTTTTTTTAAAGAAATCAAGACCATAATAATTATACATAAAGGTCAAAACAAAACAAGGTCTGTCAAACCAAATCTAAATAGAAGAATTTGAAAAGTGGAGAATGAATTGCACACTCGATTTGTTAACCGCATGAAAATGTTCACACAAACATTTCATTATAATTCTTACCAAATGCCTAACATACGAACGTGAATTACGAATGTCCATTTTCATCATTGTCATTCAAGTTCATCATACAAAGTGTTTTTTTATACGTGTGATAAAGAACTTGACACAATTGCACCAAAACTGGATCATTGACATTTAACACTCATGACTCTTTGACTATCGTGACTAACTGACATTAATATTCACGAAAAAAATGAATCGATTACGAGTATCCGATTATTTAATAATAATTGCTAACACAAGTTCAAATCAGTAAAAAAAATGTTTGTTTATTTTTCAACAGTAGCAGTTAATTAAAATTAATTGTTTTAATGGCCAGTAATTTGAATATACGGCAAATTATTATCACCTCAACCACGAAGGTTGCTCTATATTTCGAGAACGCAACAAAAGTAAAATTACTTACTATTTTCACGTAGTGGTTCATTTTGTGTGGTTTACAAGTACTGTCACTGTCACAGTATCACTGTGTTGCGCGCGCACTGTGTCCGAGTGGTAGATGCGTTCGCGCAGACTGACTGGGCTCGGTGATGCAGGACTGACCGCTCCCGCTAGAACCAAACGTACAGTGGTGGGTCCATTACCAACACAACGACACAACCGGTAACTGAATAAGTTGACACACGCATTTTAGAAAAAGTTTTAATGGACCTTGAAGGTTTTAATTGTAATTAATGTTGTGCTTTTTTTTAATATCCTTTATTACGTACAGTGATTAGTGGGTGGATGTTGGCGGCAAGCGCGTGAGTGTGGTAGTGTGCGCTTGGGCTGTTTGTTCACATTATATAGAACGGTGCGCGACCTCCGCAACGCGGGAAGTGCGTCTGCGAGCCACGTGCTCCCGCTGCCATGGTGACCGCTGCGGACACGCTGGATGCATGAAAAGGACCAAAATTATTTGAAAATAGTTTCAGGAATAGTTTGAGGGGTGTCTCGTTTGTAATTTTAATCATTTTCATTAGAGCCTGTACGCTTTCTAAACAGTTTGAATAATTAGTTTAATTAAATTTATTTTTTCTATTACAACGAAGAGAACACAACATATAAATTTAACACAAGATACTCACTAAGTAATAATTAATTGACTAACTAGAGAATATTTCCAACTAGAGATAGGTAAATATTAAAAAAAAATATTCAGGAAAGATTTATTGTATTAGTTTTAGTACGAACTAAAACAATAAAGGAGATTATTTGGTTTGTTTTTTATTCTCAGGAATTACCCATCAGATTTGCAAAATCTGTATTCGTAGTTAGATTTATGCGGAGTAGTATAGGTCGTACAACATAACGCTACATCCTACTTGAACAGAGCAGTAACTAAAGGCTCATGATAAAAAAGGGGCAAAAGAAGCTGTTTAGTAACAAGGTATACGGTGCCACAGACAGACAGACAAATAGAGACAGACACATGGTCAAAACTATAACACCTCTCTTTTGGCGTCGCGTCGGGGGTTAAAAAACAAAATAATGAATAGTTCTTTTTCGTTTTCTTATGCCAGTTTATCTTTCTGGGGGACGGCGAAACACATAAATATAATATAATACTAATATAATGCTATCACTGGCTTATTATCCTATCTTACATACATATTACACGAAAATAACTGAAAAATAAAATAGCACCAGAGCATCGCGACTGTGCAGCATAAGGAATAGAGATTCCAGGAGCGGATCAATACTTCAACTGATCGACCTAGACCTTGACCGATGGGGTTATGATTATGGCCCTCATGCGTCAACCCTGGGTTACCGGGCCTTGGTCTAGTGGTTAGTGACCCTGACAGCGGACTACTATGCAGAGGTCCTATTCCCACCCAGGACAAACTGTGTGTGATGGATGAGCATGATTGTTCATTCTGTCTAGGTGTAATTTATCTATGATACGTATGTATTTATAAATTACTAGCTGTCCCCTGCGGTTTCACCTGCATTTTTCGTTACTGCTCCGCTTCCGTGGGTCGTAGCGTGATAGTATATAACCTATAGCATTCCTCGATAAATGGGCTATCTAACACTGAAATAATTTTTAAATCGGACCAGTAGTTCCGGAGATCACCCCCCTACATACAAACTTACAAACCTACAAACTTACTAATTTTACCTCTTTATAATATTAGTATAGATTTATATAAAACTCAAAACTATTTTATTCAAATAAACCATTTACAGGTACGTATGTTCATCACTTGTCCAGTTACCATAATACAAGCTATGCTTAGTTTCACATCAGATGACCGTGTGTGAGTTGTCCCAGGATATTTATTTTTTATTATATTTATGTCGGGTACGTTTTAGAAATACAAAATGGCTGTAACTTAGTGAGAGTTGGCTTAGGAATCTGGATTAACTATCGAGGTCCGATGAGCTAACAAGCCGACATGGTTGTGTGAATAGTAAACCAATATGCTACTTATTGCTAAACCAGGCTTTCAATGTGAACGTGCTATAAGTTCTGCTTAATTAAAATTAAAACCTTCGAACAGATGTGATTCGAGACACAATAAAAATACCAGCGCGACAGCCGGATGTCGCTTGGTCGTCGAAAGGTTAATAAGAGAATTCCCACCTTTTTTTATAAATTTTACTTGATTATGGAAGTGTCAAAAGGAAGGATGTAGAGTCTATGTATTACATGAGTATGTATGTTCCGGCGTAACGTTTAAACTACTGAATCAATTTTGACGAATGAGTTTGTTATTCTTTCAAATTTTGACTGCAACACTACCTTATTTCAGGATCCCACCTATCTTATTTCAGGATTTCTATGTATAAACACCTAATAGATAATGATCAGTACTTAAAATAAACATAGCCCAATTTTGTGTTTCTGTGACCTAATTTTATTTCAGATATATTTAATTTTACCCATATGAAGTACTGACTAGCTTTTGACAGTATCAAAAGCTAGTCAGTTTTTTTTTTGGTGACTGGGAAATCGTCCAATGACTGCTCCCGTCCTGGGTGCGGCGGGAGGGCGTGTCAGACTCTTACTGACTAAAACCCACTCATGTTCCTTCGATTGCCCTTTATGTTCCAGGGTCACGGTAACTATTATAAACATTCCGCAACAAAGCTAGTCAGTTCAGATTATAAGAAAATCTGTAGTCTGATGTTTACTTTTACTGTGGTCTAGATAGATTCAGATTCTATTTACAATTCTTTATGAATGTGAATTAGACTGACAATTTTATTGAGGTCCTTGTTAGTATGCGATGAGCTAATGCGCCTGATTATTAATAGTAAACCAATACATTTGTGTTTAATTTGAAAATAACCAATGATAAAACGTGACCCAATATTTTAAATATTTATGTCTGTAGCTTTAATTAAATACACATAATATGTAGTTCACAAATGGTATTTATTCAGTGCCATCTCCTCGCAATAAGTTTTTGGTTACTGCTCCGCTCCGTGGGTCATGGCGTGATGTTATGCAACTTATAATGCAAAAAGATTTTTTCACATTGGACCGGACCGGAAAACTTATAGAGATAAGACCGTTTAAAAATAACAAATAATCAAAGTACCGACAGGAATAATAGGTAAAGAGATACGTATTTTTTAACTAGATTTGGTTTTGCTGAACATATCGCAAATCCTTTACCTTGCTTAGCTAATAAATCGATCATTAATTCCTTTATACATTCCTTCTACTTAATTTTAAAAACTAGTTTGACAAAATTTATACTTTTTTTTATTAATGTCTCTATGATATGATAAGCTAATTAGTGTGCTTAGTATTGTATAGTTTAAATCAATTTTAAATACATAAATAAAAATATCGTTAAATAAACACAAAAATAAATAATTATTTAATCACCAGTATCATTTCAGTCTGAACTGAGACTGTAACCTACCTAACCTAACCTAACAGAGGCCAAAGAGGAATCGAGGTCAAAGGACTCCCAACTAGAGAAAACCAAGAAAAATATAGAGCACTAGCTTTTGCCCACGGCTTCGCTCGCGTTAGAAAGAGACACAAAAGTAGCCTATGTTACTCTCCATCCCTTCAACTATCTCCACTTAAAAAACCACGTCAATTCGTCGCTCCGTTTTGCCGTGAAAGAAAGACAAACATACAGACAGACAGACAGACAGACAGACACAGTTTCCCATTTATAATATTAGTATGGATAACATAACCTCCGATATAAAAGGTAGTGCAATGCCAGGACATACTACATTTATTCACCTCTCAAGTCACTTTCATATAAATAAAACTGTGAGTTGAACTTGCCCTTGTTAAAAACGGTTGGTAACAGGTTAGCTTCCGTGTTGGACATGGAAGGTGAATGCCCGTGGGCTGCAAACAGGGCAATGTCAGAGAGAGGGACTTTTTAAAATCCTTCTCCTTATTAGTCCAAGATCCCAAAGCTTCATGACATACGTCAGTTAAAACCTTCGCACACGTGATTCGAGACACAATAGCAGCCAGACAGCCGGCTGTCGCTTGGTCGTCGAAAGGTTAATATGGCTGCACCGAGAATTGATAGGGTAATCTATGTTAAGAAGGTGACATTTGATGAAATCTATAAAAATATCTATAACTCATTTCCAAGTCAATATTCAGATTTAGTTATTTTATGCGAATGTAGGGGCGGAGTTTGTCAACTGGCTACTTTGAGAAGAAGTAAACAAAATAAACTCAGAGGTCAAAGTATCTTTAAAGTGTGAAGAGTGGTATTGATCATGAATCATGCGAGGATCAATGCTGACCAATCCTTTTGACAAATAATAAAGGAATTTGTTGAAGGATGTATGATGACAAACCAGGAAGAAAGGTTGTTGTTATGCGTAGTAAGCGGCAATCTATGTCAAGTAAATGTTGTCAAAATTAGGACATTATATTATATTAACTGGCAGATTGGGACTGCGATTAACCTTTCAACGCCCAAGCGACAGCCGGCTGTCGGGCTGCTATTGTCTTTCTTTTGTGTCTCGAATAACGTGTGTTCGAAGGTTTAAAATGTAAATGTTTCTAATATTACTTTTAATTATTAAAAAAAAACGAAATAATTAATAACGGTTGTTATCGATATCCTAAAAGTATATTTTATACCTATTCTGTTTCTTATAAGATCGAATTAGACATGTGCCAGCTTAGCTACATATTCCTCCATCTATTTAAAGATTTAGCCATGCTTAATGTGACGTTGGTTTAGGTGAGACTGGGATCTTGGTCTACAGATATTCATAATTTTTGTCACAGCAACACAATTAATTTTTTTATCGATTATGTAATTTGATCGATTATGTCGTGATGGCCCAGTGGATAAGGCGGCCTCTCGTGTAAGAGGTTGTGGGTTCGAATCCGGGCAAGTACCAATGTGACTTTTTCAATTCATATGTACTTTCTAAAGTTTATCTTAGACATCACTGATATCCCGTGCCTCGGAAAGCACGTAAAGCCGTTGGTCCCGGTTGTCATTCGTAGAACTTTGACATTGACAGTCGTTACTGGTTAGTCAGAAACTCTGGCCAGTCTAACCACGGGGTATCGTGTCGCCCAGTTACTGGGTTGTAGAGGTCAGATAGGCAGTCGCTCCACGTAAAACACCGGTATCCAGCTGAATCGGGTTAGGCTGGCAGCCGACCCCAACACGGTTGGGAAAAAGCTAGGGAGATGATGATGATCGGTTATGTAATTTGAGATAATATGTTAATCAACGCGAAATATTTTCGCTGTTAACAATAAAATAGGTCTTAAGTTGTTGAACAATTTTTAATTCGTCGTCCTCGCCGTATCTTTACATGACATTGGAAGTTAAAAGAACATAGTCAATACAAGTAAAAATATCTTTTTCGTAAGTTTACAAACAAGGGCAAGAAAGAGATAACGTAGGTAATTAATTTGTTGAACCATAAAATTACTTTTTACTAACCTAACCCTGAAAAAGGTTATTACTAAAACAAAGATAATTTATTTAACTCTACTTAATTTCTTATCTAAACTTCCCCTATTTAAAGACATATCAATGTTACTTAACGCTGTTGTCCTTGCAGGAACTTTAGCGTGTGTACATTTGATTTAAATATAACTTTATATTAACCCTTAACCGGAATCGCTATTTTGTTCAACACAACTGGAATCGTGGGTCCAAATGGACCCGTTAATTAAAATACAGATTATTTCGTAATATTGATACAATTTACACTCAAATGGGATATGTGTGTATTAAAACAAGTTTGATGTATATAATAAATCATGTTTTATTAATCAAAATCTTAAAATTAAATATTTTTCTTAACTTTCTAACTTAGGTTACAAATTTGGTACATTTTTTTAGTCTTCATTTCGACATTTTAAATTATAATAAAAACAAATGAAATTAAAAAATCTAAACATACTACTAGGTTTTATATATCTTCCCGTTAACAAAAATAGAGATTCTTTAGGAAATCAATTAAAAACCAAAAAAATGACAATCAATTCTAAAATCGTAAAATACAGTAAGGCAGTATGTAAGGCACTTGCTACATAAAAATATTATGTAGCTAGTGCCTTACATAAAACATTTATTATATTTTGCACATGAAGCTTACAAATGAAATTGCAGCATCTGTCACACTTTTGCGATTGTTTCTGCTTCGACATTATGGTCAGATGGAGACTTCTTCGAATTCATGTTGAAGATTTTCAGTGCCACTTATGTTTGCTTCGTCACAAGGTTCGAAATCACTCAAAGGTTCTGGATCCGAGTCATTTTCATCCAGTATCAGTTCTTGGATATCCTGTTCCATAAGACAACGCTGCATTTTTCCAAAAAAAGTATCTAAAACAATACAAAAGGAATAAGGTAACACTTGAAAAAAAAACGTACTTGGAATCGAGGGTCCCATTGGACCCGCGACGGCTCCTTACCTCCACTTCCAGTAAACTCTAAGTGCCGCGCGTCCGGCACCCGCCGCACCTTACGACGTCATGAGATTAGATTGACGCGCAAACCTGTAACTCCGCGCGTTTCGAAATTAAACGGTTTTTTTGTTACCGGCGGGTCCAAATGGACCCACGATTCCGGTTAAGGGTTAAAAAAAAATGTTTTTCCTGTCCCCAAAGATAATTAACATTTTCCCTCTAGCCCTATACCCTTAACACCATTGTAGGCAAGTTTAGTCGATAAATAAAACTAATAGACTGGAATGGCAACACTAAACAAGTTTAATGCTTAAGGCATAGTCAACCTGAATACAACAAATAAATAAACTGTTATTTCTGTTGTTAAAGGATAGGCCTGTTTTCCTGAATTGTCGTCTCACATCTGTTTTTATGAGTTTAACTACCATATCAACTGAAGGAGTGGAACCTAACAAAATTATGTATATTTTAACATACACCTATCTATGCTCATTAGAACTTATCATATTATAGATATAATGTAAACTCTCTAAATGTTATAATCTCCTTGGGTATTTGGATCAAGCTATTGATGAAAAAATTGTAAAGTTTTGGCAAAGCCTCTGTCATTTCAGGTGTCTATGGTAATCACTTCACATCACATGGCCAGTCAGTTTGTGTGTCATCCAATGAAATAAAAAAATATATACCTTGTACGCAGAAGGACCACCAATTAAATCAAAAAAAGTCAAGCAAACGGATACAACTAACACCCGACCACTATAAAATTAATTTCATACTGAAATCTAAACGAAATACTGAAATGAAAACTTTGAGTTATTTCGTCATTTTTGACGAAAAATCAGTTGATAAACGTTGCTGTTCAGTGTCAACGAACTTTGTTTCGGTCAGGGTTAATATTGCAGATTGTAGATGGGGTGAAACTAAATTGAACATCTGTGCCTACTGAGAAAAAAATGCTACAATGAATTTATTAGGGATGGGCCGAAATTCGTTTCACATTCGGTTTAACCGAATTTCGGTGGCTTGAACCGAACTTCGACATTCGGCCGACTTTCGGTTCAAATGCCGAACATTCGGTCCAAGATAAAATTTAATTAACTCATCTATTTTTACAAAAAAAAAATACAAAAAACCAGTAAAATTAATAATCAAATCGGTCATTTATTAACTTTTGTAATTAGTTACCACTCTAGAATCATTTTTAGAAAATCAAATAAACTTTTGATTATTATTTTCTTTATTTATAATTCAAATGATGATACTAATATTATAAAGCTGAGGAATTGGTTTGTTTGGCTGAGTTTTAGTTTGAATTGAATAATTATAATTATTATTACAAAAAAATATAATTATTATTATTAACGAAATGGACCTCTTGACATGAACATTGAAATAATTAAGCTCTACTAACTAACTATATTTTTTCGCGACGGGCTAACGAGTTGCGACTTGTCCTGTGACCTATCGCTCCCTAGAAAGCGCGCCAAAAATAACCGAAGTTCGGCCGAATTTCGGCCGAACTACCAAGCTACTTACGTCAGTTGTGATGACTATATAAAAACACTCAACACAATCTAACAAACACAGTTAAGAACACTCAATTGTGTTACGACAATCGTGAACTTAAACCAATATTAAAAAATAAACCAAGTCACTGGTTACCTCAAAATATGTTATAGCTGGTGACACAGCAATTGTTGGATAACACAGACATTGGTGGAGTGACGACTTCGTAAATATGTTACTGTGAAAAACTTTGCCGAGAAACTAGTAAAATAAGCTTGCTACCGTTAAATTCTATTCCAGCAAAATGATAATATATAGAACTTATTTGTAGTGAAAACAGGTTCTGGTTTACGCCAGCGATGAAATGTGGGCACATTTAAAAGTCTAATGGCAAGAAAAATAGAAGTTACTTAGCACTGACTTTGGCTTAGCTATGTACCGTCTCTATCGTATACATGACGTTTGACGGTAGTGTAACAGTGACAGGTATGGTGCTTAACCAAAGTACCTAAGTAACATCTATTTATCTCGCCTTAAAAACACTTCCCTCAACAAAAGCCAAACGCGTCAGCCAATAAAATACGAGTCACTCCGTCAACACTGAGGAAAAAATATGTAGAATATCTGTGCTATGTGTACTATTGATGATGTAAGATAAGAATCGTAATAATATAGTATTATGATCATTATGTCATATGAGTTACCTACATCGGTAGAAAAATGTGCTGACATAAGCATGGATGACTCTTTATAGGTGGCGTATTTGAAAATCGTTTTAAGATATGAAAAATTATCTTTATTTTTACTTATAATTAGTTAGTTGACCAAACATTGAGGAAATTTCAAGTTTCATATTTTTTTTATGGATGGGAATCATCAAATGACTTCACCCGCCGGGTCCCAGACTTTTACCACAGATTACTAAATAGTTATGCTTTTACTGACTTAAACCCACCCTGTTCCTTTGGTTGCCCTTTACGTTAGAGAATTTAATTTATATTTAAAATTTATTTCAGAAATTTATTTAAATTTATTTGAAATTTATTATTGTAAATTTATGTTCCGGGGCCGCGGTAACTATTAGAACTTTTCCGCAGCTCCGCGGCATGTTTCATATAACAAACTCAACATGGTTGATCACTAGACCAACAAGGCAGTTTAATCTGACAGAAACCTTCTTTAAAAGACATGTCAAATGGAAAATAAAAAATTAAACACTAAAACTAACAATGAACAATGCAAAAACATAGACCTTACTACGCGACTGGATGTTCCAGCCTTCGATTTACGAAACAGTTATATAATCGTAAAAGTAAACATTTTTTACACGCTACAAACATTGAACTTGAGTAAAAATAGAATCGACATTAACCTAATTAATATAACCATGGCCTGTTAAATAAACCTTTGTCAGTAAGTTGGTATTAATTAAAAGGTATTTTAGTGAATAATTAAGAAGTCTGGATTTTATGGTTCGTTTTTCTACATAATGAAATGGAATAAAACACGACTGGGAAAAAGGAATGGGGAAAAATACATTCCACCTGAACCTTAATAGATGCAAAGGGATTTTTATTATGAAGGCAGATGAAGAGAATTCATTAGATTAAATTCTAATTCTGCTTAAAAAAAGAATATTTTGCCACACTAGGTATCACCCTCTGGAATTAAATTCGACATGATAGAAAAGCTAAATGTAATCGCAGGTGATTATTATAAAATACAGCATTCAGTTAATCAATAAGTATAATCATAAAATCAGTAAATTACTAACATTAAATTATTAATTAAAGCTAGGAAATCGAAACGAACATCATTTCACACAAATTAGTATCGATCAACAATAATTTATGAGACGACTCTGTCACGCTATTTAAAACTCACTATTGACGTATTTCCCATTTTGCTATTCTTAGGAATCTTATTATACAAAAGTATGACCCACATTCTAACTGTTTTTCCATCACGCAAATGTAAATAAACCTTTGTGTAAACTCTCACAGTATAGCTGCATTGAAACACTATTATTAAAATATGTAGATAGTTACTTTTATTTAACCTTACGACGACAAAGCTACAGCCGGCTGTCGGGCTGCTATTATCTTTCTATTGTGTCAAGTCGTCAAGAATCTCGTGTGTTTATAAGATTAATTCGAATATTTAGATCGATCCTTTTTTCCAATTAATAGTTTTGATTTTGTTCCATTCATAGAATTGGTACTCCACACCTGCAACCTCAAGACAACTATTTTAGGGTCGGGACCAGAAACAGTTGCTCCATGGAGCGACTGCCTGTCAGACCTTCGCAATCCATCAGCTACTTGGTAAAACAATACCCCTTTTTTTGTTTTTTATGGTGAGTGGGAAATCATCAAATGACTGCTCCCGTCCTGGGTGCGGCGGGAGGGCGTGTCAGACTTTTACTGAATAAAACCCACTCATGTTCCTTCGATTGCCCTTTATGTTCCAGGGTCACGGTAACTATTATAAACATTCCGCAACCCCGGCAGGCGTGGCCCTGTTGGGCCCCTTCTTGTGCTGACTTCTTCTCTTTGAGGCGCGCGTGGAACAAAACGCGTCGTCGACGCGGTCCTGGTCCTAGCCGGGCGGCGAGCTACCCATCGCTCGTCATCCGCAGAACCGCGAAAACAATACCCCTTGAATTGACTAATTTATCAAACTTTCTGAATTCTGACTACCCGTCACTATCAAAGATGAAAATACATCTGCGATCAACGGCTTTTACATGCTTTCTGACGCAAGAAAAGAAAAGTACATCAGTAAAACATAAGTAAAATCCCGTCATTGGTTTTTAACATAACCTTGGCCTTAACCCACTTGTTACTAGCGTCCTTTTAAAAGGACGGCACATAAACAAAAATATTGTGATTAATGCGAGTAAAATAAACAAACTTTGGTAGTGATATCTGAAAGGTGCATTGTTTACTAGTATAATACATGCAACAACAGAGAACTTACTTATTATTACTAATAAGTTTTAATCCGTTTATTTTTCTAAAATTTTATCACGAGCGTAATGAGGGTAGTTTTTTTATTATTATTACAATTATATATTTTTTGCCGATGAATTATCAAACATTAATATCTCTATTTTGTAAATTGAAGGAAATATAAATTCCAAGTATGGATTTTATTTACTTTACGAGCGAATTTATTTGGTGTCCTTTATAAAGCCCAATAGTAATATCTACTACTACTCTCTATACGCGAATGTTTTTTTTTTATTAGGAAAGTTTTTGGAAAATAATGAAAAAATATTTTTTATGTAATTATTGAAGAGTTGGAATATGATGAAGAAGCTCCTAATCCTGAGAGCATTACAATTTTCCTACCTGAAAGTCGTAATGCTGACTTCATCTATGGAAATTATTGAGATGAAAATCAGGCTTAGATCCAAAAATTACATGGTAACTAAACTATTTTCAGCTTAAGGTTATTATCTGCATTTGTCAGACGATAGAGCTAGTGAATTTGAAATAAGCCTAGTCGAAGTTCCTAAAAAAAATATATTAGCAGCTCCAGCCGAACGAATTTCACAACTTAACATAAGGTGCATACAAGTTGACAAGAAATTATAGGGAGATAGATATACAATGAAAAGATAGGGGTTGAGGGAACGGCAGATAAATATACCTATTGGTTTAGGTACATGACACGTCCATATGGGGTTAGAATGGTATAGCATAAAGATCTATCACTCACTAGATAAGGCAACACAACAACAACCCAATGCCACAAAATCTGGCAACTTTACTTCACAGCAGAGATTCAGATTGTTTGAAATCTATAAGAACTGTTGCAATTTCTCTTCTTGACATCTACTGCAGATTATAAATCAGAAAATAAGATAGCATTGGACAAGACACGCATCTTATAAAATATCGAGAAAATTTGTCATAAAAATGCAAAATTTTCGTGAAAAATATGTAAATTTAAATACCTCCAAAGGAATGTTTTGTAATTTATCATACAACATACCTCTGTTTTTAATAATATTTTTATTTATTAAATTGATTTTGCGATTATGTTCATGTGTAATAGTATTAAATATTCGATTTGAAGTTCTCTTTAAACAACATGAACAAGTAGTGTTTATTACTACTGTCCTTTTAAAAGGACACCATTTTCCTGGTTTTCCAATATGTTGTGATTTTTTTTTGTATTTTTCCTAATCATCTGATCATGTAAGGATACAAATATGTGAATTTCATCGCTATTTGACAAAAAATGTGTATTCAGTAATAAGTGGGTTAAATTGTAGCAAAGGGCATCAAAACTACACTTATTACTATAATTATAACTCCATGATCTCTAGGAACTCCTAGAGAGCGAGCCTACTTCAAATAACCACGCAAATCCTGATCCCGAATCCAAATTAATTTCTTGATTGAACCACGAATAGTCTCTAACGATCAAATCGTAACCGAATTCCGCAATTCAAATCACTATGTGACCTAAAAGTTATAAACGCTATCCGTCTATTAGTTGTACATGAGGGTTACCATTAGTGGAAACCATTTTAAAAAAGTAGTGGTCGTTCTAATGTCATCGAAATCTGTTTAGTGGTAACCCGTAAAGCGTATTAGACAGATAGCAGCCTTCTTACACATATACAATACCAGTATGGATTACAACACTGAAGAAAAAACATAATATCTCAGATCTAAAAGTGATAGCACGTGGTCAGATCGAATCTTTGTACTAATCTTCATCGATGACTAGACTGCAAATATTTACCAACAAACATTTCATTGGACACGGTACATCGCACACGATAGGCATACTCTAAAATCCTTCACCTTGCCAATTTGCCACTCAAGCGCGACTTCGACAGACAAAAAAACAGTTATTACTTAATAAGAACAGAATTATGCCAAGTTCATTGGGCATTATGGCTATTTCGATTGTCTCAAATAAGTTCGAGACAATGCAAACGATTGTCGACAAAATAATGTTAGTTTCGTGTGATTTTTCCCTTCAAAACTAGTCAACACATTCGTATTGTCAATTGTTGCTTTTATATAAGAATGTGGAATAAGAAAAAATAGAAACAAAAGTGATAAATCAAGATAATTAACACCAGCCGTAAATGTCCGTCTGTCTATATGCACTGGTCCCTCGATGACTCGATGGTGACTAAATGGAGATTACTGAGAACTGAATGTGGAAGGCGGAAGAATCAACCGTGATATAATTTGGGAGAGTTATTAGTTCTTTATATGAACTGCTGCCATGACAATAATGACTCTCCAAAATAGTTATGTCTAATGAAAAAATACCCCGTTTGAATTTGAGCTCACTTAAGAAAAAACCGGCCAAGAGCGTGTCGGGCCACGCTCAGTGTAGGATTCCGTAGTTTCCCGTCCGTCACAATAAGTGCCTTACCTAACCTTTTTGTCTGTTTTGTACAAAAACTGTTCTTTCCATCAAGTTCAAAATTATATTTCTAGAAAGTCCTTATAAACTTTTTAATAAAGATATTTTTTTACATATTTTCTAAACTTATGGTTCAAAAGTTAGGGATGGGGGTATATTGTTTTTTACTCTTGCAGCGATTATTTCCGAAATTATTGACATTATCAAAAAATGTTTTTAGTAAACCCTACTACCTATGCAACAATATATCACACGATAGGGTTGAAATTAAAAAAGAAATCATTTCCCACTTTACATATACCCTAATAAATCATTTTTTTCCAATTTTATTTTACCACTTTGTCGGCGTGATTGATATACCAAACAGCTTTCTAGTGCTAACGGTCACAGAGATTAAGCGAGAACGGACAGACAGACAGACATGGCGAAACTAGAAAGGGTCCTAGTTACCTACGGAACCCGAAAAAAGAGGAAGGAGAGTCCTTACCATTTATTCTCTTCATTAGAACCTTTCCTCGATTTTAGCGAATGAAGAAAAAAACGTTGCCGAATTGTGCTAGTCGTTCTTGAGTTCTGCACGTAGCAACACATTTAGCGATTCATTTTTATTTATATAGAATAATAGATTAATTCAATCTTTAATGAGGTCGTCAATGAGAGGCTAACTATGTCAATGCATATCATCCCGCAAGCATAGACAAACGTAACCGTTTCATTGATAAATCTTTAATACATTAGTCAATGCAAATAATTATTATTTCAAATAAATTATGAGAGAGACAAAAATGTCCACACCGAATTAACTCATTCGTTTGTCCTCGACACAACATTGAAACACTATTGGTCAAATAAGTAACGTTTAAATATACTAAAACATTCAAATTGCATGCAATCGTGCAATAATTACTGAGTTACGAATCAAAGTTTGAAAAAGGTATAATTAACATGACTTTTCTTGCGGTTGTTATAATTATATCAATATGGGTGAATGTCACCGTTACGTTGACAGTAGTTGTGCCCGCGACTTAGTTCAAGTGCTATATATATGCAAGTTAATAATACAACTTTGCCCATATCATTGACTAGACTGAAATAATAGGAAATATTCATAAATAATTTAAATAAAATTAGGAATTTATTTATTTTATTTTATTGGGAAAACATACAGTGTATTAATACAGAGTAGAAACAGATATAAACAACTGAGCACCATTTAAATGTTTCCGCATATAAGAATATTTGTGTAATGTTTCAATAAACATGTCTTCTCATGTTGGATAAGAAGCAACTCCAAAATTAACCTATGAACTTCTTAAGAAAAAAATTGAGAAAAATTTATAAACAAGATCATTAAAATTAATTCAGTGGTCTAGGTGTAAAAAAGTCACAGACAAATCTTCCGTACTTTTAGTATGGATTTAAGTGATCGAACAGCATTTATTTCGAGGTAATTGTGTGATGCCTCAACCAAAACTATTATGTTCTCAATGTTATGCTTATATGTATATTAGATTGTACATATATTAGAAAAGAGAGATTGAATCTGAGTATCATTTTACAGAAAGATTTTATCCAATGCAATTCGTAGACAAGTCCGCCTTTAATCAAGCAAAACAATCAAACAAAAACTCTTGAACCATATTATATTGAATATAGAATTATAGACAAATAATTTAAAGTACCCAGATATGTTACTTAGTATTAGGATATGATAATGTATGCCGGAAGGAAGGATGGCGGTGGCACAGACCTTGCACCTACTTCCTCTAACGTAATCGGAACCAATGCACTATCAACCTCCGCACCCAATGAAACATACACCTCGTATTAACTTGTTAATTTTTTGATTAAAAAACAATGTCAACCGATTATTATCGTAGAAAATACTTGGTTTTTAAACCTGTTTCACTTGAAATTACAATATTGTGGCGCCGAGGTAAATATGTAAAGGGTGATTGGTAATTCCTTGAAAGGGAGAACTAGAGTTTGTGTGATATTGACCCCGATAACTTGGGGTTGGTGTTGAGTTTAACAACTTTTATTTTTTTTTACCCACGACGTTCAGTTATTCAGCCAACAAAATCATGTCAATTTCAAACAGTAGTAATATAATTATATATTTTTTTATAATACTGGTACTCATAGTAATTAAGAATAAAGACTCTTTACACAAAAACCTTTACTACTACAACCATAGTTATATTGTAAAAGTTCTAAAACTATTTTGAATAGAACCTTATTGGATCTTTTCAGATTTATTATTTAATAAGGGTGGGTTGCTGGCCATATTTCTTCGAAAAAATTAGAAACGCCATTTGAGTTTTTTTTTTTATTTCTTATTTTTTTCCACAATTAAGGGCCGTCACCTGTTTTTTTTTCAAATATGACGGCCAGTTTTTAACGTAAGTATGAAAATGTGAAAACTCTTTCGTGAGTTTTATTAAATTGGTGAAACCTATTTGGTTATTTTCCTACTTAGTTGAAAGGTTAAGTCTAGTAACTGATTACTATGTATGTGACCTAAACTCTATTATCCAAACAAACTAGCAGGTTTCTTTTTACCCCATAATTCGTGATAATTGCCTGATGTCCTTTCAAAGTTTGTGAAGGTGTTTGTTACTCTTTCACTCAAAAAATTAAAAAAGCTGTTTTGTTAAACTACAGCAGTTATACAATACTAAAAATCTGGAAAGGGAAAGGAAGAGGGGAAAGCTAGTGAAATATATAAATTATTCATGTTCAGGTTTCAGATTTGTTCAAGATACATTTATAAAATACTAGCTTTTGCTCGCGACTCCGTCCGCGTAGAATTCCCGTTCCCGAGGGATTAGCGGGATGAATACTATCCTATATGTCCTTTCTCGGGTCCCAGACTATATCTGTACCAAAATTCATCAAAATCGGTTCAGTGGTTTAGGCGTGAAGAAGAGTCAGACAGACGGACAGACAGAGTTACTTTCGCATTTATAATATTAGTACGGATTAGCTTTTGCCCGCGGTTTCGTCCGTGTTGAATAATAGTTTCCGTTCCCGTGGGATTTCCGCGATGAAAACTCTCCTATGTCCTTTCTCGGGTCCCAGACTATAACTATACTTACCAAATTTCATCTAAATCGGTTCAGTGGTTTAGGCGTGAAGAAGAGAGACAGACAGACAGAGTTACTTTCGCATTTATAATATTACTATGGAAGTGTGGATTATATCAAGATACTTGCCCGTATCCGGTTGCGAACCCACAATCATAAGATTGTGGGCATGAGAGACGAGTAACTTAACCACTGGCCCATCATTACTTCGTACGACGAAGTTATAGTTATATAGTAACCACGACTGAATTGATAAATTGTTTATATAGATATACCTAAATTATCCCGTTTTAGTAATGCATCAAACAATTTATCACCCTGTATAGTACAGGTGATAACGCCTAATGCAAATGTAATTTTTCACGTTTATCATGACATAAACCAATAATGCAGTGTCGATTATTACGAACGTTGTTATGCAATTTGATTTTATTATTTTAATACACGCTTTGAGCTAGGTTATACCAGTTTGCAGACAATTAAAGGCATTCCCCACACACATAAGTCGCTAAGCTGATATAGCACTGGGGAGAATATAATAGATGAAAACTTGACAGAGTTGATATACCTATTATTATTAGTTTAATGAGATAATTGACAAGCAAGCTTTTATACTAGATTTAGTAAATAATTAGATATGCTCGTTGGGTCTATCCCAAAAACTTTTCATCGTTTTAAACCTATACAATAGAAAGAAAAGCAGCCAGACATTCGGCTGTCGCATGGTCGTCGAAATGTTGAATAGTGTTAAATCCAGAAGGTCGACATGTATTTTTTAATAAGTGACGAACATCATATAAGTATTAAGTAGCTATTCGCGTGAGAAATCGAACAAATGCTCTTGATTTTTTTGTGTGCTTTTCCCTATTTTAATAATTTGTCAAATAGGAAAAACAATTATATACATAGGCTTATATGCATAGGTTGTATGTGCGCTTTTTGGTGAGTCACTATAGTGACAAACTTATTTTTTTTAACATCAACAATTTCGTTGAAAAATTAGGTTCGACTAGGGATACTGTGTATCTGCCCGGTAATTTTAGACATCAAATAGCGCGCCTATTAGCATATTTTATTAACACAGACATAAGTAGTATGTCGAAGTCTTGCATTATTAGCACCGCAATAATTAGTAAAATTACTAATGATGAGGTGGTGAGTAATATATCAAGTAGCACTGCTGCTATTAATATTTTACCTCAGCATAATGTTATGGCGAAAAGACATACGGCCCGACTAATGGTAAGCGGGGTGACTGGTCGTCTATTATAAACATTCCGCAACTTATAAATATTTCGCAAATTATAAACATTCCGCAACTACATCAGGAACATAATGGGAGTGTGATGTTCCTGATGTAGTTGCGGAATGTTTGTCCGAAGACCTTTCAAATCCATACTTCCATACTAATATTACAAATGCTTAAGTAACTCTGTCTGTCTCTTCTTCACGCCTAAACCACAAAACCGATTTGAATAAAATTTGGTACAGATACAGTCCGGGACCCAAGAAAGGACATAGGATAGTTTTCATCCCGAAAATCCACCGGGATCGTGAACTTTCTATTCCACGCGAACGAAGTCGCGGGCAAAAGCTACCTAGTACCTAATAAATAAGGACTATGGCATTCTTCACAAAAGGAGTGAATATTAGAAAATTACGGTTTCTTCCACAATTCGAGCGTTCGAGAAATGAAATAAGTATTAAACTAAAACTTGTATCTAACAAAAATCAATTTCTATTTCCCTGCAATATTATAGCACCAGCAATAAAATAGCTTGACTGTGTAAACCCCTTTATATGAGATGGTCACGCTTGAGAGAAGATCATTGACACACAGCTTGTAGCGTAATTAATACTTTCTTTAAAATCTAATAAAAAACTTGTTCTAAATTAAATATTTTTATAATTATTTTAATTGGCACTTACTTTCAATTCCAAGTGTTGATTATTTAATCAAACAGCTTCATTTATAATACCTAACTGAAATATTATTATTATTCAAACTATTAACCTTTCAACGACCAACCGACAGCCGGCTGTCGGGCTGCTATTGTCTTTCTATTGTGTCTTGAATCACGTGTGTTCAAAGGTTTAAATTAAACTATACGTACTATTTAAACCTTCCCGTTTCTTAGTTGGAAAATTTTAATAGGCAGCAATTAAATACGAGTACTTAAATCTCGCGACAAGCTTTTATAACATAAAAATTGTGTCAAATGTGTTAAATTTGAAATGACGTTATAAGTTAACAGCAAAAGTTTTAGTGTTAAAGTTTAGTTTTTTTCTTTTTAGCGCATTTAAATAAAAGTTTGTTTTTTTACTTTAATACATTTTTAACCTTTTTTTTTGTGGGACAGTGTCACTCTGTCCTGGACCATCACTCGTTCATTTCGTAATTCACCGATTACTCTTTCCTGTTCTGTAGGAATCCATCCGTAAGTCCAGTCACCTCCTCTTTTCCTCCCAGGGCTGAAAATTGCAGCAGGCGGACGGACGGATGAACAGTCAAATGACAGCAGAATATTAGGAATCTAGTCCCAAATGACACTCTTTGAACACGGAAGTTATATACTAATATTATAAATGGGAAAGTGTGTCTGTCTGTCTGTCTGTTTGTCATTCTTTCACGGCAAAACGGAGAGACGGATTGACGTGATTTTTTAAGTGGAGATAGTTGAAAGGATGGAGAGTAACATAGGCTGCTTTTTGTCTCTTTCAAACGCGAGCGAAGCCGCGGGCAGAAGCTAGTAAAACATAAACATTAAAAAAATCACAGGATAATAGAGGAAAGTAGGATCTAAGGTAAAAAACCTATAGACACGTGAGCAAATTGTAACTAAAACGCGTTCTACATAGCTGTGGTTAAGCCCTATCGGTTTAAAGACAGTAGGTAGATCTCAGTGGCTTACGTGACCTGTTGCACGACTCAGAAATCGTGATAACAACTAACAATTTAAGACATTTGCTGTTTAATGAACCTTGATGCTACGTAATACGCGCTAAACTCCGATATCTTAATAATAGAAAGAATTGTAAACAGTCGCAAAAAATATTAATTGAAGTAGCAACTTTTTTATATTCTACCTAAAAATATTGACAATAGGATGCCATTGATATAGAAAATAATTATAAAATTATTCAGTTGAAATTTTGAATTTTGCAATCTAACAAGGTTGTGGCGAATTTGCTGAACCATGTATTAGGAATTTTATCTATTTATATGCCTAATTTTATAATTTATATTTAAATTAATGCAATTTTCCTTGCAAATAAAGGTTACCTTATCCGCATCGAACGCTGGGTGAGACTACGTCACTACGGGAATAAGTTCTACGGCGTAGCTGTTTGTAATCCTTATTATGCTACGGCGTAGCAAGGGATGTGTAACCCGTCTTATCTCTTCAGGAATTATCTACATAATATATTCAAATATTAACTTTATTCATATGCATGGCCTAACAATAGGGTGGCATGTCGGGCAAAAGTCTCGGACCTCCAAAACCTCCTCGTGCCCCTTTATACACAAAGGGCTCGTGTAGGTTTCTCCTTTCGAAAATTCTCAGTAACATCCTGCACAAATTACACAGTCTGTCATGTATGTCTTTAAAAGTAGTTGCGCCTGTCGACTAGCGTTACCAAGGGATATCATGTTAATCAGTAACTGGATTGAAGAGATCACATATGCAGTCAATTCATCCTACACACTGGTATCTGACGGCATACGTACGGAAAAACCTAGGTAGAGGATGATTCTGGCTCGTCCAAAGAATAGCTAGACATTGAAAGCGCCTTTCTTTTGTGAGAACAAGGGTGGTTTTCATTGGTTAGCTGCGAGTAACGTGCAGTAAAACGCATTAAATTATCATTTGTATTCTAACATGCAACGGCGGCCTCTAGCGGAGTATTAGGTAATTAGCATGCACTCTATGTCGATGCCGTGTTGAGGCCACACGAAATAGGACAGAACCGGCGGAAATGGCTGCCTGAATGTTTTGTTAACTAATTTTACGTAAGTCTGTGAACTATGTCGTGGTCAGGTGTAAGGATTAGTGATTAGAGGATGTTTGACTCGCTATCACGGTATTTATTTTTCTTAGGAACAGACATAGGTGAGTTTTTTTCAAAATATTTCTTGCAGTCCGTGGCTTCGCCACCATCAGGAATTTGAATTTTAATATCAAAAAAATAGTCGCTAAATAGTCGAAATTAGTCGCCAAATATCAGGAATAGTCGTTCACTTACCCTTTTTTTTGGCTTTCGGCCCTATCAGAATACCAGCGCTGCGGTATTTTTTATGGAAAAATCGCAGCATCATGCTGAGATAGGGACCGTTTTTGGCCTCGCACAGGTATCTTTTTTTGTTATATAGTTTCATGTTTTTTTTGTTGTGTTATTTTTCTTTTCCTGTGTGTGTCCAAAATAAATGTTTTTCTTTCTTTCTTTCTTTCTAATGCAATCTATGCAAACGCAAGAGTAGATCCTAGTTTTTTTTATACAACGACGTCATCTAACAATTGTTATTAACAGTGGCGTAGCGTGGGGGGGGGCCGGGGGGGCCATGGCCCCGGGCGGCACATAATAGGGGGCGGCAATTGGGGAATATGACGAAAATATTGGATTGAATTATTAAAAAAAAAATACTTTTCCAAACCTATCTACTGTTCGCAATATGTTAGTTACCAAAAGCACCCGCTAAGGTTTACCACAAGTGTGTGAAAAAGAGGACGATAACCGCGCGGGCTCAGGCAGCCAGCGAGCGCCGGCGACGCGCGTCCGCGCGATTTTTTCTGCTCTTTGACCTTGTCCAGAAAGGGCGAATTCACCGCGAAACGTTTGGCGCGAATTCATTCGCGCGTTGGCGAGATACTATAGGCACCAAAACATCGCGTCCACAAGCATCGCGCGAATAATAAGGTCGCGCGTAATTCGCGTGCAATTCGCCAGACTCGACTCGCGCGCATTAAGCGCGAGTCGAGATACTAGGGCTGCTGCCCTTCCTGGACAAGGCCTTTGAGGCGCGAGTGGAACTAACGCGCCGTCGACACGGGCCTGGTCCTTATCGGGCGGCGAGCTACCCATCGATCACAGCTCACAGGCCCGCGCCTACGGTGGCCTGTAGTCGTCTTGCCACTCTCGACACCTACGCCTGGGTTTTGTCCGGGGTGTGAGGCCTGACACTGCCTCACGCGTGCAGCAGCCTACTTCTCCAGCATGGCTGCTTCGCAGAAGGCGGTGACGGCTTCCCATTCGGTCACTCCCACCGATCGCCTCTGCAAGGACCCGGCGGTGGCCCGCCCATGCGAGGCATTCCTCCAGGCGACCGTTGCCGGTGACACCCAGGCGTCGCTTCCGCCCGAATCCAACACAGGAACCTCCCGAAATATCCGTGTCCGGAGCGAAACTGTGTCCGGCGATACGTGAGAGCGCCGTGGCGCCTCGTCAGCCAACTCCTCAAAGAGGCGTGCCCAGCACTGGGTTGCGACAGTCGCATAGTCTCCAAATCCCACGGCCGGATGCCCGCAGGAAGCCTCGCCGCCTCGCAGGAGATTTTGCGGTATTCCCCGCACCATCCGAATGGTTATAACTTTCTGGGGCGCCCTCAAAAGCCGGGCCGGAACCAAGGCCAGGTTCGAGCCCCGTAGGGGGCCATGGACCCCACGATCCTCGCGTACCCACGTTATGTTAGGTTTTTGGTTCTGATCGGCTCCCGTGGCTTATGGTGCAATGTTATGTTGTTATATATTATGTGTTATTCTGATGTATAAGCTACGAATATCCAGCCTTATTGATGCCCGCACGCAACGGAATCTCTCAAAAGGAGAATTTTTTCCCGATTTTTCTCACACTTTTATTTACTGCTCGGCTCCTATGTGTCTTAGCGTTGTGTTATATAGCCTATAGCCGGCCAAGGAGTATGGATTATAATCGTACCAAGTTTGGTTATAATTCCTTCAGTAGTTTTTAACTTTTAACCCATGCGTGCACACTACGTGCGTGTTTACTAATTGCATTTTTGCCATCAGTATCGATCACCAATCATTCTCAAATATTAATTTTGAATAAATATTCAATGTACAGAATTGACCTCTCCACAGTTTTATTATAAGCAAGTATAGATATATAAATTACTAGCTTTTGCCCGCGGCTTCGCTCGCGTAGAATTTGATCTCCCACATTAAGTTGCGTGATATTTTTTTAATTACTTGTATTTTTTAATGTAACTTCACATCGTACGTATCCCAAATTCCTAACTTCAAAATTAGTTTCTATACAATCTTTGAAATCCGTGTAAACTCGTGATGGCACAGTGGATAAGGCGCCCGCCTCTCGTGTGTTGTGGGTTCGAATCCGGGCAAGTACCAATGTGACTTTTTCAACTCATATGTATTTTCTAAAGTTTATCTTGGACATCACTGACATCCCGTGCCTCGGAAAGCACGTAAAGCCGTTGGTCTCGGTTGTCATGCGTAGAACTTTGACAGTCGTTACTGTTTAGCCAGAAACTCTGACCAGTCTAACCAAGAGGTATCGTATCGCCCAGTTACTGGGTTGTGGAGGTCAGATAGGCAGTCGCTCCACGTAAAACACCGGTATCCAGCTGAATCCGATTTTTTTTTTTTGTGAGTGGGAAATCATCCAATGATTGCTCCCGTCCTGGGTGCGGCGGGAGGGCGTGTCAGACTCTTACTGACTAAAACCCACTCATGTTCCTTCGATTGCCCTTTATGTTCCAGGGTCACGGTAACCACTATAAACATTCTGCAACCCCGGCAGGCGTTGGCCCTGTTAGGCCCCTTCCTGTGCTGACTCCTTCTCTTTGAGGCGCGCGTGGAACAATAACGCGCCGTCGACGCGGTCCTGGTCCTAGCCGGGCGGCGAGCTACCCAGCTGAATCCGATTAGGCTGGCAGCCGACCCCAAACACAGTTGGGAAAAGGCTAGGGAGATGATGATGACAATCTTTGAAATCCGATACCTAACATTTAGAGGGAATCTCTTGAGGGTGGAATTATTTGAATTCCTTTCTAAGTGCTCATTATTTTAAGCTATAATAGAACGCTGCAAATTTCAAAATGCTAAGACCAGTGGATTCTTCATCAATCTTTACCTGTATGGTGTGCCGGAGGCTCTACGCGGGGATCGTGCGGTCCATGGCCCTCTACGGGGCTCCGGTGTGGGCGCCCAACCTAGCCAAGGCTCCGGCCCGGCTTCTGAGGGCGTCCCAGAGGGTCATGGCGATTCGCATGGTGCGGGGATACCGCACGATCTCCTGCGAGGCGGCATGCCTCCTTGCCGGCACTCCGCCGTGGGATCTGGAGGCAACAGTCCTTGCACACACGTACGAGTGGCGCGTGGAAGTGCAACGCCGGGGCGAAGTCCTGCCGCCGCGGGTTATCGCGGCACGGCTCACGGAGCTCCGGCGAGATCTCAGGGCGGAGTGGAGACAGCGACTGTCGCAACCTAGTGCTGGGCACGCCGTGATAGCGGCGGTAAGACCCCTCTTTGAGGAGTGGCTGGAGAGGCGCCACGGCGCTCTCACGTTTCGCCTGACACAGGTCCTCACCGGACATGGTCAGTTCGGGAGGTTCCTGTGTCGGATTCAGGCGGAAAGCGACGCCTGGGTGTCACCACTGCAGCAACGGTCGCCTGGAGGACACGGTCGAGCACACGGTGGAGGTGTGCCGCGCATGGGCGGACCATAGACGTGTCCTCGTAGAGGCGATCGGCGGCGGTGACCTCTCGCGCCCAGCGCTGGTTCAGGCCATGCTGCGGGGCGAGACGGAATGGGATGCCGTCGCCTCCTTCTGCGAAGCAGTTATGCTAGTGAAGGAAGCGGCGGCGCGCGAGAGGCAACGACGAGCCTCTCGCCCCGGACAAAGACCCAGGCGAAGACGTCGAGAGTCGCAAGACGACTACCGGCCACCGTAGGCGCGGTTCTGCGGATGGCGAGCGATGGGTAGCTCGCCGCCCGGCTAGGACCAGGACCGCGTAGACGGCGCGTTTTGTTCCACGCGCGCCTCAAAGAGAAGGAGTCAGCACAGGAAGGGGCCCAACAGGGCCAACGCCTGCCGGGGTTGCGGAATGTTATGTTTATAACTGTTACCGTGACCCTGGAACATAAAAGGCAATCGAAGGAACATGAGTGGGTTTTAGTCAGTAAGAGTCTGACACACCCTCCCGCCGCACCCAGGACGGGAGCAGTCATTGGATGATTTCCCACTCAACAAAAAAAAAAAAAAAAAAAATGGTGTGCTTATTAAAAGTAGCCCTATGTCCTACCCCGGGCTTGAGATTATCCTATCTTCAAAGTTTGCCTTTGCGATTTATTAATAGTTATAGAAAATGCAACTTTAAGTGGGAACTGTAAACATTTGAAATTAAAGGGTAAGTTATTGGGTATTATTGGAATGCGTGGATTAAGAACATTTTTCCCCTTAGCTTCTCCAGTTACAATTGGTGCCTAGTTCAATGACTCGCAATCTAGTGCCATTACATAGTCTCGGGGTCCAAGTTGCGCATTAACAAATCGGGTACACCGACTTTTAATCCTTCGAACACACGTGATTTGAGACACAACAGAAAGACAATAGCAGCCCGACAGCCGGCTGTCTGTCGGTCGTTGAAAGGTTAATTTGAGCTTATGTGATGGCACCCCGGATAGCTCCAAAGAGTTAAGAAACTCCTCGGGGTAGCTCGTACAGTCTTCAGATGACATGACTGTGTCGATGGATGGAGTTGGGTTGTTGCATCGCTGGTTACTTGGCCCAAGATAATTTTATTGATTTTCGCCACTGTCTCATTTCTTGGTGCTAGTATAGTTCTTTCACATAGCCAACTTTCATCGTGGATGTTCTGTTGCCGTTTGGCGCTTCGTTCAAGTCAATCATATCGTGATAACTTTTAAACTATTTTGCCAAATTACTTAGTGTGAAAGACAAAGTTTATTTCCATTATATACTTAATGCGAGAAATGTATTCATTTTGGTAAGAGTTTAATAATTATATACTAATATGTGCATTGTAAAATAGTACCAAATTTAATTAAATTTATGGTTCACAATTTTGGTCGTACTGGCTTGCACATAAGAGGTAGATATATGCTATCGCGGACTTTTATTTAGATCTATTTAAGACAAACAATCCTGTGGTACATCATCTTTATGTAACTCCATTGGTTTAGGCAGCGCACGCCAAGATAGCTCTCAGATGGAAGATTTTTTTCCGACTTAATTGACACTTGTCGTTTTATTATGGTTAAAATTACATAAAATCATTATAAATTGTAGCCTATGTGTTACTCTGATAAATAACCTAAATTACTGTAAAGTTTCATCCAAATCGGTCCAGTAGATTTTTCGTGAAAGAGTAACAAACATACATACACACACACATACATCCATCCTCACAAACTTTCGCATTTATAATATTAGTAGGATTGGACGTATTTCTCAACAACTAGTGCCACCATAAATTTCTCTTGTTAAATTCAAAAAAGTGATTTGAAAATGGTGTTTTAAAACTGTGTCATACTTTTTTTAAAGTTATATTGCAAGTTCAGAGATTCAAAAATTACTAAAAACGGTCACTTTTAGCAGGGGTTCAGTCCGTATAAGTATAATTAAGTTTTTTTTTTTCAATTAACAGTTTGCGCAGAAACCTAAGATGTCCTTAGGGTTGAGACATACATAATATAAGAAATGTGAGTTTCTTGCGGCATTTCTTCTCGTAGATGTATTTTCCACCTGAAGCATGCATTAGCAATGCGTGGTAGTATATTTTGACTTGCAATAAGGTGTACGATGTACGAATTCAATCAATTCAATATTATATTTAAACTTTAAGCGACTTATAGTTAAAATAAGGGGCGGCGGATTTCCGATCAGCCCCGGGCGGCGAAAAGCCACGCTACGCCACTGGTTATTAATCATTAATATTAATATTCAATTGGTGTTCTAAAAACTTTTCACCTCGATCTTGCTTAGCTCTGACGTTATAAAACAAAATGAGAATCAATTTTTTTATATCGTTTCATAGATTTGACCTTATTTAGATTTAGTGCTAGTACCTACTGGAAGAAATTACAGTAAAATCCATGTCAAACAATAATTAACTCATTCTTAATAAGTTCATATTTTTAGAAAAAAAGTATATAGAGACATAAACAAATAGTATATTTATTTAACATGTTTTGTAGAGTAAGTTATATTTCTTTTCAAAACTTATATAAAAAATAAAACTTGAGTATTTAAAAAAAATTGGCGCCATCTCTCCCAGAATTTAGGATATGGATGACCAGTGTTCAGGAAGAAGTTGGCCAGCACTTATTATAGGCAGTTTTCTTGCTAACGTTTTTCTAGGTTATATTACTGTACTAGCAATCCTCCACGGGTTCACCAGCGTTATGTTAAATCTGGTTACTGCTATAGTCCGGTCCCGTGCTCGTGGATTCTATTATATAACCATAAGAAAGATCATTTAAAGCGTTTAAGTTTTTTTTAAGCAAATTAACTTGAACTGTTTAAATACGTAACCCGTTAAATTAACAGGTTACGTATTTACATAACAGGGTAAATAGGTAGGGAATGTGTTGCAAAAACAAAACCAACATTGTCCCTTTTTTGTTTTTTTTTATTTAAATTCACTACAAATTCATTTAACTGGAAATACATAGAGATAGTAAAACACGTTAAAAACCAGCGGATGCAGTTTCTAGTAGAAACTAGAAACCGCAAGACACCCTGTTATAGATCCTTTTAAATACATTTTTTTTTACTTTTTTTAGGGACTGATCTAATATTTTATCGATGGCTTTCTATACCCCCATTTGAAGTTAGCTAAAAAATGCTGATACATGCAGTTATAGGCCACTGAAAAACAACTTTAACGCTTACATAGAAATAAAGTCTAAAATCGATTATCCGCGCGCAATTCGCGTTCGTACCCGCGGAAACTTCAGCCAAAGTTATTTAAGCACAGGGATACCATCGCAAAATAATAGACCTGTAAATACCTACTGTATTGATTCTACTATAAAATATTATTGGTACCGGTAAACATGAATAATTAAAAGGAGCCGTTACTAACCGTTGATTATATTAACTGACTCCACCAAAGCGGAGATGAATGGTGATCTGTGGTACAATCAATCAGCTTGCGTCATACAGCTCAGCACTAAACAATATCCTATTGGTTAACAGCTCAGCACTATAAAATATCCTATTGGTTAATAACGACACATCTCATTTTCTCTCAGCTTTGATGGATCCTGGGAGTTTTCGCTGGGCAATCAATTACAAGCTATAGCCTCTTAGACCAGAAAACCGTTATGCAAGCAACTTTAGAGGCTGCCCCCCCCCCCTCCCCCTCCTACGTCACAGTTCAAATAAATAATCTAAAAAAGCTTAATTAACTCTACAAACGAAAAAGGTTTATTGTTAAAATTGTAAGAACAAGTGCATAATATAAGAGCAATCGTACATAATCAAAAAAATATTAGTAAACAAAAGCAAAAAGCACGCTTTAGTGCCTAGGAACTACTACTTACTACTTAAAGAAAACTTTGAATAAAAAAGACCTTCAAATACAGCATTATTATTGTGAGTACTAAAAAAAACTTACTTTACTCGTAATTTTAAATATGCAAAATATAATTACCATAATGGCATATATTAGTATTATATATTATGTACTGATAGTTAGGAACGGCCCCTATGCACGATATTAATATTAAAAATGATTATATTTTTTAAAACAATAGATAATTACATTTTGACACAATCTCTGCTTATTAATCATCACAATACTAAATACACATTTTTTAAACAACACAATTTAGTTTTATTAAAACAATAGGCGAACAATAGATTCCTTAACAAGTAACTACAAATTATATGATTTAATAATTACTTAAATAAATTACAACTAAAACACATTTTTTTTGTAATTTTTTCTTTAATTAGATTACTATTTATATATTTTTTTTATTTGCGCGTAAACAATAAGGGCCAGCGCAAATGGACGGGTCGGTGAAGACTCTTATTTTATATTAATACATTTTGTGAGGCCGGTCTCAGAGCATTAAAATATTTATCTTATTCCGACTGGATGAGGGTCTACAATAGAGCCAAAGAGGTTTTTGTTAATTTTAACTGGCTAATCTCTGGAGCTACTAGTAGAGTTGGACTATTTATTTAATGATAGCGTGATTTTTAGGAATCGAATTACACTAACACCCGCTATGACCTTTGGGACCGGATCGCGGGTGAAACCGCAGGGAACAGCTATTAAAATATAAATTAATAAATCTAAAATCCTACCACCCCGTCCGGCGATGACCTTTGGCCTTAAACGACACCCAGTTATATTATAATAGTTACTATATCGTAAATACAAGAATAAGACAGAGATCCATATATTTTATATAGTCGGTTTTGTTTAAACAAAGAACATGCGGCTGAATTGCAGCATTTTGTCCAGAACATGAAGTCGCTTTGGTTTCTTCTCCAGTTCTCGGTTGTCGAACCTCTCACCACTGTAAATTATAATGTATTTATTAATTTATGAGGTAAAATGGTCACTTTTTAGCCTATTGTGCAGTGCCGGTGTAAATTCAGGCACATGAACCAATAACGATGCCGGGCTACTTAAACTAATAACTTTTACTGCAATGAAACTTAGATAAATTAGTCCCGGAATAATGCTTAGTTATTTCTATAAGTCTTTTATAAGTCATTTAATAAAATTCAAAATTCAAAGCATTTATTTCACTTAGACCATTTACAGGCACTTATGAATTGTCAAAGAGTCGGTCGGTCAGTCAGAAAAGGAAAGTGACGCTAATTGCCTGTTCCAAAACGTAGATCGCTATGGAGAAGAACAGGCAAGAAACTCCACGGACACTCTTTTAAAATAAATATTTTTTTACAAAATCTTGGTTACATTTTCTTTTTGTTGCTTCTACATGTGAAAACAATGTATGTAACAAAATAAACAAATACAAAATTAAAATAAAATAAGGCAGTTAAGAGATGACCCATCTCAACTGACAGCGCCCGTTCACGAGCATGACGCGTGGCATCAGCACCATTTAGCTCAACCATTTTGAAGGGAACCGAATGATCCAACGCACTCGCCACCATCAGCGAGACTTTTTGAGCGAACATGACAATGCTCCTAACTGCCATGTCTATTTGTGTCAGTAGAGAACTATCGTAATAAATCACTGCATCGTACTCACATTTACAAAAATTTAAATATGCATCTAAATTACACAAACCAAAGTTTTGTACTGTCTACAAATGTAAATGGGTGAAATTTAAAAAAAAAATATTATTAAATAAATATTAATCTCTTTATGTAATAATGACTCATAAAAGAAAAATAAAGATACGTGAGAGACCGCGCTCGCAGGCACACAAGATGCGCGTAGTACGTCGGAGTCGGATAGGAGACGGACCGCATGCATCGCGAGTACATGTGGCACAGGTAGTAGGTCAGCTGTTCCAATCCGGTATTTTGTAGGAGAAAATAAAAATACTTACTGAGTGAGAGACCGCGCTCGCAGACACGCGAGATGCGCGTAGTACGTCGGAGTCGGGTAGGAGACGGACCGCATGCATCGCGAGTACAAGTGACACAGGTAGTATGTCAGCTGTTCCACTTCGTCGTCGGGTATCTTGCCGTCGTTGCAGACCGCGTGGTAGCGGGTGGGCCGCGCTGTACCTTTTATGGCTTGGTGGGATACCTGGAGGCAGAATTACATAGTTTAATTTACTGTACCTTAAAAAGAAATACACTTTATTGTAGCCCTAAAAACCAGATTTATTTCAATAAACTACCTATAAAAAATATTGACTATAGTACGATTTTTAATTCGAGTCAGAAAAATGACATTTCCAGTGTTGCAGGTTTTTAGTCCCAAATAAATAGTGATGTGGTACAATCGAGTTTTTACAATTAAATCTTAATCGAGAATACTTTTTTAATCAATATCAAATTGCCTTTAATTATAAAAAAAATATATATAGAAATAAAGAAATTAGTGACAAATTCAAGTTGATAAATTGATGACGTAATGATTGCTATACAAAATTGAAATGTGGAATCGCTGAAAATATGTTCTAAAATCAGAAAAAGAGTATCGGTGTCTGTGCTCATTTTGTAACATTATATTCTGGCATTTTGCAGAAAACACAGCAGTTTATTTTGTGAAAGAGGGTAGAGAATATTGATAAAAGCCTAATGTTGCTAAGATAAGTAATATAAAAGTTAAGATACATCATAATTTAATTAAAATTTAACATACCAGATAAAAGTCTAACTCGGACGAATGGACGATTTCCGTGTCAACCACTGTTCCCGGTTCAACATTATAGTGCTGCCTGTTTCCTTCATTGAACAATCTGCAAACCAAATAGGAATTAAGTGTTTTCAGTATCACTAATTTATAAGATAGATAGGTAGATATGTTCGGTTTTTCTGTACTACAGTATGTGTGTATACAATAATATTTTAAGTAAAAAGGTGTAGATAGGTTACCTCTACGACATGTTATCTTCAAATAAACGGCACACTAACGCACACATACAATTAGACGTCAAAGTAGGATGGCATGATTGAAGTATTGCGCGTGAAAAAGAGACTAACATAATTTGCGACAATTATAATTTGGTGAAACAACTACATTTTAAAATGCCACATGCTGACTGTTTATAACCTATCTACACATTTTTACTGATAATATCATTGTGTGTATATGTCACCGGAAAATAACAAGATCCGTAAGTTTATCAATCTACTAGAAAGTTTATAAACTTTCGTAGGATTCTAAACGGGAGATAAATTGTAATATTTTACGTCCACATTTTCGTAAATTTATCAATTTCCGACGTCATACGGTAAATTTATAAACAAACGGATATCTATTCGTAACATTTTAAATGGTTTGACCAATCACAGAAACTCTTTTAAATATACGCATCTTTGAAATACGTAAAATAACACACTGCTCTCTGATTGGTCAATGTTCATAGTGGCAATGCTTGTGTCCAAAGACTTTGGTATAATCAGACTTGACAAACTATAAATTGGAAGCAACAATGCCTGGTTCCTCTCTGGCACGGATGTAGTGAGTTGAGTTTTCTTTGAGTTGCAACACAGTTCAACATTTAAAACTAATAAAAACGCACAAGCAAACTGGTTTATTTATGTTCCGTGGCGAACAATGGCGGCCGCGAGGAAGGAGAAGTGACACGTCACAGGCAACCAATCAGATCGCGCCTAGCGTTTGGTTACTGCTTACTTATTATTTTACGAGTGAGTTCAGTAAGTTTATCAATTTACGAAAATGTGGACGTAAAATATTACAATTTATCTCCCGTTTAGAATTCTACGAAAGTTTACAAATTTCCTAGTAAATTGATAAACTTACGGATCTTGTTATTTTCCGGTGACATATACATACAAACCTGCCTTTTGAAACAATCCATTTTTAAATATTATTATAAAAAATATAAAACATTAAAAAATAATTGCTAAAAACTGCATTAGCCGTAGAGGAGTTTAAGATCTAAGCTAACTTCATTTTATATAATGTTGATAATACATACCTATATGCATAAAAGTAAAAAAAAAATATTTCGTACCTCGTATGATGTCTTTTCTGCACCAAGAGGAATAGTATCTCTGGCCTGGAATTCTGCCCTCCCAGTCGTTGATAAGCCGCATGAACGGCGGCAAGTTCACTGTTCATCACCTACAAGTAAAAGTTGTTATTCAACAAACATTTATAAAATTTAAGTAATACTTTTCAACTTTTTAAAAGGTAGTCAGACTTTTTGGAAGGTTAGCATTTTTTTTTTTCAAAAATACAAAAAAAAATATTCAGAATATACAATATCGATAATTGTACTCATGTATTTTAACGTACATTTTGACAGCTTTGACATTGTATTTATATTTAATTTAAATATTGTAATCATGTCAACTAATTAATTGTAACACATTTATTTTAAAAGAGTACCTATGGAGTTTCTTCAGCATTCTTCTCTATATAAAGCTACCTTTTGGAATGGGCGACTAGAATCAACTATTTTTAAATGTAATTGACGTTTCAAAGTGCCTCTATGGTCTAATGGAAATAAAAAAAATTGACTTTGATAATTGATCTAACGGTGGTAACAGCGAACGGAAAACTAAGTTAGACTTGACAATTCAGAATTTTAGTCCTGTTTTTTCGAAGCAATTATTGAATATTACTTTTTTAATTATAAAGGAAATACAAAAAGTTCTCCATACCTGCGCAAACTGTCCTTCAGATACTCCGTCGCGGAACACAAATATCTTCCTGGGAAGGTGGTTTTGATTGCGTTCCTTGTAAACCTTCAGATGATCGAACATCATGTCTTCGAACTCCACAATCATTTCTTTCTGTTGAACAATAATAAAATTGATGTAGTTAATATTTGTTTTAACTATACAGGCCGTGTGTGTACTGAATATCTTGTTTTATCAGCTTCATTCTTTTCTTTTTTTAATCTTTGCAACAAACGTTCCAGAACTTCCAATAAAAAAGGATCTTTTTGCCTTTGATCGACGTTATCTCGACAATCAATGGTCACAGAAAATCAAGAGCAGTTTTGAAAACTGAAGTAAATATATTCATTAATTTTTAGCCCGGTAATCATTGTTCTGAATGAAAACTGAAGTAGATATATGCATTAATTTTTAGCCCGGTAATCATTGTTCTAAATGAATACCAAGGTAGATATATGCATTAATTTTTAGCCCGGTAATCATTGTTCTGAATGAAAACCGAAGTAGATATATGCATTAATTTTTAGCCCGGTAATCATTATTCTAAATGAATACCAAGGTAGATATATGCATTAATTTTTAGCCCGGTAATCATTGTTCTGAATGAAAACCGAAGTAGATATATGCATTAATTTTTAGCCCGGTAATCATTGTTCTGAATGAAAACAGAAGTAAATATATGCATTAATTTTTAGCCCCGTAATCATTGTTCTGAATGAAAAAGCGTATTACATTTTTCAGCATTTTTCGAACGCTCTGAAGTCTATTGGTTCTGAATAGAAATAGTATAAATAGTGCGAAGGTCAGTTTAGCTTACCTTTGGCGTTTGTATGCTGAGCTCAATGTTATAGACATAACATTTAGGATCCAAGGAACTAGTCACTGCTGCGATACTTGGCACATTAGACTGTAACAAAATAAATTTGTTAGTTATTAAATATACCCAACTTAAAAAAAATACATTAGTTCGGCGATTATCTCGCTTTTAAAACTGAAAAATATAATTTAAAATACAAAAATAAGTTGGAATATCGGAAGTTGGAAAGTTTCGCAAAAAACGGATCGAAAGCCACCCTCTTCCCAAAAAATATTTTTATATTTTTAGTTTTTGAAGACTGTTCCTTTTTTAAGTATGTACATGTACAGTAAGTTCTGACCAACAGCTTTTTTGTTAAACGCGCTCTCCGGAACCACCAATCGGATTAGAAAGAAGGTCATACTTTGAGCACAATTTTGTGTAGTTAGTTTATGGAATTTCAATGAAGTAGCAATCTTGAGCACAATTTTGTGTAGTTAGTTTATGGAATTTCAATGAAGTAGCATATCGAGCGCTTATGAGTTGCAATTTTCTTTAAATGAAATAAACAAGCAAAGCCACATAATACCAGTAAGTATATAATATTCTCAATACCTGATCTGGCGAAGGATGTGTGACGTCAGCGCCAACGACCATTACACCTCCGTCCCGCAAACATTTCGGCATGGTGACCGTATCAATTGCTTGATTTATACCCATCAGCTTCGAATTCACCTGTTTGCACCAACAATTTACTCATTATTCTTATTACTAACAATTTAAAGAACGATAAACATGAGCTAAAAGCCTAAACTTAGTTGAACTTATGATTTCTTCAGGCATGGTAATCATTTTTTATTATTTTTTCAATGCCGTCACTGTATACGCACTCTCGAAAGGCAATCGAAAGTGGCATCCACGAAAAAAGCGTCGAGCAATAAAGCTCGATGAGTCTTGAAGAAAATATTCATGTCTTGGATCTCGCAACGAAGTTAATCGGAAGAACAGCAGAGTATTAGAAAAAACGTAAGTCGCACTTGCCATGGTAATCTGATTAACTTTAATCAAATTAGTTTCTAGCACAGTCTAAAATAATGTGCATAATATACGTCTTTGTAAAATATAAACAATAAAATCTATTTTTTTCATAGTATTATGTGTGTTTTATAATTTATATAAGCATGTATATCAGTGATTCAATAATAAAAACTTATTAATTATACGAATATATTGAATATACGTATAATTTATAAAATCATTTAAGATAAATATAAAAATAAATTCACTATGTCTTTCTAATATGAGTACAATTTCATTTATTCATATACGATATTATCGATACTATATATTTAAAAGTTGTAAAGCTCTTTCCTCTCCTCTATCTAAATACTGTGTTGCTACGCCCAACAGGATCCATGATTGATTCGAATATTTATATTCGCCACCTGTATTATGGAATGCAATAAATACTTGACTTATGATCTGGTTACCATAGTACAAGCTTTGTCTAGTTAAAAGATCCAAGATTATTACTTATTTATTTCCAATTTCTCATAAAACAATGTTTACCTTTAGCAGAATGTTCTTGGCAGTCATCATATTCATTCTACGTGCTGTCATTTCCTTGACGCACTGAGTCAAAATGCCCACTTCTCGTTCAGCTAGTTGTTTCACCTGTCAAAATACTTATTTCAGTTTGTTATTTCTAATATTGTTATATTTTATTAACGTTTTGAGTATTCTCAAAATGTTCAAATATCTAAAACTAAAGATATCAATTGTTAAAATGATTCTTTAACGTCCAACGTATACGAGGTGCAATAACAAAACCTTTCTTAAAAAAGGTAGAACAATTTTATCACTATCACTTCAATTCGGCCTTTTAGTTTAAAAAATGGCAGAATTGTCGTTATCAGTCAAAACAATATTTAACAATTCATACAAAATACCACACTATACCTTATGATAGTCATCTCGACCCCTCGCGGAAACGATAACAAAGAGAAAACGAACATCTTTGTACGCGTTCAACAAGATGTTATGCAGCATCTTCATCTTAGCATTCACATTGACCAGCTTAGGCGCTGCCACGTTCATACCCATCTGAGTTCCAGTACTGATGATCTGAAATTATTTAAACTATAAATAAAACCTTAATATTAAATAGTTTCTATTAAGACAGGAGAAAATGCCTAAGGCATTAAGTTGGCCTATGTGTAGTGTTTTGCACAGCACAGCACATTATGTGCATAAAGTTCAAATAATTAAAAAAAACATTTGTTACTTCATAGCGGTTCTCAACAAAGATTAAAGGCCGCCACGCGGATTTAAATTATACTTTAGGGTTAGTCTTAGGGTAAACATAAAAAGCTTTTTCCAAAAAAAAATAACCGACTTTATAAACTAAAAGCACAAAAATAACTATTTTGGAAGTCGGTGGCAACACAATATCAAAAAGACCGCCAGAAGAAAAGCCACCGACTTCCGAAATAGTTATTTTTGTGCTTTTAGTTTTTTAAGTCGGTTATTTTTTTTTTTGGAAAAAGCTTTTTATTTTTGACTTTTTAGTAAGTCTCAATGTCTGACTACGTTTTAGAGTAACTTTCAAAAGAAATGTACGTTTTTCTATAAAAATTGAGGAGTTTCCTCGATTTCGGCATGATACCATCATCAGATCCTGGACCTGATGACAATGGGAATGGGAAATCTACCCTTTCAAACAAAAAAAGAATTGTTCAAATAGGTTGGTAAACGACGGAGATATGCGCGAAAAAACATTAACAAATTAAAAAATAAAACACAAACATCCAAACTGAGACCTCCTCCTTTTTTTAGAAGTCGGTTAAAAACCCACCCATGTTCCTCCATCACAATGTTTTATTAAATGATGTCTGTGATGGTGGAACTAATCTTTAGAAAGCAACGCATTTATGCCCATAACGTCTTAGTATGCAAGGAGGCCGCTTTCATCACTGAGCCATCACGACAAGTGTATGTCAAATAAATAAGTAATTTAACAAATTAATAGTCAACAATTTAATTAATAAAACCTTACCAGGTTAATCATAGTATCGTATTCATTCCTTGGGTCGGTGTCAATAGCAATAAGGCCCCATGACTGAAGGGGTTCTGGCTTCAAGAGGCGGTTAGCTTGCCATTGTCCGTTCCTAGAAACATTTACATTATGTAGATACCAATAATAATAATTTTAAGACAAAAAATTATCAGTAAATACATTTTATATTATCTTTGAAAATGTTATTAGAAATGTACTTAGATTTCCAGCCATTTGACTGAGATAAAATAAATAACGTTCACTTAACTTCAGCTAAACTATTCTCCGTCTCTGTCTTGCCATTACAATGTGGCATTTGTGCGACAGTGATAAGAATATTGCTAAGCCAAAGCACTTGCTAAGCAACTTTTATTTATATAGGACTAAAATAAGAAGATAGACTTGTATTACCTTGGCTTTACTTTGCCATTGCCAACATCCAACGTAGGTGGTTCTAAAACTTTAGCCTTGACAGTGTAGAATTTGTCAGAGATCTCGAGGCCAAAGCGCTTGAAATCGCGGTTATGTGAATATTTCATCTGAAATAACATTGTCGTTTATAATAAATGTAATTCATTTCGTATGCTTCTTACAATGAATACATTTAGAGTGTTAAGTTTGGAGTGTGATTGATGCGGAAGAACGAAAGTTTTATTAAGCTTTAATGCCTTTCCACTTAGCTACCGTCAGACATCTCTACGTCACCTTAAAACCACTATCGGAGAAATAACATGTTAACTTAACTATGCCGAAAGTTGCGTATTTTATTATTGTCCCAATCACGAAAATTAACAACGATTATAATACTCGCATATGTGAGTTTTTTTTTTTCTATAATTCATCTCAAACTCTAGAGAGAAGCGTCGTTATAGTTTCTGTCCCGATTTGAGAAAATGATAGCTTTTTGGCCCATTGAATATACCGAAGCTGTAATAGATAATAGGGATGACGACAACAATACAAAAGGCATTCTGTTTAGTCCGTCTGATAGATCGGCTAAAAATACGGGACACGTATTTTTTGCTTGATCAAATTAATAAAAAAATACAAAGATAAAGAGCAACAAAGTTTCGGAGTGGGGGCTTTTGACGTCACCGTCCTGCAAAATATGTATCTGATCGTGACGTCATGCGCAACTTTAACGCACTGTATCTTCATCGTTATTCGTTTACAAGAAGAAAGAAAAAATACGTGTCCAAAATTTTTTGGTAATCTCTCTAATCTATTATATTCAATGGGCCATAAAGCTATGTCTTCGTCACCCGTATACTGTAATAAGTGGTACTTACGTTTGAAATGACTTCGCTGATTTTCTTCAAACGTTCGTCAGGGGGAGTAGCGGCTTCCCTAACCATTTTTGATACTTGGAATTCGTTCAGCTGTCGAGCTAAGGGCTGCAAACATGTGTTTTTATTAATTTATTTATGTGTATTATTTATTTGTATACTTATTTTGGTGTTAAGTATACGTTTTAATATGTTTTGTGAAGAACACACAAGACTGAAAGTAATAAAAATATACAACTATAATATCATACCTGGCCTTCGGCTACTGTCAGTAGTTCCATAGGGAAGTAAATATTTCTGTCTCTGGAGCCTACCCACAAACAGTTAAGTTTCGGGTACTTCAGCCTGAAAAACAACAATGCGATATAGAATTTTGTCATGTAATAATCATGGGAGGCGGAGAGGCTTTTAGGACATTTTGTGTGACTACTTTTAAAATTACCTTCAATATTTTTCATATAAGCGGGATGGTCAACAACAAAGTTCGTTAAACACATTTGAGTTTTAAATGAGTAAAATAAGCAATTGCCTTTCGTGTATATTTTGTTAATAATAGTAAAATAAAGCGTTATTCGATTTTTCTTGTTGAATACTGCCCATCAATTTACATGACAAGTAGACAAAAAATTTGAAGATCGGAAACGCACGTGATAGGTACGTAATTTATTTTTATTTGACGCGTTCGCGTATTCAATATAATTTACCACGTCACCATTACTAAATTAGAGTAGCACACCAACCTATATTTCTTATCCTTCAAGAAATATTCGCCAACAGTGGTTTTTCGCGATCGGCCATCACTCTCAGTCATGTTGAACACCAGCTCATCGGGCGGGCCCACTAGACTGTTGCATACAAACTCACGACGATGCCCCGACGAAGGTGTATTACCCACCAACGTTGCAATTACCTGGAATGACAAAATACTATGGAATTTCGTGTGTTTGTAAAATGAATGTTTTTTTATAATGTCTCTCCTGGGCAAATGCCTCTCTCAAATCCTTTTAAGCTCTCCTGAAACAGCTCTAGTAGTACGCGTCAGTCTTCTCGCCTCCTTTTCCTGAGCCGGCCTTGACGGCTCCGTCCATCCTCTGGCACTCACTGCATAGAAACTAGCCCATCTTTATGCATGCAAACATGATCTACCCAATCCCAAGTAATTTTTAAACGTTGATAATGGCCATAAGTTTTATAATTCAAGTGGTCGACAAGTCGTCATACGACAGCACGATTCAAACTGATGGATTTAATTATATTGCATAATACTTTTAAAACCATTAATAGAAATAATACTTTTGCGCGTCATTTTTGTTTTTTATTTTCACGCACGATGATGACGGCAGGTGTTTTCTAACTCTGATAAAGACAAACTTAGTTAATGACTGAGGTGTTCTCTTGATGAGAGAAGCACATCGACTTAAGTGGACTTGTCCAGTCATAAGTGGCAGGTAAGTGCAACATGTATTATTGTTGAGGCTGTTGAAGTATTACGTAAGCACTCCGCTGCGGGACAGTCTTTGCTTCACTTATTTTTAATGACTCGAGGTTTGGGGTTCTGGATAATGTCTGATGACTAGTGGTCGTCACAAATATTTGGTTACTTATTCGGTTTTTTCTACAAAGTAATACATAATAAACAAATTATATGTACTAATGTTTACGTGACATAGGGGGACTTTTGCTGACAAGGAGGGGAGGAGTTAAACATTGCAAAGAACCTGCTTCCGCAATACTTGAACGCCCCGTTGTAAACTTTCCATAAAATTACCTTAAGACCTTTTACGAAGGCTATAAAATATTCTGCACCGCGTTGGTTGTCTATTGGACGGGTAGGGTCCAGGTTGAAATCTTTTACCAGTGCATCAATCAAACTCTGATGTTTAGGAAAGCCCTTATGAGCAACTGAAAAAAAAAAGTTTTGCTTCAGTAATAACAACAATGAGACACAAACGTCAGCACATTAAGCTACTACAATCTTAAAAAAAATTACTTATTATTTTTTAACTTTACAAAAGCTTTAGATTCAAAGTTGATTAAGAAAATTTCACAGCCTCAGGTTTGATGTACTGGTCTGTACATTGAAAATAAAATGTGTATGTTGGTGGTGTAAAAAAAATCTAGGTAAGTTAGAAGTATCTCTGAAGAAACAGCGACTGAGACTATTCGCTTTTACAACTATGGTTCTAAATAATAATACCTTTAAAACTATATACAAATTATTATTATTAATTGCCATTGCCCTTGTGCTTGGCATAGAGGGCACGTGTTTATGCTTTGTCCTTCAAAATATTAACTTTACTCACCATCAATGTTGATAAAGGACTTGTTAGTAAATATAGCAGACTGAAACAATCCTGTCCACATTTCGTATCCGTAGCCTAAATCTACAGGCCTAGACGGCCGCTTAAAGAATTGACGGCCAGCCTACAAAAAAAAAACAGGAACATTATTACGCGATAAAGTTCTGAACACTACAAAAACAGAACGGTATACGACTCAATCATAGTACAGATAAAAAAAATAACCGACTTCAAAAAGTAAAAACTTAAAAATAACTTAAATTTCGGAAGTCGGTGTCTTTTCTTCTGCCAGTCAATTTGTGTTGCCACCGACTTCCGAAATTTAAGTTATTTTTAAGTTTTACTTTTTGAAGTCGGTTATTTTTTTTTTGTAAAAAGTTTTTTGTTTTTTACTTTTTAGTGTCGAGTTAAAATTTAGTCCTGTTTAAAATGAGCCCAAACACGACTACTGTGCTGTAATTTCAAGGTTTGTACTTTTTCTGATGCTCCTGGCTTCAGCATCAGGTCTCTATGTACTTCGGTGTTCCTCATTAACAGTACGTTTATCCACACATCGAGCCCTTTTCAATGAGCCTAAACACGATATATCTGCTGTTATTTGTCGAGGAGTTAGGTACTCTGCAGACTATCCTGACTGCAGCATCAGGTCATGACTTGATGATCATGAGCCCAAATGTGGCAAATGCCCTATCAAACATCAAAACAATTTACTAAAACAGTCCTTGCCTGTTCGAGTAACTTCTTACTGTTAAGGAGTTGTACCTTCCATCATCAGCTCAGCTAACTGAGATGGTGACAACCATACGCAAATACACAAGATACTTCATAAAATATGCGAAAAACAATAAGTGAGCTTATAAAATTTGAGGGTTGCCTTCGATTTCTCTAAGATCCCATCATCAGATCCTAACTTGGTGACAATGGGACCACCTCAGAACTATCTGCTTTCGAACAAAAAAAGAATTTTGAAAATCCGTTGACAATTGACGGAGTAATCGATGAACAAACATACAAAAAAAAAAAAAAAACATACAAACAGCCGAACATAGTACCTCCTCCTTTTTGTGAAGTCGGTAAAAATATCATACCTTCACATATGATTCTAAAGCGCCCTGTCGCAGAATAACGTCAATGCATTGAATCTCTTCAGTTGGATGACAGAGGGATGAACCACGAGTTGTCATGTAACTGTGAAAGTAATAGTTGTTAATAAATAATCCGTCGAATACTTTCGAGTATATCCGTCGAATACATCGATTTCGAGACACAATAGAAAGACAACAGCAGCCCGACTGCCGGATGTAGCTAATCGTCGAAAGGTTAAATTACTAAGCTCGGGCACAGTGTTGTCGAGATAACAAGATCTTAGCCAGGAATTTATTGCGGAGCTCCGGAGGCCATATCTTCTAACCATTTGAAATTCAAAGCACATCATCATCATCATCTACTTAGCATTTCCTACAACTGCATTATTTTGACAGGATCCAGGAATAAATCGCATTTAAAGATATTAAAATTTTTGAGAGATTGAGACATTGAGTGTTTCAAAATGTTTTTAACATTGTCTTGTTGAACCAACCCCAGCAATAAAACTCCGGTTTGTCAAGTCATACATTATGTAAAACGATGCAGGCACTTACCGCCTTATATTGTCGAGATCAACTACACCAGTAGCTTTCAGCGATACTTCGAAAGTTATCGGCCTTCCATTCTGATCAATAATCTCAATCTAAAAAAAGTTGTATTTAAATTACTCGCTCGAAATTATTGTCTAGGGGTGAGAAATGTACTTTTTTTAACAAAGGAGCAAAAAACTTTTTTAATGCGTGAGTGTTTCTATTCTAGTGTGACCCGTAGCGAGAGAATCTATAGAATTCTGTACGAAACGACGGTTTTAAAATACGTTAGTACGTCGTACTGAAATATGATAAAAAGCTTTTTCTTCTTTTCTTTCAAATGAAATGAAATTGTTTATTATGCAAGTAGGATATTACATCACTTTTACATGTTATTTTTTTTAAACTAGATGGAGCAGAAGCAGCACTTTAAACTTTAGGGATAAATATATAGTTATATAGTTTTGAACGTTTAACGAAATCTCTTATTATTATTAGTTATTTGTCATGGAAAAAATTAAAACAGACATTGGCTACATTACAAAGGTTTTTATTATTATATTAATTAAATATATAGCCCTGTGACACATAGGTAAGGGACTCTAAAACACATGAAAAAAATGAGATATACTTACACTTGTATTGAAACGCTCCGTGTTTGTTACGTTCGGAAGCGGATTTAAAGAATAACAATTTTTCATCTGATCAAATGCAATTAATTCCTTGGCGAAGTGCTTAGCTTTCACTTTTGCGAATACCTCTGCCAACATTCTCTTCGGTCTGTCAGGAGTAAAGCTCACATCGTAACGAGACTGAAAAAAAACATCAATTAAAGAAATATTCTGTATTAACGAAGCTTCAGGAAAAGTATTTTCAGTTTCCACCTTAAACCTTTTCGGAACTTATTACTGTTGAAAGTGTACAAGTACTTACTATTTTAAGTGATTTGAACTCCATCTGCAGATAATTAACAAGTACCGTTATTGATCTGGCATTAACAACACCACCAGGAATTTTATGAGGTATCTTGTATCTACATAAAACTGGCTCCATTGATTTAGGGGCCCGAGTGGGGTAATGCTGTTGTTGTCGTTGATCCTCTCTCGCCTGCGCTTCTGATATTGGCGTGGGTATTGGTAGTTGCTGGGGTGCCGCTCTAGCCGGAGGAGCTGCAGGCCAGCCCCGGCCACGCCCCGCACCAGCAGCAGGTCTGCCCCACGGCGCTGGAGTTTCTGCCACTTGTACTGGAGCAGGTGCTTGCACTGCAGGCGCTTGTGCTGGACCTGCCACTGGCGCCGCACTGGATGCAGGCGTAGGCAGTTGAGAACTTGAAGTCGATGCAACCGCCGTCTGCTGACTGGGTGCAGGTTGCGCTTCCTGAGGCGCCGCGGCGGGATCCGCCTTCTTCTTTCGAGGTCGTCTTTTCTTGGATGGCCCTAATAAGCCTAAACCAGCATCTTCTTCTTCTTCTTCTGGTTTTGATACTTCTTTTGTTTTCGCCTCAGCAGTTTTTTGGGGTGGCGCAACAGGCTGTGCTTCAGCTGCAGGTTCCGAAGGAGCCTCTGATTGAGCTCGAGAGGGCTGTTCGGAAGGAACTTGGGAATCAGATTTAGATGTGGATTCAGAAACCGAAGATGGCTTCCTAGACTCCTGGAGCGCTTGTAAAGCCTGTAAAGCTTTTTCTTTTTTCTCTTTCTTTTCTTTTTTTTTACGCGCCGCACCCGTAAGACCAGCGTCATCTTCAACCTGTGCTTCTGGCGGTTCCGAAATAGAAAGTTCTTCTAGGGCAGATGTCACGCTGCTTGTTGATGGTTCCTCTTTTGGAACATCTTTTTTTCCGCCTTTCTTCTTCGCTGTAGAGAGAGTTGTATATTGTTATTTGCATTATCCAAAATAACTATCAAATTCTAAATGCCTCTTTTTAGGGTTCCGTAGTCAACTAGGAACCCTTATAGTTTCGCCATGTCTGTCCGTCCGTCCTCGCTTAATCTCTGTAACCGTTAGCACTAGAAAGCTGAAATTTGGTACCAATATGTATATCAATCACGCCGACAAAGTGCGAAAATAAAAATGGGAAAAAAACGTTTTATTAGGGCAGCCCCCCTATATGTAAATAGGGAAGTGGTTTTTTTTTTAGTTACAACCCTGACGTGTGATATATTGTTGGATAGGTATTTAAAAATGAATAGGGGTTTGCTAAAATCATTTTTTGATAATGTCAATAATTTCGGAAATAACCGCTCCAAAAGGAAAAATCAAAGCGTCCCCCCCCCTCTAACTTTTGACCCGTAGGTTTAAAAAATATGAAAAAAATCTGGAAAGTTGAACTTTATAAGGACTTTCTAGGAAAATTATTTTGAACTTGATAGAAAGAACAGTTTTTGTACAAAAAAGACAAAAAGGTGTACAAAATAATTTTTGAGTACTTAGTATGTCAACGTAACAAATAGCCTTTTTTTAAACTTATAAGTAGTTTACACTTATTGTGACGGACGGGAAACTACGGAACCCTACATTGAGCGTGGCCCGACACGCTCTTGGCCGGTTTTTTTAAATTAAATAAAACCGGTCAAGTGCGAGTTGGACTCGCGCAACAAGGGTTCCGTAAATTGTTTTTTTTTTGTAAAATAACTACTAATTTGCGGTTTTCGGAGTTTTTCCTTTACTTGTGCTACATAACATTGCTTCTTGCCAAATTTCATGATTCTAGATCAATGGAAAGTATGCAATATGTATAAACAGCCATATCTTTTTATTGCGTTGATTTAGAAATTTGTTTTTTTTTCTGCTTTGAGAGATTAGCAGAGTACTTATGTGATATTAATTTCAACTTGATATCTCGACGCGTTTCTGAGAAAAAGGGTCTTGACTGACCGACGGACGGACCGACACACGGACAAAAAAGTAATCCTATTGGGGTTCCCTTTTTACTTTTTGTGGTACGGAACCCTAAAAAAATCAGTGGCTTTGAAAACTATTTATTCTATATATGGCCCCAGAGAGAAGTTATGCCACATTTAGAACCAGTTTTCATGACACCAACTAAATGCACTAGACAGGTAGAAAAGTAAACTCTTACTTGCTTCTGGAATTTCTTATATTAAGCCTACTTTTTACAAAAAAATTTAAACAATGCATCTAATCTAATATATAATTAGCCTGTTTCCTACTATATTAGGGTCGATATATATATTTATTTTTTTGCAGCGTTTGTTGTTTTGGTACCTCATATCATATCAGAGTCAAAACCTAACAACTGGTAGAAAACACAAAGACAATAGCACACATATTCAGTGGGTACTTAAAATTATTAACTATGTTGACTAAGTTTTCTTTGTTTTTTTTTTATGAATACTATGGTGTGTTTATGCATATAGCGGTCACTAATTACCAGAATCTATAATATACCTATCCCATATTAGTGTATTTATTTAAAAAAACATTATATGCTATGGTAAATTCAAAGAAAAGAAATTGTCATGCAAAATATTACTGTAAACAATAATTTCAGCTATATGGAAAAGACTTGGTTGCCTGGTTGCACCATATGCACTACAATTGCATCATAATTTGAACTATTTCATATCACTGAAAGACTACAATTTAACTAAGAAAGTAATAATTATATAGACTTTACATATGAAATTCCAGTAACACAGATTTTTTTTATTCATGCAATAATAATCTTGGACCAAAGAATCAAGTAACTTGTATAATAATTAAGGACTAATAGGTACTTTAGGAACATAAGTTGAATATTAAAAACATAAATGAGATAAATATAACCATTATTCAATATTAAACAACATACTTTGTCAATCAAAATCAATATTGCACTATTACTTACGTGGTTTACCCATTTTGGATACTTGTTAGGTTGTAATCTGTAATGTAACACAAAATTTTATTACTCAATTGAATTCTTAAAGCAGTTCTACTTTTATTTTACTTTTCACAAATGACACAAATGCACTAGGTACATGCAGTTTGAGAGTTCACAATAATAACTTTCTTTGCAACCCAATGCAAATGTCAACGTCAAACAAATAAAATAAATGATCTCATTACATCAGAAAGGTAACTTCTAGAAAGTATATGATTAGGGTTCCCCTTTGATAACAGTGGCAGTGTTGCCATTTAATTAAACTTTGGTGGCAAGTTTTATTTATTTACTTCAAAGGTTAGTTCTTATTACATTATTGGTTTTGATATTAACAATAAATTATTTTATCAATTATTAGACTAATATATTAATTGAGTGACTCACAATTTTTTAGAAAATATTTCTAGATGTCAGTCAATCCCCTCTTTATGTGACAGTGTTGCCACTAACATTTATTAGATTTCTTGGGTTACCAGAAACAATAATTCACCATTCATCTTTAAAAAATATATTTTTAATTCATTTACAGTATTTGTTAAGTTTACAAGTCAATCACAATAAAATATTCCTAGACATTTTAATTTCTTTACTAAAAGCAATGGGAAAAACAAAACAACTATTTTTTATATTATATAAACACATATTTAAAATATGAATTATATATATTAATAAATTAAATTAACCTTAGTTTAATTAATCACATCCGGGTGAAGGTGACCTCAGTGTATCTGATGATTCAAAATATATTGGATCCTTGGGTTTAATATCAACCTCTGCAGCAGATTCATTGTTTGTTGTTTCCCAATAATCTGGAGGTAATTCATCTGTTCGATGGGTGTAGTTTTTGTTCTTCATTATAGATTGAAACACCATATTCTGAAAAGTATTCATTAAAATTTCCCTTTCATACATATTGTTTATTTTCCGTATTTTTGCAGCAATCATTAAAGCAAAATGATCATATTCATCTAATCCTTGTGTTGATATGTCTCTTGATTGCTGCTTTACACAGTTACAGGTCTCTGTAATCTGTTCTGTAGGTCCAGGTATATTGTCTCTGGGTTGCTTTATAGAAGAATGTTGCTTGTCAAGAATACTACCATCAACTTGAGAATGATAGGGCCGTTTATGCACTTGACGTTGCAAAGGTTGGTGATTGAATTTTACAATTGGTACAGTTGTTGGGATTGCATCCGCAGAACTGTTTTCTTGACCTTCAGATGCCTCTGATTCAGACACTGAGTCTCTACTCCGTGTACTGGAAATCTGGAATAATAAGTTAACTTTGTAATTGTAGTTATTATGGAGTTTAAAATATGGTAATTTGTATAACATTTCAATTGTATACAATTAGGCATGTAGCTACAGAATCCATTGTTTTTCATATGCAGTAATATTTATGTAAATAACATTGTACTTACCTTAAAGTTTATCGAGTTATTGTATTCATAGACGGGTCTAAGAAAACTATGCATAAGATCAAATGCAAACCAACTTGTGGTGTAAACATTACTTGCTTCCACACCAGATTTTAATGCTTTCTTATATTTATTTAAATGAATTCTATAATATGCCATTAAAGATTCTTTTTTTCTTTTTAACTCTTCCACAGTTGAAGGAAACTGAAATCCTTGGTCGATTCTCCGCCAGGCTTCATATTGAGCTACTCGACTTTTATATGATTCTTCTTTAGGATCTCAAAGGCAAGGTTCTGTTTGGTATAATTCCAAAAATTCCATAATTTTTCGTTATTCCATTGCATGGCACTCATGTGGCGAACCTTCTCGAATCGGCTTTTCAAACCCTCCCAGGGATGCGGACAATTGTTGCACGATAATTTACGCAAAAAGATCAAGGCGAATATTCAGAACAATATGCTTGACCAGACCATATAAGTTGCTGTAGACCCCCTGACCTTAAAAGCACAACTATATTTTTGCTTAACGACAGAAAAAAGACTTAAACTACTACCTATAAAATGATGCGATTTTGTTAAATGAAAATATAATAACGACTGGTAGCAAGCCGAGCTTTGACGACATTTTGTTTACAAATCTCTACATGTTGCAATATTTTATTGCTATACCTACACTTTCACGATAAGGCGAACATTCGCATTGTCGCGAATACAATGCCCATATAAAATCGGACACAGCGTTTTATTATCGCGTAAACGATTCATCCCATTCAATTAGAGCCGTAGCATTACCTATTTATTAAATAAAATTAAAATAATTCCGTTCGTACTATCTGTAAATTTTTTTTAAGATATTTTTCTTTTTTTCAGAGTGTATCGTCTTGTCTAGGTAAATACATGAATGTATACTTACTTACTCCTCCTTTGGTTATTTTACACTTCGAATTTACACCCAGACAGGTTGCACAATTGATTGATTTGTGGCAAAATTGTAAATAGGCTTCGGATAGGTAGGTACGCACTTAGAATTTATTTACTCTGCAATACACTGATGAATACACTACACATACAACACACACTCTCTCAATCTCTCATCCAATCCCACCCAATACCAACCACCAACCAATGTATTTAATCCACTTCATGCCACCACAAAGACCTCAGAGTGCCACCACCACTTTGAAAAGTTTGAAAGCTTCGTTCGTTCTTTTTTTTGTGAGTTTATGGCTTTGTTGCTAGGACCTTTAAGCCAAGTCCCATCTATTCAACTAAAATAATCCGTGGATCAACCTAAGGCTCCCCTGACACATCCGCAGTAGAAATGAGTCGTACTAGGTAAATTGTGTACTAGGTACTCTTAGTCCAATTCCGTAAAACTACTAGATCCTAATACCTATTCCACTTAGTCCATGAAGTACGTATTTTAAAGTGCGCTTTGTATATTCTTAGGCCGTATACAGAAAGAAAGCTGGAAACTTATAAGCGCTTACGGGCGCTTGACAGCGCTGTTCCGTTCTACACAAAGGAACCAGGTTGAAGCAGATTAATTAAGCAAAATGTTGGAATGATTTGCTTGCAGTTGTTTATAAATTTTAAATGGCAGCGCCCAGCGCTGACCAGCGCGTGTTGAAGCTTTTCAGAACTTGTCGGCACCGTTCAATGCTTATCGGCGCGCGTTCATATATTTTCTGCGTGGGCTACCAGCGCTTATAAGTTTCCAGCTTTCTTTCTGTATACGGCCTTAGTGTGGTGTGATGCGAAGTAAAGTAATTAATTGCAATCCTTCCTTCAATCCTTTTTTTATGGACCTTTATTATTTTAATTTTTGCATTCTCAGCTTAATTCACTGAGTGCATAATAATAAACAGAAAATATATTTAACGGGGAAATAAAAATAACACACGGGGTTCCCAAGATACCTACCACTTCTTTAGAGACCCCTCTTTTAAAACAAATTAAATTAAAATTAGAAGTTCGTTACTAAAATAATTCCAATAAGCGTACATCTGATTTCGATGTTGAGTAGTTAGGTATCGTATCAATACAGCAAAATTACAAATAGTCTTTATACGCATCGCGTACCGTCGTACTTAGTATAATTATAAAGTCTGCCTAGTATGCGAGACTTGACGTCCCGCATAGTATCGCGTACTAGTCGGGACTTCAAGGCCCACTTAAAAGCGTTCTATACGATCCAGACCGACCGCCGACAATGGTGACCTTGATCCAGCTGGTGTGTAAATCTACCGTGTAGACGTTGGTCGGCCGACCAGATATGGGCGGGGTCAAACGACCTTTGGACGACCTTGGTCGAGAGCGCCTCCCTCGCGACAGGCTGCGTCCGTGGTCGGCCCCAACCCAACCGTCTGGAACGCTGTCGGCCGACGGGAGAGCTTCAGTGTGCGTTTGTCAGTCAATGTAGGCGCACGTCATTGCTTGTCACAGCCATGGATTCACGAAACGAACCCCACGAACGAGAGGTTCTGACCGAATTTATATCTTTATACACTGATTTATCATGTCTTTGGGACATTGGATCTGATTTATATAAAGATAAAAATAAAAAAAATCAAGCATGGGAGCTTTTTTCATCCACTTTCTTTTTTTACTTTGTGAAAATCAAAGAAAAAAAAGAAAGTGGATGAAAGAAGCTCCCATGCTTGATTTTTCTTCACTCAAGCATAAAAAAGTTATTGCCAAACCGACCTTCTGTTGCTTTAAAAGGCAAGGAGCCATATTGATACGTCTTTACGCTGTGAACACCGGACGGAACTGACAAGACAAGTTGTGTCAACCACCGACCGTGTAGAACGAATACAAAAGTTGGTTGACGCGACCAAGGTCACCTCTGTCGGCGGTCGGTCTGGATCGTGTAGAACGCCTGTTAGTCCCGAGTATTGTCGGACAAAGATGGAGAGATCGCAAATAGTAAAGTTAGATAGGGGACAGAATACGTATCGAGTTACTTTTATAAGCATTAAAATACGGTTCAAATTCGAATGACATGTGAATGGTTTTAGTTCTTAAGAGATCGGCGTCGTGCGCCGCTTAGAGACTAGGTGAATCTAGTATTTTAAATGTTGGAACAGGTGCGGCCTAGTCTTGTTAAATACCTATTCCCTGGATCTAGTTTAGTAAATACGTTTCATCTCTAATCCGCAGTGGTTCTGCATACTCAAAACAAGGGCGCCAATATCCTGTTGTGGTGGCGCACTTAAAAGAGTGTTACATCCAGGCATTGGTCACGCACGTTATCGTGTCACGGAGGAAGTGGTGAAACGGCACCGAGGACCTCAACGCATTACAACACATGTACGGTGGGCAAAGCAGATAAGTATCCAGGGCCGTCAGATACAGTTTAAGTTTTCTCAAAAACCCACGGATATTTTCTAATAAAAATATAAACTATAGTAGAAAATGACTAGTTCTTCAATTAGGTTAAATTTCATTTGAATACATTCATTGGTATTCAAGAAAACCTCAATTGTATATGACGGCCCTGGATACTTATCTGCTTTGCCCACTGTACAGGACCGATTCATACTAAATGCTGCACGAAGTCAACCAAAAGTGTACCGAGCGCCTAACATTAATTTTGTTTAAGCTGATTTTTATGTTAGGTACGGACCACGAACTCGTAAACACCCTACACGATTAGCTCTTAACGTATTTTTTGATGTGAAACATTTATAGCCGCACGTAAAACAAATTTCTGGCGTGGCGACGCATGCCGTGGCGACGCGCCGCCACGGTATATGATGGTGTATATAAAATATACAGTCACAGTCTTGTGTACTGTGTGGCGATGATGTCATGTCGATGTTTCACATCTGCCAGGCGTCCCGTGCCGGGCCACTTTTTTGATGTGAAACATCTATAGACGCACGTAAAATTTCTGGCGTGGCGACGCATGCCGTGGCGACGCGTCGCCACATTTTTTCTTTTCAATCATATTACTTTTACAAAATAATGTCGATGTTTCACATCTGCTAGGCGTCCCGTGACGGCTCACTTTTTCTGTAAAGTCTGTGCGTCGAGAAACCTGCTGTCCAACCGTGTCCAAGTCCAACAGTGTACAATCTACATAATTTTAATTTTAGTAATCTGTGGAGCAAGGCAACGCAAGCAACCAAGCAAAGTAATATTGCAAATTTTTATTTTGTTTGTTGTGTGCTATTTGAAATAAATTAGGTTAACAATTAAATTAAACTATTTACGGCAATAGTGATATTGGCTTATGATTAGTGATTCATACGTATATTTGCATAATTTTAGTCATGTGTATTGAAGTGTTTACAGCGACGGCATTCGATAGTTATAACGTGACTTTATTTAAAATATGGCTTATTACAATGCCGGTAATATCGTAAATACAACTAACATATCAGATCAAAGTGAGGATATAAATACAACGGACGATTTAACAATAATACCATTAGAAAAAGACAGTTTCGGTGAGTGCCTTTGCTACGGCTGTTATTAAAACGTAACAAAAATAACCAATGGCAAGATCAATTTATTGAATTTTATTATTACAGCAATATGCGAATTGTGTGGTCGCGTTGGTCGTCGAGGACAGTTCTACCCAAGAAACAATAAGTTTTGCTCGCTCAGATGCAACGCGAGTTACACCGCAAGAAGGCGACAGTGTAATTGGAGGTTTAGGTTGATGGAAGGCGCCGAACACATGGCGGGTATGATTCCGTTGGAGCCACTGCCTCAGCTGCAGCACTGGCAAACTTCTTTGAACGATATACCAGTAAGTACAGAAGTAATATGTCTACTCAGTGATAAATACCTATGTTATTCACTTTGTGTCAGCTGACTGTTGACAGAACCTATTTTTTGTTACTTTTTTATTTCTGATGGTATTTTTATTTACTGTTTATAATAGCCTCTAGACTGATTATACTCCATCCTAAATTATCTATTATCATTAATTGCATTTTATTTTACAAATTCATTATAGTTTTTAATGATGTGTTTTTTCATTCTTTCCCAATTCTTTTTCGTCACTGAGGAAAATTGTTTTACAATTCGTATACTTCCAAAAAAAAAAAAAAATTGATTAGCACAAAAAAATGTGGGGGTCAAAAGTCCTGTAGGCTGTTATTGCAATCTCAAAGTTAAGAGCCTCAATATAGAATGAAAAACAAATTGAGTATTTTACTTTGATTTGCCAATATGCTCCAGCTTTCTGTTTGTTGAGGTAGCACAGATGTGAGAATAAATATTACAGCTTTTTATTTCCTAGTTTAGAAATTTTTATTACCTTTTTTGTTATTCTGAACTGAAATGTGTTAATATTAAAATATGATTTATATTTTTAGGCTGGACCCATAAAACAGTCGGCGGTAGTATTAGCCAACAGTTACGAGTGGAAGGATGAGTTGTTTGGCTGTGATTTTCTTGCGGCCCCCGTGAGCTTGTTTAAACATGCACCCCTTCATGATATGTGGGACAGCACTTTTGAAGGAATGAAAGTGGAAGTTAAAAACACTGACATTGAGAATAGCAATGAAAAGCTAAGTGACTATTTTTGGGTTGCTACGGTTTTAAAAGTAAGTACTACACTTGAGTATTAATAATAATAATAATAAATATACTGGGACAACTCACACACAGTTATCTGATCCCAAGTTAAGTCAATTGTATTGAAATAGATGTACCCTATTTTCTGCTTGGGAAAATCCTATGGATACCTTTTGGGAAATGGTTTTGGAAACAAGGGATTAGACCCTTACCAACTTTGGTTAGAGCTGTGTACACTTTGCAGAAGCTTCTGGTGCACAGCTCAATGCTATCAGTATCTATTGGCTTTCTGTTGGCTTTGGCATTGGCAGATATGCTTTATGCTCAGTAAAGAGCATTGTAAACTGTGATGTATGTTAAGGGGTTGTGTGGATCTGGTCAACCAACTGAAACCTCACTCAGTTGGTTGACCAGATCTCAACCCTTCCTACTGATATGAGTAGACCCAGTATACATTTTCAAACCCTTGAAATGTTTTAACACAAAATGTTTTACCAACTTAGCATTGTATGCCTACTTTATGGCCGTTTGTACACCGCCGCCGCCGTCATCGTCATGTCAAAGAGAACATATGACTGCGCCGAAGTGGAGATAGGTACCGTCAGCGTCAAAAGTTGATGACCACATTTAAATTTTCAAAATCGCTGTACACCGTATTATACCTAAATCGCTCAACATGACAAGCACCAGAAATTAATGATCATCATAAAAGAGCATAAGTAGGTGACCATCACTTTTCAAAAGTCGCTAAACAAAGTTATGGTAAAAAAACCATGACATTCTTCGTCTCTAAAGTCACTAAACAAATTTTTGACAAAAATAGCATACCATCCTTCATCTCATCAATTGTTTTTTGGGTTTAATATGTGTGTGTATTTTTGTGAAGTGACATTAATATAACATTCCTTTCCGAAGTTTGACAACATAAACATCTGGGGGCACGGTAGTGCCTCCGCCAAGACGATAAATTATTCTTGTTAGTAAAACCGTTTATAATCTACCCTGGGTACTTGTCGCAGATATTTGCCAGATTTTTTTATAATTTTTATTTAATTTTTTACAACAGTGTAGACTGTCAACAAAGTTATAATTAAGTATTAATATTCTTTTTATTTTATATATAAGGATAAATAGTTTTTTAAATGCCCCCAACTATGTTTCCAAAACAATTTATTTAAAAGGGAAACTGCGTGAATTTTGAAAATGAGCCATTGGTTTACAAATAAGGTTGATAAAAGTTTGTTAAAATGATTAATTAGGTCAATGGTATAAATTCAAACAATAATAGAATCTGCGTAATTTTTGATAGTGAGACTTATAGCTTTACAAATAAGGCTATATTCAATTGTAATATGGAAAGTTTAAATGACTTTGAAAATGTGCTTGTTGCTTGATCACCCACTTCTCTGGCTCTAAGAAATAAAAATAATATATTTTGGAAAGTTAAATTCGAAGTTTACATCCATTAAATATTTTTACATGATTTAGTTTTGATAGGACAATATTGGATTTGTAACTCTGAATATAGCAACAAGCACTTTTTTTAGTTTTCAGTTCAGTATCCGAAATTCAAAAAATTCAAAAATACTAGATACCAAAACAAGCATTTTATATTGTTCAGCGACTTTTGCAAAACTGAATGTTATGTTATTTTCGGTTGTTATAACGACCAGCAATTTTTGACAAAATGGTGTTCAGTTAATTTTGAATTTTAATGATGTTCATTCAATACTGGCGCCTATCTTGTTGAGCGATTTATGGACGGTATGGTGTTCAGTGGTTTTGAAAATCTGAATGTGGTCAGCGACTTTTGATGCTGACTGTACATGTATTTACTATTGCAGCGTGTCCACCACACGTCATGGCCCCTCATACTAAACTCGGCTCGCTGTCATCTTGTTCTCGTTGACGTGACGGTGGCTGTAAACAAACGGCCTAAGGCGCGGGACAAATATAAGAAGCGTCAGTCGGTGGCGAGGTGGACAGCAGACTCTACGCCCGCGCCCTGCCGTCTCAGTATGTCTTGCCTCTCGCCTCTTCTATACATTTTGTATGAAACATCAAAGAAGTGGCGTCGCACCTGCGCCACGCCTGCGCCTCGCCACCGCCCGACGCCTCTTATAATTGTCCTGCGTCTAAGAATAAACTTCTTTTTACAGGTGAAAGGTTACATGGGCCTGTTACGTTATGAAGGCTTTGGCAGTGATGATTCTAAAGACTTCTGGGTCAATCTCTGCTGCTCTGAGGTGCATCCAGTAGGATGGTGTGCAACCAGAGGCAAACCACTCATACCTCCTTGTAGTATTGAAGATAAATATACAGACTGGAAAAAGTAAGTTTTATAAATAAATATCTTTGGACAACTCGCACACGGCCATCTGATTCCAAGCTAAGCAGAGCTTGTGTTATGACAACTGATATACATATTTATATAATTTATAAATACATACATATTATAAGTTAGTTGGTTACATTGCATTCATTACATTCAATCAGTCAGCCGTTTGGGCTCTCTTCCCATTGACGTAAATGTTGGATGAATTTAATTGTCGCCTATATTAATTTACTTTACTCATTTAGCGTTACTTATGTCTCACCAAAACAATTATAATGTCCCTCCAGATAATATTTTAATTCATTCTAAATATTTTATTTTCAGATTCCTTGTGAGGCAGCTAACAGGAGCAAGGACATTACCAGTTAATTTCTACACTAAATTAAATGATAGTATTGTATCTAGGTTTTCTATTGGTTCCATAATGGAAGTTGTTGATAAAAATAGGATCTCACAAGTTAAGGTATGAAATTACTTTATTTTCTAAATTTTCTTTGTTATTTATCTAAACTTCTGCACATCCAAACAACATAAACATTCTAAACTGATTTCTTAATTGTTATCCTAAAACTTGATAAGTTGAAACCAATGACCTACTTCCTTCATTTAATCATTCACAGAATGAACCCTTCATTGTATTTACTGTACTTACTTTGCATGTACCAAAAAATAACACTAGTCTATTGTTACATTAAAGGCCTTTTGCCAATTATAGGATGCTTAATAGGCTCCGGGTGTAGAGGCAAGCATTCATAACATTGCTTGCTCAATGTGGATTGGTCACATAAATGAAAGAATACATATTTATTTTCGGGAAATAATAATGGTTCCGACAAACAAATTAATCTCCAGCGATCTGTGGCCGACTATTATTCTAATTAACCAGCGTTATAATGAATTACCGACAAAAAATCCTAATTTCCGAATAGAAATCTAAATCTCCGACCAAATTACTACAATTCTTCTTTATTTGTCGGAGCTTTTATTACTACCCTTTATTTTATTTTTTATTTTTCCAGGTAGCTACTGTATGCGAAATTATAGGAAAACGTTTACACGTAAAATATTACAATAGTGCACCAGAAGACAATGGTTTTTGGTGCCATGAAGATTCGCCACTCATTCATCCTGTTGGCTGGGCTTTTAGAATTGGACATCCTTTGGATGCACCACAAAGCTACTGCCAAAGAGTGGCCGCAGGACGGCTGATACCACAAGACACTACACCAGATATGTTTTATAAATATCCGAGCAATGAACCTCCTTTGTTCTCGGAGGGAATGAAACTCGAAGCAATAGATCCTCTTAATTTGTCCTCTGTTTGTGCTGCTACAGTGATGCAGATTTTGAATGAAGGGTATATGATGATCAGGATAGATTGTTACCCTGTGGACGCGTCAGGCGGCGACTGGTTCTGTTATCATCAGAGGTCGCCGTGCATATTTCCAGTTGGTTTTGCGCTGGCTAACAATATTCCACTTGTTCCTCCTGCTGGGTGAGTATTCTATTACTTTTGAAGGTAAATTTGAAGAAAACTAAGTCCAGTTATGCTAAGTTAACTTTTGATTATCTACAGAATAATCTGGGTAAAAGGTTGAGGCCACCAATAATAGGGATGACGACAGCATTAAAAAATGGCATTCTGTTTAGTCCGTCTGATAGATCGGCCGAAAATACGGGACACGTATTTTTTGCTTGATCAAATTAATAAAAATATACAAAGATAAAGAGCAACAAAGTTCCGGAGTGGGGGCTTTTGACGTCACCGTAATGCAAAAACTTTATCGTATTGTGACGTCACGCGTAGCTTCAACACACTGTAACGTCGTTATTCTTCGTTTACGAGAAAAAAGAAAAAATACGTGTCCAAATTTTTTTGTTAATCTTTCTGACGGACTAATTACTTTTTTTTTGTCGTTTCTCCTATTATGGCATGAGTATAGTCTAAAATCTTTTTATGGACTCTAAAAAGTAGAGAAAGTATTTTACATATTTAAAAGCCTCTGACAAGCTTACAGTTTATAAGCGCAGCGTAAATAGCCGTTGTTTTACTGACGTCCATGTTTCTATTTTCAGAATTACCGCGGAGGAGTTCAATTGGGAGCAATACCTGGCAGTGTGCGGCGGACAGGCGGCGGATCAAACTCTGTTCGCGGCACGAGGTCACGTCGTGTCGCACGGTTTTGTCGCCGGCATGCGACTTGAATGCACAGATCTTATGGACCCGCGACTAGTCTGCGTCGCTACTGTCGCTAGAGTCGTCTCTGATCTGCTCAAGGTTGGATTTCGTATAATTGCGTTTGCCGGTCATGTAATGTACATCGAAAGCAAAGTTTTTATATTAAATAAGTTCGAAATTTAGTCATAATCTTATCTTGGCGTCAAACAATATACTTGTAATATAATAATAAACGTTTCCAAGGTTGTATATTAAAAAAACAAAATGGTAAATCTGAAATCTATTTACTGTTTCACTGTTGATATAATTCTTGACATTGCTTGAGCAGTGGCTGTGGGCGCATAGTATAGACCTGCCCCCTTACCATGATGTTTAAAGTAAGATTGTTTTAGTCCTGTTGCAGGAGTGTGCAAGTGACAGCTCTAGACACGTTGTCTAACGCCGTCTCTTTCCCACTGAACGTAATATCAAAGTAATACTGCTATAAGGGCTTGTGGTACGCCCCCTGCTCTATAGCATCTGAGCGCAGACTGCGCGGTTCGTTTGTGCAGTTTTATCGAGTGTTGGAACGAAAATCGACGCATATATCGTGGTCGTGTGGACGCTCAATAAACTGCACAAACCGACAGGGCAGTCAGATCGTAACGATAAAACGTTTTCGTGTGTACCGATCATTAGAAATCAGACATTCGACTTTATAACATGATGTAACATTTGAAATAAGGTCCACTTCGACGGCTGGGGCGTGGAGTACGACCAGTGGCTGTGGGCGCACAGTACAGACGTATACCCGGTGGGCTGGTGCCGCGCGGTGGGACATCGGCTCGAAGGACCGCTGCAGCAGCCTCCGCGCCCGCCGCGCAAAGTGCCGCCCAAGCAGCCGAGACGACGACGGAAGCAAGGTATGAACTCGTCATTATATTAAGGGCTATTTGCAATAACATATTTAACAATTTTGAAATATGTACTTGACGAAAGCTAATCTCTAGTAACCTTATTCTTATATGCTCCTAAGTTGTTGTATAAGTTATATATCAGTTTTTAAGTTACCATGTCCATAACACAGCACCAACACACACGGGCATCAGATCCTAAGCTAAATAGGGTATTTAGCTAAGGATCTGATGCCCGTGTGTGTTGCACAAGATATTTATTTATTACTAACTGTCCCCCGCGGTTTTATGAGGTTTAGTTAAATTAGCTCACCCCTTCTCTATTTAAATGGTATTAGAACTTTTACAAAATATGGTAGTAGTATTAAAGTTTTTTCTGTAAGGAGTCTATATAGTTTTAATAACTATGAGTATCTGTATAACGTAATGCTGGCAATTAAAAAAAAATCCTATCAAAAACATTTGATGTAAAATGTTGCCAAGACGACCACATAAGGTTTCTCTTTGAAAAAAATATCAGATCTCATGTAGAGCCAAGCTTTCGAATCTACACGGCCTAACTCTACCGACCCTAACTTTACAAATTCTATCAGTATCGCCAGGTGATGGCGAGGTGATGCGAATATTTAATATTTTGTTCCTGAAGAAAGTAACGAAACAGCAAATAAAAAAATAATCATCAATCTGGTGCAGTACCTAGTTCGGAAGTTTTGCGCGATCATATTTCATATACCTACGATCATTTTTCTTATCAATAGATTTTAAGCTAGTAACTTGTTTTCACAGTAGCAAGCAATAAACTTCACGTAGTCTCTTTTGAAAGCACTACCTACATCCTCCTAGCCTTTTCTGTAGCAACAGCGGCTGTTTAGACTTCTGTAACCCAGCAGACAATCCTAGTTAAAATAACATTGCACCTATCTCTCATTTGTCATTGTTACACTTCCAGGTGTAAAAGTCTCTCAACCTCCAAATACGACCGAGGACAGCTCACAGAACTCAGACATGGGTGATACCAAGAGCCTGTCCCCTCCTACAAGTGTGTCAGAAGTGTCGCCAGATGTCCCATGTCTGCCTGAAATGGACTCCAATCCAGCCAAAATGGACGTCGATACAGAGTCCAAAGATAGCAATGAGCCTATAGAAAGACTGGCGGATTTAAAGCCGGAGAGTCCAGTAAGTCAAAATTTTGTTCTTTTTTAGCATTGCACTGCAGTTTTTATTCTTTGACTGGTTACTTTGAAAAGGGTGTGAAAGACCAAGGGCCTACATGGTGATTTTGCTGTGTTATTAAGTGTTTACCTACAAACATAAAATTAACTTCATTTACGATGTCGTATTTGTAACAGTTTTGTAGCGAAAAAAAGAGCATGTTTGAAAATGAAAACGCCATAAATCGGTATTTTTTAAGCAGATATGCAAACCGCAAGAAGAATCAATAACCCACATTGGTTGAAATCTAGTCACGTCTTTCGTCTCGAGTTAATTTTCGTACGTCCCAGCACTGCTTTTCGCGGAGCATTTGTCATCCAAAGCAGCTCAGTCTATATGCAGATAAGTAAAATATAACTATTTGTATTCCAGATCACACCTACAGACGTATCTCGGAACACACCACCAGATGTATCTCTGAACACGCAAGACCTATCTCAGAATACCGACATATCTCAGGATTCTAATCACAATATACCGCAGTTATCCCCAGTTGCTTCAATTGAAGATTCGGACCCAGACAAGGTGATACCTAGACTAGTCAATACCTCAGTGCCCTTAGATGTCCTTAACTCTGTTGATCCAGAGAACTGGACCACAGCAGATGTTGCCAGGTTCCTCACAGTCAATGACTGCCAACCATACTGCATTAACTTCACACACATAACCGGCCCCATGATGCTACAGTTGTCAAAAGATGAAATCATCGAGCTTTTAGAAATGAAAGTAGGTCCTTCATTAAAAATTTTCGACCTGATACAACAATTAAAATGTAAAATAAAACAACCTCAATGTAGAATGCTAAGTAGCTTTAAGTAGTGTTTATTTGAATAAGCTGCCTCACTTCACGTTTGTAAAGTGGGTGATAGACTTTCGAGCAAGTACGGGTATTTATTAGTTGGCTATATCTTTTCCGCTCATATGTTAACTAAACTTTTGGTTGCATTTACTTATATAGTGAGCATGTTCATCATATAAGTGTAACTGTGAGAATTAATGTAATTTACGGCTCCTTGATAGTTATCTCCTTAAATACATGAACTTCTTATGTAAACCGAGGTAGAAATGAGTCGTCAGGCTTTAAATACACATACTTGCTCGTACATCAAAACGCTGCAGAAAAATGTAGTAAAATAATAGGAACAGTCATTTATTGTTTTAATCATTAATTTTTAAATGAATTGGTTTGCCTAGACTAGTTCAACGAACGCAGCGGCCTTGGAAATAATGAAGAACTTCAATTAGGAATTATACATACGTGCAATGAAGTAGCTTATCATTTGAATATGATAGTAACATATTTTAATCCCGCCTATATTTTGATATCGCTTAATAACCGATGTTTAAAACCATCATTATTTTGGGCAGTCAGAAGTTTGATATCACATTTGTGTGTAAGACAGTGTCTTAATATTCGCCATCACTTAATTTGTCGTATTTATTGATTTTTGTTGAAAACGTGAATGGTTTTGAATTTTTACCGAACCAATGTAGTTTACTCTTTTAGTTAGGTTGATAATGCTTTTATATTTTAACACGGGTGAGATATTTATTATTCCTCAAGTATCTAATAACACAACACTGTTGTGACAACAGTTTAAATATACCTATCAATTGAATCTGTCCCTTTTAAATCAAGCTATTTGAATTCTGTATTTTTCACTTTTATAAATGAGCAAACCTGAATGTGTTTGCGACTTTGTAATTGCTTTTCTATTTTGACTAATCGATATTACATAAACCGTCTATCAGAACGCTTATAAATATTATAAAACTTAAGAAAGCGCGTCCATAACAGTTTATAAAGCTGCGTGGAATAAACAAGGAAATGATGTTTCGTTCATTATTCTAAATTTCCGAGTAAATAAATTGATCTCACTAATCACAAATATTTTAAGAAGAAAATAATTTGTACCAATGTGCTTGTTTTCGAGACAAAATGAACTTTATTCTAGAGAGTGATTTATTAATTAAGTATTCAGGTGTTTTTTTAATAAACAAAATGTAGCATGTCTAAATTTGATTAATCTTCATGCAGCTTTTTTTTTAATGGCCAGTTTCGAGAGATCAGCAATACGTTTAAGGTTTTATTTCTTGTATGCAATTTTAAAATTTATTTGTAATGTATTTTAGTTCAATGTCATTTAATAAATTAAAAACTGTACATTGTTGCTTCGTTTGAGCTGACCTTATAATAAAATCGAATGTTACTGAATATTTTTATAAGATTAAATTAGTAGCTATGTGTTGTCTACATTATAATTATTTCTTCGACCTACAACTGAGCTATTTATAAGAACTTAGACATCCGTCATATATTTCCAATCTCATCATTAACATAAATATACTATGACAAACTGGTGAAAATCGATATAATTTATTTGGTCTGTAGATAAGTTTTATTTTGTATCAATACATTTTAAAATCATGAATCTTGTATGAATATGAGTAGGAAGTATTCTCGAAAATTCCGTTGATCAATATGAAATTATACAATAGTATTGTGATGAGAGGAAGATGTTTGTAAATATAGAAAATATGACGATCCTCGTTTTATAATGTATCATTATGGAATTATTGTGTTAATGTTGCGAGAATTGGTGATCAAACGAGATTTTAAGTTTTAAGCTTCGACAAAGAATATATTCAGTGATAAATGCATTGCCTTTTTAGAGACTTGCGTAAGAATTTGTTTTAAATTAGTACCATTGGCATAGTATTGTGTAATAATTTGAACGGTCTGGTATTAAAAACGAATTTTTACATATTACTGAGTTTTTATTTTATTTATTAATAAGTACTTTTTACATTTCAGGAATAGTCGTACTGCTAAAAAAGCTTCAGTCACTGCCTGTTGAAATAATTTCATAATATTCATATATACATAATATTACCAATAAACATCCTTATTGCTGCTTAAATCCTGTAGTATTTGATTTGTTATCAATCTAAAACAAAAGCACAAAATCAAATTATTGAAAAATCCATAGAATTCAGTTGTTGACACCACCAATATAGCCGAAGCAGTGGTCTACTTACCGTATAGTATGCATTTGTACCGTTGACGCGTAAAGGGTACAACACAATATGTACCCAGTTCGCTGTGCATGACATTTGTGGTATTCAGAACACCAATATGTTTCGCACATGGTGGCAGTGTCTTCATTTGTTCCTGGAATTAAAACTTAGGTAAATAATAATAAAAACGTTATTTTCGTACTATTGTGAACATATTTTAGATATAAATTTTCAATCTACCTTTTATGGTTCTAAATATACTCGTGTGACAGACGAACAGGCAGAGGCAATAGATTTTCGGTTTGCATAAATAGCAAATATTTTAGATTCGCCTCAATTGAAAATAAAATGATCATTTACCTTTATTATTCCTATCTTTAAGTATCAATTCTGGCGCCAAATCTCTCGCCGAGGTAACATAAAATGTCCTTAAAATTTCCATTCTATGGGTCCCCGACATCCCTCGGCCTTTCTGATTAGATGTGTGTAAGTGGCGCGAGAATACACATCGTCGCTTACTTATATTTATTACAAGTACCCTGAAAAAGTAATTAAATGTAGGGTTTTACTTCATGAAACTAATGGTGATATGAATAGAGTAGAAAATGGCGTTAAAAACAAATTATATCATGCACACAATATTAAACTCTATTTCTAAGGATTTTTAGTCTATTTATTATAATCATTTATTTATTTATTTGTAAACATAGGTTTTACATAGATGGTATTAAAAAAAAAAGTAGCTCTATGTTTTGCTTCATTGATATGTTAATCTATTCATAACATTATTAATATTTTAATTGCAAAAGCTTTATTACATCTGCAATATCCGACATTCAGAAGAACGAAGTTGAAGGCAAAAGTTAGTACGAAATATATATTTTTCAAGCTACATACATACCCCAAGACACATTGCTCAAAAGTCAAGCTCATTGGTAAATTCCGTGGATGTGCAAGCTTAGCCTCTTTTATAATTGGTGCATGTCCTTCCCAGCATTGCAAGACTATTTCATCGATTTGTGACAAAGTAGGGGTAGCTCCACACACCACCAAAATGTATACATCTGCCAGAAGCTTACATGTCACAGCTCTGAAGGCTACCTAGAAATTACCTATTATCAAGTGTTAGCTAGACTTACAATATTATTGTATCTTCATGGAATTAACTGAGTACTCTCGGGTAGGTAAGGGTGATAACGCTAAACGTACAATGGTCCAATTTCGAGGACTAAGTACGGAAACCTAGCCTCCCGTAGGGAGGTCCACAAAGGAGATTGAAGAAGAATGCGCTAAAGGTTTGCATAGCTTGTTTGGCTGTTTTGATAAGTTTCATGAGATCAGATCAGGGGATCGGCCGGGAATAACTTATTCACAGGTGTTGACAGCAAAACATTTAATTTAATCCTCTAGAAGTCTAACAGCAAATTCTTGAATTTAAATCCGTGCTAAAAGTATGTTGTCTTGGAATGGCTCCAGTCTTGAGACAGGATACTAACATTAGGACTCATTTGTGGTAAAAAAACAGGCGTATCCCTCAAAGGTGCCCCATCTTGAGCTGCAGCAAGAAGCAACAATAGTCGAGCCTCCCGTGGGTCCAGCTCACAGAAATCTGAACTGGTGGCCACCAAGTGTCCATGAATTATGAGACAAGCCCATCTGCCTGTCACACTTTCTGCATAGTGGTCGAGAGCTTGCTGAAAAGTTTTTTATTTATTTATTATGATTGTTGTAAACTAACTTATTGCCTATTTATAAGTATTAAGAACTTTTAAATCATACATCACATTACTAGTTGTTAGTGACCCTGACTGGAGGTTGTGGGTTCGTTTCCCACCTAGGACAAACTTTGTGTGATGGGCATAATTATTTGTTAAAAATTATATATATAAGTATGTATATCAGTTGTCTGATTACCATAACACAAGCTCTGCTTAGCTAGCAATCAGATGGTCGTGTGTAAGATGGCCCAGGATATTTATTTATTTATATTTTATTTATCTACTTTCTCTCTTTGGTAACCTAATTCATCAATAGAGAGGAAACAGCAGTTTAAACTTTTACTACTGCTACTATGACTAAACACTAGTCTAATTATTTAAATTATATGTTAATGGAACTCCTGTAATACCTGCAATTGCTGAGTCTGTGGGCACAAAATACTTTGTATTAAATCCAGCACCAATGTTGGAAGAGGACTGGACAATGCATTTGGATCTAAGGACTCCAACAAATAATCCAAGATAGGATAACATTGTCTCAGATCTCTCTTAATTTGGTCAATGTTTTTTAAACTTTCCAGTTCTTTCTTCCCAATGCAGAAAATCATAGCATCATGGACGCAAGATAGGAGAAGTTCTAGATCACATTCCAATCCTCCAGTTGCTATGCCGATTAATGTCACACTGAAAATTTTTTAATGGTAAAATTATCTTAATTCATATGCAACACTGTGTTATGTACTTTTTTAGTGACCCTGACTGCTAAGCCGGAGGTTGTGGGTTCGATTCCCGCCCAGGACAAACTTTGTGTGATGAGCATGATTGTTCTGTGTCTGGGTCAGACTTTAATGGTTACTGGCCAAGACAATGGGGACCAACAACTTTTTACTTTCTGGGGGACATGATGATGACCTATAAGCATTTTATTTTTATAACTTATTTTTATTTTTGGTGTTAAAAAGCAACTGGGCCTTGTATGTGTGCTAAAAATAATTCAAATTAAGGTTGACATAGGTACCTTTTGCAGTATTCTTTCCAAAGAATTGCTCCATTATCAACTTGAGTGTCGATCATTGATAAATTGTGACATTTACTGAACATATTGATGCCATGGAGAGAAGCTATTGTAGAGAATTGTACCTAAATTAAAAATAATATTGAGATTGTCAATCAGTTTTTGTTAGAAATGGCTTCGCACGGGTATATTCTCCGTTTTTCTCTATCATAATTTCCACGTAGTGGAATAAATTCTCGAAATCACAGTCAAGATTCTTTTTTCTTTTCGGAAGTTTCATGTAATAATTAAAAATGCGATACTTACAGAACTTTGTTCATATTTAATACTTACACTTTCATTGTTACCGCGTTTCCTTGAAAATATAGGAACACCACTTTCAGTGGCTACAGCAATTATTAAGACAGACATTTTGTTACATTACCATTAGTAAAATATTGTTCAGTATCGATAATAAAAAGTTTTTATAAATCTAAACAAACTTGCAAAGTTTATGCCCCCCCCCTCACATCCTCGACCCCTCTGCGGGAACGTCCTTGACACTGACAGTGACATCATTCATTTTGACTATGACATTGAATTGACAGTATAAAGCAGTGTGACCGAATTCGAAGCTAAAAACTCCACAATATAATTTACCGAACAGGGTTTCATGGCAAACAATAGGTTTTATGACAAAAAGGGTTTAAATAATACTCAAAATTATGCTTATTAGTAGGTAAAGGTATAATAATATTAAAAACAGGCACACACAGTGAACACAACAATTATGTATAATATTTAAAAAATATTCGATCATTAAGTACCTTTTTAATTAAGTACTATTGAAAATTTCTTTATACGTAAGTTGGTACCTAAGTATTGTTTTGATAAACATTATTTTCATAATTTTCAAATACCTAACTTTACAAATAACATCATCATTTACAAACACGTAAGTAGCTACTTTAAGTACCTACAGATTACGATATGAATGTCATGTTTGTGTAGACTGTTGGTTTTCTGTATCACGTATTTGTATCTCGGTAGCTGCAATTTAAGAAACGCCAATTTTAGGGCAATTTATATTTGAATTTAAAAAAATATTTTTTTTAAATTAGGTATTTACTTACTGTCACCCTTATTTAGTAATTTTGGGCCTGTTAAGGCTATAAGTAACGCACCCAATGGGGCCGATATCATTACGCTTAATACACTGACCGCTAAGATTGTCTTTGCATAGTAATCTTCATCTTCTTTAGTAGCACCTGATGTTTGCCCACTATTAACTAGATCCAAAGCAGCTGGTCCTAATGCCGCCTAAAAATAATTATAAGTGTGATAGTGATAACAGACACATAAAAAAATATACCTACAATATAAAATATTTTTAACAGACAACATGACTTCATACATATGTAGTTTTCATTATCCATTAATTGATTGAGTGTATTAAGCCAATATAATAATTTTATGAGTAATAAAAAGGTGTGTATACCTGCACAGTAGCTTTTGCTGTCCACGTAAGGCCTATAAATATTTTCTCTTTACTGTTGAGACCACAGCCAAAACTAACAAAACACGTCGCGACACCACGTATTGCTAAACAGGACACGAGGCAAATAGCGGCCATTTTAATAACTTGTGGGTCTAAGGCACTAATCTGTGGACAAAATTAATCATTGTTATTAAAATAGTTCCCACTTCATCCATATTTACGGACGGGAGCAGTCATTTGATGATTTCCCACTCCCCAAAAAAAATCCATATTAACCTTTCAACGACCAAGCGACAGCCGGCTGTCGAGTTGCTATTGTCTTTCTATTGTGTCTCGAATAACGTGTGATGGAAGGTTTAAAAAAACTTTACTAACCGTAATTTGAGCTCCTGTGAATGCAAATAATATGGGTTCGAAGAATATCCATAGGATTCTAAATATGTTACTGACTGGATTTTTGTTTACGGGCCAGCCTTGTTTCTCCCAAAAGTAAGCCGCTACAAATCCAGAAGATACTATAGCTAGGGGACCTGAAATATAAAGAGTAATAGTCTTAAAATTCTAAACGATTTACAATGCAAACTTAAGACGATAACAGTACCTGCACCACTCCATCCAATCATGCTCGATATAAAATAAGAAAATAGGCCTCCCAGGAAAAGTGCTAGAAATCTTAAAGCCACTACGTATGTGTCCCCTTTTTCCGGAATAATTGACGTCATAGCTCCCCAAAGTGAGCCAAGAGCTACACCAACAATAATAGACAATGGTCCCTGAAAAAAATGCAGAATCAAATACATTACAGTTTCTTTGAAGTTTGTATGATTAAGCTTGCTTTGACGATTATCTTATAAAATTTGCGTATATGGAAAGGAAATTTCAAATTATTTTTATACCTTTATAATATTAAAAGTGGCAGATCCATTTGAAAACATTGCGTTTAGAATAATAGCAAATATGGCAACACTTATGGAGTCATCTACAGCAGCTGCAGCGACGACAATTGTTGGTATACCCTTAGAGACACCATATCCAACGTCACGTAGCCTAAATAGACATGGTACTACTACTGCTGGGGATACTGAAGCTATCATTGAACCTAGGAGAAAGCCTGAAATAAAGGTAGAACCATTAGCGGCTGTAAGTAGCAGTAGTAAATACAAATGTCGGAGTAGTATTTAAAGAAAAAGGTTTTAAAGAAAAATTAAAGAAAGAAACTAACCCCATATCCAAGGTAAATTCAGGAGGTAATGTGAGCTCACTGCTATCGCTACACATTCAACTAACCACGGTAGTAGTCCTAGTTGCAGGACTGCAGCGTAGTGTTTCTTTAAAACGGCAGCATCCAGACCAAGACCAGCCCTCGTTAGAATAATGACCAACGCAATTTTCCTAAAAGTTTTATAAAAGATTACACTACGAACCAAATTGGAATGACAAAAAAAGTTTACTAAATACCTCAAATCTTGATTAAGTTTTCTGTAAGTATCCGTCATTTCTACCAGATGAAGATTTTGGAATGCTATACCGGTCAGCAGCATTCCTATTAGCGCTGGTAGTGTTGTTAACTTCAGCCATACCCAGCCTACTAAGAAAGCGGAGATGACCAGCAGCGACATACTAAGTAGCTCGCCATTTAATCCTATTGACTCACCGAGCTCTGCATACAGGATACCCCATGTGAGAAGGACTGAAAACAGAAGATCTCTTGTTTTGTTTATTGTGTTTGTGTTATACAATAGGGATGTTGACTACATCAAAAGAATGACATTCTGTTTAGTCCGTCTGTTAAACAGTCCAAAAATACTGGACACATATTTTTTGCTTGATCAAATAAATAACAAAATACAAAGATAAAGAGCATCAAAGTTCAGGAGAGGGGGCTTGTGACGTCACTCCTCAGTAAAAATTATAATAAGGCGTGACGTTTCACGAAACTTCAACGCACTGTATTGTCGTCATTTTTTGTTTACGAAAAAAAAAGAAAAAATACGTGTCCCAAATTTTTTGATTATCTAACTGACGGACTAATTACTTTTTTTTTGTCGTCTCGCCTATTAGGTCATTGTAATGCTTTTCGAAAAAAATATCAAGATAATTCACGCATTTCTTCTTCTCGTGATTATGATTACGGGGCAACTACTTTGTGATGCGTTTTCAAAATCAAATACATGATCATTATAATGTAAAGATTCATTGGTAAAGATCATGTTGTCTGCCGTTGATGTGAATGAGTAACACAAACATGGCATTATTAAATAAGCATTATGATACGGTTATGCCATCTACTAGCCTTGGCAATGCCAGTATTCTATATAATTCCAATTGACAATTTGTAAGATGTACACAGAGATAAAGTAGATCTTACAGTTAAGCAGAACAGTAGATCTAATCTAATCTTTGGTTAAAATACTGTATATTTGGTTTGGTTAGATAGTGCAAGTATAATATTTTTGTAGTATAAGAAAGAAGATTAAAAATCTGAACTTACAGAACATTATGATGCAAATTTTTTGTGCCGTGTGTCTGTAGGTCGAAAAGATAGGAAAGGGGAAAACTCTTGACCACCATGACGGTTGCCATGATGGAGTTGTATCTTCTTGGTGACATCGATAGCATAATGTTTCCCACCATCTGCCGAGTTTCAAAAAAAGTTAAATACAATAAGTTGCACTTAAAAATAATTGAACAAATATTAGGTAAATACACCTACTTCTGATCAGGATTACGATTTTTACCATTATCATCTGTAAAAATATTAAATAAATGAGATAATATTCCAAGAACGTGTGTGCGTAGCGTATCTTAATCGTGCAAATAGACAAAAAGACAGGCAAACAGAAAAATCTAGAAAACGAAAAAAAAAGTCAGCAAGGAAACAAATAATTGAACAATGAACAAACACAGAGTAGTAAACAAATGGACACTTTGGTGTACCTAACTAACTAACTACAAAAGTGTGACGAAGAAAAGCGACAGATAATTAAATAAAGTAACAAAGGCGAAGGTGTGTGTCATGCACTCAATTTCTTTACTACTTGTATCGAAGCAATGCATGCAGTGTACTCCCAAATTATAGTTTACAACAAAGATTTGTTTACCTACGAACGTATATACCCGAACACCTATAAACAGTAAACACACAAATGAATGATACACGTATATAGGTACAACGAAGCACAGTTAGATACTTCAACAAAAATAAGAAAATTGAATATATTGTCTGACCTGGAGTTTCATGATTTTGTTCCATATCTAAGTCTATGTAACCAAGCCGCTTAGCTGAAAACATTTTGACGGAAACAATAAACACTTGATATTAATCGACAAGTATGTAACGGTGACGCGTATCACAAGATTCTAATAACAATTATTATTAGATACCTAATACCTAGTCACATTAGAGATAATACCATGATGATAAGACTATCATTTGTAATTTGATTGGTGCAAAGGATGCACGTAATACATGAATAGTTAGTGAAAGGGAAACCAAAATAAATATTAGGTAACGTTAACGTTATATTTAATATACCTAATTCTGTACAATAAGTATTTCAATTGTTTCTAAGCTTTTGTCAGCGATTTCGTCCGCACGCGGCTTTATGGTGATATCACTCAATTAAGTATTATCAGTGGAAATAATGCTTTTAAAATGTTTCTTTTTTGTGATAGCACTCAATTAAAAATTATCAGTGGAAAAATGCTTTAGAAAGAAGTCTAAATAGCCCAGTTGAGCTTTTCGTAGTTTTGGAATACAAAGTAGTTTCAAGGTTAACCCTTGTTCTTGTTTTCTTTTAACCTCATTTCTATTAACACGACCGGTCGTTATCAGGTTGTAATCTAATTAATTAAATAGATTGTTCCTGTGTTTTCGGTTTCAGGGTTATAATATATGACCTTGACTGTACCTGTAGATTTTTCAATCAGTATCGGCCATTTTTTACCCGACTGCCAAAAAAAGGGTTGTTAGATGCTAAGCACCGTTCAGCCTGTGTCGTGATCCCGCTCCCAAGTAAAACATTTATTAGCTTTTATTTCATAATAAAATGTAAGGACAACAAACTAGGAGCATGACTCACCGAATTAAAAAAAATACTTACGCTAGTAATATAAATGAGTCATTGGATTTATTTTTATTGATTTAGTTTATTATGGCGCTATAGTTTGGTAGATAAGACAGACAGCTAGATTTAATGTCCGTCTTGTGTCTAAAATATAACTTTATAATGAAAATGGTAAGAATTATTTTTTTAGCCTATTCTCTCCCACTCCTGGGCAAAGGCCTCCCTCCGCGTCATCCATCTAAGAAATTAAAGAAAATAATTTTCTATGACTAAACTTAGTACTCCCACGACTTGAACTACAAGTTTCGTGATTATTAGAAATAGTTGTCTGTACTTACCTACAGTTAGTAAGTATGTACGGACCGACGAACAATAACTTAAGTAGGTACTTATAGATAGTTTTAAAAAATTAAATCTCTGAAGTAAACATCTAATAGTAATAAAATAAATAACACTTCTAATCTTTGCCGAATCTTGACCTGAGCAAATGTTATCGAACCCCAGATTTTACCAGTTAATAGGGTTTAATAAGTACCAACGTTTTCTTATAACTTTTTATCGCGTGATAAAGTGGTAAAGAGCGCTAAAAGTGCTTTTCATCAGTTGTAACAAGAATAATAAAAACCGTGCCTTTTGCCTAGCAGCAGAGCGATTCGAAGGTGTACTGCGTGTTTTGGGTTCGATTGCCACGCGGTTCTAATATGAATTGTTTGGCTTACAGTAAGTTGTTAGTGAATGTAATTTATATTATTTATACATACTTACGATAAAATAAATAAATAAATTTATTTCACACAAAAAAAAAACAGCGTTTACATCGTTAAACTATGACTATGAACATAATAGGCTTATTAAATATATATATTATTGATACGGGAGAAACTCCCAAAAACCTTTTGTTTTAAAGACAAGACTAAAAGCCCTCATCAATGAAATAGGAAAAATAAGAAAAAAAAATAACTTACCACTCGTTTACAATAATAATTTTACGAATAATTTATTTTAAAACGAAAAATAATGACAATAATTTACTACATTATTTTGTTAACAAAAATGGTTACTACAAAACGCCGGTATATCTGCACAGTATCAGTTTTGTTTTTAAACTAATGTCCAGTTGTGCAACTCTTACGTTATGAAAGAGGGCCTAAAGTCAAAAGTCAACAAGATAAATGAAATAACTGAAAACATGTGCTTCCTACTGATACATGATAATTTTATTTGCTCTGGCAACACTAGAAAATATATGCCAAGCCAAGCCAATAAACGTTTAAAAAAAATACCTACTAAGCAAAGAGTAAAGTAATGATACTTAGATTATTAACTTCTAGATGTAACCATGAGGTTGTAAAGAAGTGTGAAAGTGAGAAGCATATATACGAATTTCGTAAGAAAATTGAGACAAAGCATAACATGCTCTGTGGCGAACATTGAAAGGCGAACATTGAAAAGTTAGCCAAACAAAGGGATGTCACTGTCATTGAATGGTCGGCTCGTATTAGTTTTTACAATTTTATAACAATTTCGATAAATAAACCAATAGTTTTAATGTATATTTGAGAAATTGACTCCAGTAGTTAAGTGTTTAGTGCGTTTTCTGTGCTATAAAATGAGAGGATGCACTATTTTAGGCTGCAAAAGCCGCACAGAAAGAAAGCAAGATAAGAATGTTACTTTTCACTCGTAAGGATGCAAATATTACAAGTTATTGTGCATTGATTGATAAATACATTTGTGTGTATGTAATTACATGGCTTTCGATCAAAATTAAGGACATTTTCTAGCGATATCGTTTATATTTTTATCTACATAACCTATTACTTGTTTTTCAAAGTGTTACCATACCTCAGTTGATCAGTTCTATTTTTCCCATAACTTGATAATAATATTGCAACTAGTTAAATAAATAAAATTAATCAGATGATTAATTAGTTCTTTGATGCCCTGTGAGGTATCCTCTCCCATTTAAAAGGAATTTTATATAATTTTTATAGTTGGACATCACAGACATCAGTGAAGGAAAACATCGTGAGAAAACCTGGACTCGTAACTTAAATAATACTTACGATATAAATAATTTTGCACTCTTAATAAGGATTATGATACGCAACTTAGTACATGAATGTAATAAGTAGTTGTTGCAACGGAACATCTCACGGTTTTGGTCATATTTAGGAAAAATTTTACGTAATGACAACATTGAAATTTTATAGTGCTGTCTCATGTGCGGCCACGCGGTGGCTCAATCTAGAAGTTAATAATCTAAGTAATGATAGCTACTAAGCCAAAGCTTGAAGCTTGAACATCTTTATTTGGTTTTAAATTTTTATTAAATATTAGGTTCTGATTTAGCTATGCTTTATTTTGTATATTTTGCCTGCGAATACTTAAACTGCGCAAGATCTAATGCAACTTATAAAATAATCTACTGTAACTTTGTACCTACACCTAGTCTAAGTGAATCATGGAAAATATTGTTTTTTATTGAATGACGTAACCGTTAATTTGTGAATAAATGTGATTTCGGAAAATGAATGAAGTTTTTGCTGAATTTTCATTACTTGGATGCCATTGAGGCGGAGCTATACGAGGGGTACAGAGCGGCGAAGAAAGCCCTCCGACTGGAGGTGAAGTGTTTATGCTCTTTTATATTATTTTTTATGCATGCTCCTTAACATTAGGTATCATTAAATTATTATTATGTAATTTTTTGTGTATGAGTTCAACTTTTGCGCATCTCTGATTTTCTGGCAATAGTGGTAATCAGCTGCTATTGGTGCCGATTCTCTTGTGCACAACTTAACGTAAATTTAAGTTAGGTGCATCTTTCTCTTTCCATTTCTTAAAGAAAAGGACAGAAGATACATTTTAGTTTAATCCTGTCAAATTAGACAGCGCCTGATGACAATTGACGTATATTTAGACGCCATGTTTTTAAATTGCGTCTAAATTATCTATGGAGTGTCTAAATTTGACAGGACTTATCTAATATTTGATCTTCTGTCCTTATCTTAATTAAACGGAAAGAGAAAGATGCATTTAACTTAAATTTACGATAGTTTGTGCACAAGAGAATCGGCACCTTAGATTATTAACCTATAGATGTAGCCATGAGGTTGTAAAGAAGTGTGAAAGTGAGAAGCATATATACGAATTTCGTAAGAAAATTGAGACAAAGCATAACATGCTCTGTCTCGTTCGGCGTGGACGGTTTTCGCTTGGCGAACATTGAAAAGTTAGCCAAACAAAGGGATGTCACTGTCATTGAAATGGTCGGCTCGTATTAGTTTTTACAATTTTATAACAATTTCGGTAATTAAACCAATAGTTTTAATGTATATTTGAGAAATTGACTCCAGTAGTTAAGTGTTTAGTGCTTTTTCTGTGCTATAAAATGGGAGGATGCACTATTTTAGGCTGCAAAAGCCGCACAGAAAGAAAGCAAGATAAGAATGTTACTTTTCACTCGTAAGGATGCAAATATTACAAGTTATTGTGCATTGATTGAATAAATACATTTGTGTGTATGTAATTACATGGCTTTCGATCAAAATTAAGGACATTTTCTAGCGATATCGTTTATATTTTTATCTACATAACCTATTACTTGTTTTTCAAAGTGTTACCATACCTCAGCTCTATTTTTCCCATAACTTGATAATAAAATTGCAACTAGTTAAATAAATAAAATTAATCAGATGATTAAAGTTCTTTTATGCCCTGTGAGGTATCCTCTCCCTTTTAAAAGGAATTTTATATAATTTTTATAGTTGGACATCACAGACATCAGTGAAGGAAAACATCGTGAGAAAACCTGGACTCGTAACTTAAATAATACTTACGATATAAATAATTTTGCACTCTTAATAAGGATTATGATACGCAACTCAGTACATGAATGTAATAAGTAGTTGTTGCAACGGAACACCTCACGGTTTTGGTCATATTTCGGGAAAATTTTACGTAATGACAACATTGAAATTTTATAGTGCTGTCTCATGTGCGGCCACGCGGTGGCTCAATCTATAGGTTAATAATCTAAGATCGGCACCATTGTTTGACATTGACAGCTTTCTACTTTTTTTTTTTCTTCTTTTGGCACCGTTTTTAACATTGCCAGTGTCAAGCTTTCTACTTGAGTTATTGTTTTGTAAGACCAATTTTTTGTTTACTTGTAGTAAAGTTTAATTTTATCATAAAAGTTTTATTTTCTACTAACAGGTTTTTATGTAGAACGTCTACATAAATATAACAGAACATAACCTCAAAATTTGTTTACGCCCAAAAGTATTACTTTTATCAATGGCACAAGAAAAAATGATATTAAAATATTTAGCATTAGTACATATACTCACCAACTTAATTATTTATCTACGTTGTGTAGTTTACTTTGAAGTTCCTTTAATTGTTAATAAATCTAATAAACTACAACAAAAAAGTGATCTGTGCGTGCACATTATTTTAAATCTTGTTACCAACTAGGTAAAATGTATGTAAATTGGTTATTCATGCTAACCCACAGTACAATTACTTACAATAATTAAATTTATGGACATATTAATAAAAGATAATTTCGTATTTTAATGAAATGAAAAGGTATAATTCTAATTTTGTGTAGGTATATTAAAATTGGGTAATCATTTATGAACATGCTAAAAGAAACGCTTCAAAAGTTATAGTCCGATTATACGAGTAACGAGTTAGACACGTTGTCGCTAGATGTCACTGATATAAATAATAAAAAAAGCATTTTATTGTTGAAATAAAATTTCATAATAAGCGCCTATACACCGTAGCCGTACTATATAGTTTTAATAGGTAGTACGTAGCATAGGGTATAAATGCTGGAAGGACTATTAAGTAAATAAGTTACTTTGAACAGCTTAGTTCAATAAGATAACTTTAAATATGTACACAGCTTAGTTCAATAAGCGCGCTGATAATAAGCTTATCTCTATTGTTTGGAGTCCAGATTGTAATCTGTATCAATTAGGTATATAAAATCTTAGAACAATTATTTAGAACGTTATTTTTATTATTCCAAGTACCTATAAACTTTATCTTTGTATTTTATCAGACTTGAGATGTGAATAATTATGTAATTGTAGCTGTCCCCCGATGTTTTACCCGCGTTATGTTTAAGCTGGGACAAACATAGTGGTTACCCGGTTTTATGTATGGCTTTGTGTTATGCTCCCGTAGGTAGCTTGATGTTAGGTAGCATAATGTTATTCTGATGTATAGTAGCTATATTACTGTAAAGTTTCATCAAAATCCGTTTAGTATTTTTTACGTGAAGGAGTACTTATTAAACATCCACACTTAACCACTTAACACATCTAAATATATACTTATACCTAACTTAAGGTGATTGACTGACTGACATAGTGTTCTATCAACGCACAGCACAAACCACTGGACGGATCGGGCTGAAATTTGGCATGCAGGTAGATGTTATGACGTAGGCATCCGCCAAGAAAGGATTTTTGGAAATTCCAACCATAAAGGGATAAAATTGAGGATGGAAGTTTCGAAATTCATGCGGGCGAAGCTGCGAGCGAAAGCTAGTATATTTATACAGACAAACATTCACACATAATTATAATAGTGGGATGTTATTTAATTTATCATTTTGCAATGTATTTACAGGCAAAAACTAACTATTAGTAACTATTAACCTAACAATTATTTTAACTATCACCTTCTTATTTATTTAATTACGTTCCTAATCAGAAAATTTGATTACACTTGTCGTTAGACGAAGTTGCATAAAGTTTAAAAAAAACTACTATCCTCACTGAAAAAGAATAGGTACTTACATAAAAATCCGTACTAATATTATAAATGCGAAAGTAACTCTATCTGTCTGCCTGTCTCTTCTTCACGCCTAAACTACTGAACCGATTTGAATGAAATTTGATACAGATATAGTCTCTGGGACCCGAGAAAGGACATAGGTAGTTTTCATCGCGGTAATCCCCCGGGAACGAGAGCTGTTATTCCACACGGACGAAGTCGCGGGCAAAAGCTAGTCTATTTAGGAAATAAAACCAATTAAAATAAAATTAAAGCAATACTAAAGGTGGCAACTTTACGACCTTTTAGATTTCCCACGCACGAGTTATACGGAGCATGCAAAATACTAACAGTACGTCAACTTTTTATATTGCACATCATACGTCATCAGCACGCTGAGCTTCCTTATAACCCAGTATTTTCAACCAGGAGGAGGAAAGATTTGGTTTGCGTAAATCCACAAACGAGACATTCATTTGCTCATAGATTTTACGTATTTTTAGGGCCTTTTTTGTACAACAAATTAAACAGATATTTATAGCGTTAACTACAGTAAATGCAATACATTGTTGACAGATTATCTATTGAAATTAAATTACACAGATACAGAGAAATTATTGGAAGTTGTAATAATAATTGTAGAATTAGTTTGTAAGTTGTTATTCTAAAATTGTGATGGACTTTTATTTATTAGTCTTGCTAAGCGATGTCCTGAAACACAGGTTTTTGTAAACCTAGCTCAGGAAAGTCGCCATCATACATTTGTAGGTTGTTAAATTTTTAAGTAAAATTGTTAATTTTAGCTATACACATAGTTTTTAGCTATTACCTTAATGTATTATTTAAGACTTAAGTACTTTTAGTGATTAATAATTTTATTGTGTAACTGTATTGTGTAAATGACTTAATAAACATTTTTATTTATTATTTATATATTATAATTATTTATTTAATACTAGCTAGCTACCCCCCTTGCAATAGGGGGCTAAATGGTTTTAGGGTTTAGCTTCCTTAAACTTTCGACACAATAGAAATCCAATAGCAGCGCGATGGCCGGCTGTCGCTTAGTAGTCGAAAGGTTAATTTAACAATCTGTACATAATATATTTTCTGTAGGTACCTAAATACATTTTTTTATTGGGAGTAAGAACTGTCCCATAATCTGGGCGAAGGTGATGAGGGCCGAGTCAAAGTAGGTCAGGTTTTTTTCTGCGCAATCGCCAAACCATCTTTCATGGAAACATTCAACAATGTAAGATTGAAAAGGAGCAATGAACGAGTTAATCGCCCTGCCACCGTGTGGAGACAGGTTCAACAGCAGTTTGCACCGTAAATCGAGATCAAGAGGGGCATTTTACTTTTCTTTGCGTTATTTCGCATCGCTGCTTCCCGCCAAACGGCTGCACTGACAGCGCGCGCATATAGTTTTCAATTAAAATTTCACTTTTTTTAAAATTCGAAAAAGGATACCTCGATAAGGTGATAACTGTTTTTAAAGTGCTGTGTATGTGATATAATGTGTGAAATGAAATGCTGGATATTATTGGTTTTATTATTTGTGTCCACGGAATTAGGCAAGTATTAACTCAAGCACCTGGGTAAAACTTACCATAAGCTTTGTAAATGTTCTGATTTTTACATTAAAATTAGGTACTCATCTACATTTTACCTAGCCGTGTAGGAAAATAAAACTTAATACTCTCTCAGTTGTCCATCAGTATTTGCAGCAACTGCTGTATATTCTATAAAAATATTTGGTGAATTGGGGACAAATCAACAAAAATAATTCGGACCAAGACAAAATTCCTTAAATAATATAAATTTTTTAGCCCTCAAACCCTGTAGAATTAATTAGACTGGTGGCTATAAAATCAATAAATGCATTACTAGGTAGTAATTAAAGTCTTAACGCGGGTGAAACCGTGGGGAACGGTTAGTGAAAATAATCTATCCCTAAGCATCAATTTAAAGATTTGACGATTGGTTGTGACTCAAACGGCAGCCACAGTAATTAATATCGGCCACTAATTAATAAACAGGTATACGGTTTCTTTTAACATGCAATCCGAAGAATAATTATATTGCATCGCTTTATTCTTCAGATATAACATTCACAACGTAGTTCCTCTACCCTACAAGGCAACTTCGCACTTTTTATTTTTTAAAGTACCCTTTTTTTTTTTTTTTTTTTTTTAAGTAGGTCACACAGTTCTGTTAATCCTCATTCTTTTTCCGTGCGAGGCAACGAAAACACGTGTTCTCTGTTCAGTCCCTGTTTTCAAAACTAACGGTTTTATTAGTTCATTTGAATTGTTTTTTCCTTCCGTTTTCAAGTGTTAAATATGCCTAAACGCAGTACTAAAGATAAAATTGAGCGTTATAATAAGAAAATTCGTAAGCTTGAAGAAAAAGAACGACAACAATGTCGTCATAGGGCGCGAGTGTTAGATTTTTCGGATTCCGATGAAGATTTGGACAACGCCGCCGTCGTTGACTGTAAGTACCTACGTATTTTCATTATTTTTAGTGAGTGTGCAAAGTGATACATTATCTCAAAGAATTCTTTTTTGCCTTGATTCGAAATCGAACGTGGCAAGCCTGGGGGTTGGCCGTGAGTCAACACGAAGGCATAAAGCAAAAGATTAGCCGGTCTTGCACGAGACAGCTAAACATTTTTGCGAAACATGACAAAAGCCTGGGGTCTATCCGAGAGATAGAACGAAGGTATATTAGTTTTGTCAAAGTATTAGCATTCTCAAATAAATTATTTTATTGTGATAGATGCTGATAAAGTCGACATGGACGAGCCCGCCAATCCACAACTAACTGATGTTCCTGAAATACCAGTCCCTGATCCAGGATTACCAGAAACGACGGACGTAGCTCCGGTCAATCATGAGCTCGACCCGGAAATCCTGTCAGCACTTGGGGAGCCTTCTGACGATACTCCTGAGTTTGGAGAAAATATTCATGAAAATTTAGCACAAAGATGGCAACCTATTTTAAAAAGAGGACTTCCGAAGGAAGCCAAAGACAAGTTATTAAAAGAATATCTTGTTCCCTCTAATTGCCCACTTTTGCAAGCACCAAATCTCAACGCCGAAATTTCGGCAGCAATAACGGATATGGCCAGGAACCGCGACAAGAAGATGGAGCTGTCACAACAACTTCTTGGTGCCGGGATCACAGCTGTAAACAGGGCGATGACTCTTCTCATGACAGGTGACGAAAAAATCCAGGCAATTAAAATGCTAAGTGACAGTTGTCGCATTTTGTCTCATCTTCACCACACGGATACTCAAGCACGTATCAAAATGGTTACACCCGGATTGGAGAAATCATTTCTTAACGTTATCAAAGATAACGAAAGAGATAGTACGTTGTTCGGATTAAAATTATCCGAAAAAATCAAAGCTTCAAAAGCTATAGAAAGACAAAGCCTGCAAATAAAGAAGACTTCTGTGCCTCAGAAGCCTCCACACAGCGTTCAGTCGTCAGTCACTAGACCTCGCTATCAGGAAAACTGGCCAGGTCCTTCGCGTTACCAGTCGAACAGGGGGGGGCGCGGAGGCCAGAGGAGACCAGCCCCTGCACGCAAGGCACAGCCAGCGGCGCAAGCGAGGTACTCGAACAAAACGCGTGCTCAACCTCAGCAATAGACCAGGTACATGCTGGACGAATACACTATTTTTATACTCACTGGCTTAATATAACGTGTAATGATACCGTTCTCGAATGGATACGTAATGGCTTTTCTATACCCTTCTCTGTAACTCCGGTACAAACAATGCTACCTCATAACCGTCTTTCACAGACAGAAAAAGAGGATATGAATTTAGCTATTCAAAAGTTACTCGATTTAGGCGCGATATCAATATGCTCACCGACTAAGGATCAATTTATATCAAAAATATTCCTTACTACTAAACCAAACGGTGACAAACGCTTTATTTTGAATTTAAAGCCACTAAACAATTTCATATCCAAGTTCCATTTTAAAATGGAAGATTATAGAACTGCTTCTAAATTAATACCTCATAATGGATTCATGGCAAACATAGATTTGAAAGAGGCATACCTTTTAATTCCTATAGCCAAACATCACCGAAAATACTTACGTTTTTGTTTCGAGGACGACAACGGACATAAGCTGTTGTATGAATTTAATGCTATGCCGTATGGTTTATCTGTGGCTCCAAGAACGTTTACCAAGATTATGAAAGAGGTAGTCTGCCATCTTAGGAGCCAGGGATTCAAATCAGTCCAATACCTTGACGATATACTGTGTATAGGTAATAATTATTCTGAATGTCGTGACAATGTCACAAAAACTTTGAAATTGTTAGAATCTCTTGGTTTCGTTATTAACTATAATAAGAGTTCATTGGAACCAAAACAGAATTGCAAATTTTTAGGTTTCATATATGATTCAAAAAATTTGATAATGTCCTTGCCAGTTAAAAAACGCGATCGTATTGCTAAGTTGATTGACAAATTTATACTTTTGCCACGCTGCACTATAAGAGAATTTGCACAACTAATTGGAGTTCTAACCGCTGCTTGCCCCGCAGCAAAATATGGATGGATTTACACAAAAATTTTAGAACGTCAAAAATTTTTAGCCTTAAAAATAAACAATAGCTTTGAAACAAAAATTAAATTACCAAATATAATTTTAGATGATCTGAATTGGTGGTCAAAAAATATTTTTGTAACGTCCAACTCCATAAGAGCTCAAGAATTCGCATTAGAAATATTTACCGATGCGTCTAGGACAGGCTGGGGTGCTTGTTGTAATATTGAACGCATAAATGGCGCCTGGAAAAATTCAGAATTAAAGTTTCATATTAACTATCTAGAACTCTTAGCGGTATTTTTAGCGTTAAAATGGTTTGCTCGCAATTATTCTGATTGTGCTATATTATTACGTATTGACAATACGACAGCCGTAAGCTATATCAATCGAATGGGCGGAATACAATTTCCTCATTTAAACGATTTATCTCGGTCTATTTGGCAATGGTGTGAGAAGCGAAAAATCTGGTTATTTGCATCTTATATAAACACACACGATAATGTTATAGCCGATGAACAATCTCGTAAAATTAATACAGATATAGAATGGGAATTATCAAACGAATCATTCCAATTGATAATGTGTAAACTAGGTAAGCCAGATATAGATCTATTCGCCTCCCGCACCAATGCAAAATGCGAGCGATACGTGTCTTGGCGACCAGACCCTGATGCCATCACCGTCGACGCATTTACTATTAGCTGGCGTGATTATTTCTTTTATGCTTTTCCGCCGTTTTGTTTAATATTAAGATGCTTACAAAAAATTGCATTAGACAAAGCTAGAGGAATTCTTGTATTCCCTATATGGTCATCACAAGCCTGGTATCCCCAGTTAAAAAGTATGCTTGTTTCAGAAATCATTATTCTAAAAGCAAACAAAGATCTTTTATCTTCCCGTTTCAGAGCTCACCATCCGCTTTACAAGTCGCTTACCCTGGGTGCCGCGGTGCTCTCCGGCTTGCGTTCACACAACGAGGAACGCCCTCAACCGCTCTCGACCTAATGATAGCCTCTTTATCTAACAATACTGTACAACAATATAATGTCACCTTCAAACTATGGTGGCAATTCTGTATAGCAAATAATATAAGTATATTTGAGTTGTCAATTCCAAGAGTTATTACGTTCTTGTCCGATCTGTTTGATAAGGGAGCATCATACGGTTCCCTAAATAGTCATCGTTCTGCCCTATCGCTACTTCTAGGAAGTAGTGTAGGAACAGACGATTGCATAAAAAGATTACTGAAAGGAGCGTACAAGTTGCGACCGTGTGCACCTAAATACACGAGCACTTGGAATCCCCAGATGGTACTGGACTATATCTCTAATTGGTTCCCAAATAGTAGCCTATCAATGGAAAAGATTACTAAAAAACTGGCTATTTTACTAGCTATTTGCACAGCCCACAGAGTCCAAACCTTCTCATTAATAAAGACCTCAAACATAAAAATAAATTCTGGAGGCATTGATATAGTCATAACGGACATAGTAAAAACATCGGCTCCCGGTCGAGATCAACCAATCTTGTTTCTACCATACTTTGTTGACAAACCAAGTATTTGCCCAGCTACGTTATTAAAAGATTACCTTCAAATGACTAACGAAATTAGACCCGAGAACGTTTCTAATTTATTTCTAACGTTTAAACGGCCCCATAGGGGCGCTACGGCGCAGTCAATCAGCCGTTGGATAAAACAGGTATTGTGTGAGAGTGGCGTGGACGTGGCGACGTTCAGCGCGCACAGCACGCGCCACGCCGCCACGTCCACGGCGCGCCGCGCTGGCTTGTCCGTAGACGCCATCCGGAAAGCAGCTGGCTGGACAGCAGCTTCTCAGACATTCGCCAAATTTTATTGTCGACCTATACGCGAGGAGAATTCCTTTGCTAACTCTGTTTGTTTTCCGTCAAATACAAATTAAGTAAATAAGACTGATTAATATATCGATCATTATAAATTAAGTCTTTAATAACCTAAATAGATATTAAAAGTTTAAATATTGTAAATTAATAATTTCAAGGTATTAGGAATTAGATCTGATTAATTACACTTCTTGTAAAGACTAAAGTTTATTAATAAACAAGAATTAATAAAAACTGGTATTATTATTATTGTATTCTGAAAACAGCTAAAACTTCATCTCTAAACATCTACGTTGTGAATGTTATATCTGAAGAATAAAGCGATGCAATATAATATAAGATCAAACGAACTTCGGCAAGTGAAGTTCGATCGATATTATATTAATCGCTTTATTCGAAGATATAAACACCCACCCACCCTATTTGCCCTTATTGAAGTTTTTGCTGGTTTACTTACTCTAAAAAGAATGAGGATTAACAGAACTGTGTGACCTACTTAAAAAAAAAAAAAAAAAAAAAAGGGTACTTTAAAAAATAAAAAGTGCGAAGTTGCCTTGTAGGGTAGAGGAACTACGTTGTGAATGTTATATCTTCGAATAAAGCGATTAATATAATATCGATCGAACTTCACTTGCCGAAGTTCGTTTGATCTTATATTATATTTTTTCTACTCCAACATGGATCGCTGATAATCTGAGGAGAAATTATGTATTTTGCCGAGTGACTTTATTGGTTTACATACCTACATTGTAATGTCTTCATTATTACCTAGTTAAGAATAAAAAAATATGTAGTACTACTACTTAGACTATAGCTGTTCCACGCGGTTTCACTTTCACCGGCATTTTAGTTACTGCTCCGCTCCGGTAGCTCATAGCGCGATGTTATACATATAGCCTCTCGATAAATGATCCAGCTAGCCAAAAGTTTTTTTTAATTGACTGAGATTAGTGCGTTATAAGTAGTTATAGCCAAGCAAAGCAAACAACTCTTCAGCTTTATTTACTTCAGAATTACTGCAGAAGTGAATCCATACACGTTCAGTTCATGCCAAAGCTTGTACAACCAGAACTTTTCACAAGTGATGCGAGTAAAATAGCAAGCCTATTGTCATTAGATAAGAAATCTAGACTTTCAGTAACTAAGTAAGCATATTTTAGCCACGAATTGGAGTTACTGAAGAGAAGATAAATACGCTGCCGAGCAAGAATATTAATTCCCTGAAATCAATATTATTAGAGACGTAGAATAGCTAAGCCTAAATAAGTACTAAGTAAGGAATATCACGGCCTTAGTCATTACAGATCGTAAGCTTATGTAAAACTGACAACAATTAGCAACTCATTACATGAACCGTTCAGCCGAAAAAATAAAAAGTACATACTTATATGCCGACTATTCTTACAAAACATGGTTGAACTCAATAGGGGTTTTTTTTATTTTTTTATTGGTGAGTGGGAAATCATCCAATGACTGCTCCCGTCCTGGGTGCGGCGGGAGGGCGTGTCAGACTCTTACTGACTCATGTTCCTTCGATTGCCCTTTATGTTCCAGGGTCACGGTAACTATTATAAACATTCCGCAACCCCGGCAGGCGTTGGCCCTGTTGGGCCCCTTCCTGTGCTGACTCCTTCTCTTTGAGGCGCGCGTGGAACACTAACGCGCCGTCGTCGACGCGGTCCTGGGTCGCAGCCGAGCGGCGAGCTACCCATCGCTCGCCATCCGCAGAACCGCGTCTACGGTGGCCGGTAGTCGTCTTGCGACTCTCGACGTCTTCGTCTGGGTCTTAGTCCGGTAGAGGTCACCGCCGCCGATCGCCTCTACGAGGACACGTCGATGCTCCGCCCATGCGCGGCACACCTCCACTGTGTGCTCGACCGTGTCCTCCAGGCGACCGTTACTGCAGTGGTGACACCCAGGCGTCGCTTCCGCCCGAATCCGACACAGGAACTTCCCGAAAACTCAATAGGGATGACAACTGCATTTAAAAAAATGGCATTCTGTCTACTCCGTCCGTTGGACCGTTAAAAAATACTAGACACTAGTTTTTTCTTGATAAAAATAATAAAAAAAATACAAAGATAAATTGCATCAAAAATCCAGAGTGGGGTCTATTAGCACAGGAAAAGTGTCAAAAATTTTGGTAATTAAACTGACGGACTAATTACATTTTTGTGGTCTCGTCTATTACTGTGTGGGTACGGGGGATGCAAAGATATTCTTTATGGCGGCCATACAGAGTACCGAGGCCTACTTGCCGCAGATAAACCGTAGCGTGTATGGAAATAGACCTGTGCGTGTGCGGTTTTTTGACCTGCGCAGGAAACCGGTGCAAAATCGAAATTCAATTACCTACTTCGAATGATACCGTACGGTGTTCTTGTGCCGTTACATGTTACCGACATAATGGTTGCTCTGCATCTGCACAGGTAAACCAGCACTGCAGTGGCGTGTTTTGGGAAGTAAATTATTAGCTCAACTGATTTCTTCTGGTTGACCATAGCGTGTATAGCATAGCTTCCATAAGATTTGCATGATAAAACAAACATTGGACAGGAAAACCGAACACATTG